>JAOWBW010002410.1:0-32905 GCA_026119855.1 Campanula takesimana
TTTGTTATGTGTTTATTTCCGCTGCTATCTGTTATGTGATAAATGCTATGTGCTATGTGATTTTATTATTGCTTATTGCTCCTTGCATCATAGCATGTCATGTAGTTGCATTAGTAACTTATTGAGATTTTATCTCACCCCCCTTCTTTTATCTTTGTTTTTCCTTAACCCCCCTAAGGTGCTAAGGATTAGTCTCTCTGCTGGTCACGAGAAAGAGGACGTCGAGTATGGATTCATTCTTTTGGGGAAGTTGTTATAGGTTGGTTTACATTATATCAATGTGTAACCTTTTGGGGATATTTGTACCAAACATTGACGTCACTAGGATTTGTGTATTTTGTACTTTGGTGTATAAGCTTATGGAGTTTATACTAGTTTTACTTTGTTGTTCAAGTTGATTTACAAAACCTTGTGTTATCATCTTTTGGGTATAAAAAGAAATTTTTATCTCCATCATTTTAGAGTTTATTGTTTAAGTCGACGTCCAGCTCGCGGTCTCGGGCCCGCGGGGTCCGGGGTCGCGACAGAATTGTTGATGATAAACCCTATGGGTATTTTGGGTGAACCTAGGGGTATTTTGGTAAATCAAAAGGGTATTTTGGGTATAAATTTAATCGGTAGTACAAACCCTAGAATAAATGTTAACCATAGAGGGAGTTAAAGAGAATAAGTCATAGGTTACTAATAAAGAAATAAAGTATTTTGGGGACGGAAGTAAATAGTATTACTTTGTCTAAGAAAGTTATTCGCATGATTGTAGATACGTGCGCTGGTTTTGCAAGAAGGATTAACGCAAGCCAAGGTAAGGGATTACGTTCCTAAGTATCTTGAATTCTTTATTCATTGGAACTCTATAATTCTTTCATGAATGCTATATGGTCCATAGCGCTTGAACTCTACGTTGATGAACGTCTTTTGTATATCTTACCTATGACATGTTTGGTCGTAGGGAATCTTAGAACATTTGAAATTGCATGTGCTCTCGATTAGGGAACACTATTTTGGAAAGTATGCTATATCTAATTGCAACAGGTGTAGCTGTATAGTCCCTGAAAATGACTAACTAGTCCCTGAAAAGGACTAATGTGGAAACGGTCCTAGGAAACGGACTAATGGAAATAAGTCTAGTTAACTACGTGTAACTTAGACTTTGTGGAACTCTAGATTATCATGATAACTCTAAATAAGGGAGCACCCTGAAAATGTGTAAGGTCTCTTATTCACTTAACACCCTGAAAATATGTGACACCCTGAAAAGGTGTTTGAAACTTGGAATTGACGGAATGAAATTAGGACCACAAATCTTTGAATAGTTAACTGCATTCGTTACATGCAGTAAGTATTTTAAATAATGTCCGATCTTTGAAATTATCAATTGAGTCCGTTCTTTCGGTCACTTCTCCTTAGCTATCGGAGAAGTCCGTATGAACTTACTGAGCATTGTTCGCTCACCCTTTCTCTAATAATCTTTTTCAGGTAACGACTTAAAGAAGTAGACGGATCGCTAGATGAAGCTGTCCGTGTCGGTTATATTAAGACTTTATGGTTTATTTTGTTTAGCTAGTGGTTGTACTGGCTTGAAGACTTAGTATTTAATTTCGCTTCCGCATTTATAGTTGAATTGATGGTTGAGACTAGCCGTTGGGCTATTTAAGTTGGATTTTGTAAGACAACTGTTAGTATTTCTATGTTTTATGGATTTTTTTACTTTATGAAAATATGGGTCGTTACAGACATATACTTTGGTACGGAGGAAATAGTTATTTGAACTTCATTCAACCAAGAAAGAATTACCCTATTTATAGATGGTGTGATTAAGGCTATGGGTATGTTATGTCAAATCAAATTCAGGCCATTGGATTATATTTGCACTCTAAATTTACAGCATTATACGGACTTTACCGAAACTTGTCAGCTGTTGTTCCTTGTTTCTGTTTTTTTTTTTTTTTTTTTTTTTGAAAGAGTTGTTCCTTGTTTCTGTTGATCACTACTAACCTACTGTCAATATCAATGCAATGGCTTTCTTCTTCTTCTTTATTTTTATTTTTTATTTTTTTTGGCCTTTGTGGTATTTTGTAGACCAAGTGATAGATGTGCACAATAGATAAATATCCATGGGCCGTGCGTAAGCTGCCAAGCTCCGGTCCGCCTAGCCCGCATCATAAGCCCATCCGTGCCCACCTACTTTACGGATGATCGGGCCTGCAATTCGTTGATGGACGGGCTGGAATCCGTTAATAAATTTGCTAGAGTGGTATTTTCGTCCAAAATGTGTATGAAGAAGTCAGATTTGTATTATTATTATTTTTTACATTTTTGCTCCTCCTAACGACTATATAAACGGGTAATTTTGCTTCAAAAAAATATTTTCATTGTATAAATAGATATATGATCAAACATTCTTCATTTCGCAATAAAAAAAATTCTTAAAATCACCTAATATTCTCCATTTTCTTACCTTTGGATTTTTTTTCCTTGAAATCTTTCATTTTCCATTACGAAAAAAAAAATGTTAGCAGAAGTTGAAGAACGTCAAAAGCTTGAGATAACTTTAATTTTGTAAGTTGTTAATTTATTTGTACAATTGTATTATTATAGCTTATTAATTAATAAAATTAGAATAGCATTTCGTCAAGTTAGTTTTATTAATTCAGAATATCATAATTAAAAAATATTGTATTTATATGATTTTTAAAAATAGTTTATTCCTATTTTCAGTTCTTATTTATTTTATTTATTTTATATTTTGAAACATTTAATACATGAATTCTAAAAATAAAGTCATTTCTAAGTTTATATTAAATTAGAATTATTACTTCAATTTGGAGAGCCCCTTTTATCCCAACCCCCTAATGAAGATAGTTTTGAGAATTAGAAGTCCTAGTATGGTGCAAAGCACGTAGTAATATTTATCATACACTACTAGAATAACCTGTTTTACCCACGGAACATTATTGACGGAATGATTCCGTCAATATTACTGACGGAATTAAGTGTGTTACTGACGGAAAATAACTTTTGTTAAAGCGGGAATTTCAAAAGTTTGATTTTAAGATTTACTGACGGAATATGGGTTTTATCCACGGATTTTTCCGTGGATATCACTTACGGACACTGTCCGTAAATAGTACCCACGGAATACTCCGTGGGTAACCCTAAAATTCATTTAACCTAGCCGGCATTTCCCCCTCTCCCCCTTTCTGTCTTTTTCTTCTCTCTCTAACCTCTCTCGGACTCTCTCCCTTGCGCACACACCCCACTGAGGCTAAGCACCGCACTAGTTTTTTCTACCTCTCTAACCTCTGCTCACACAATCGACCTTTCTTCTTCTTCTTCTTCTTCTTCTTCTTCTACTCTGGACCATCGCCACCACCGCCGACAAAGGAAGAAGGAGCAGCTCTAGCCGATGAGGCACCACTCCAGCTAACTAGGTCCCGACTCAAGATGACAGAGGCATAGACTGAGACGATGTTTACGGTACAGACTCGCCATGGTTGAATCCAACTCGCCGCTATCTTTTCCCCCAACATTTTTAAGGGTAGACACTCGTTTCTTTCAATTTAGGGCTTCAATTTAAATTTCAGATACGAAATTACTTATTTATGGATTCAATTTTTACATGTTTAGGCATTCCGAGTGTTAATTTATACTCCTCCGTCTCAAAATTACAGATGATGGTTTGCATTTGGATGTTGATGATTTTCTTGTGAAGATGCGTGGGTAAGGGTTTAAGCTTGATTGGGGCATGATTCATGAAGTTTTGGGTAGGGCAGGCAGAGTAACTTTTTTTTTTTTTGGTTTTATCACTGGATACACTCCCTCCGTCCCAGAATAAATGTTAATTTTTTTCAAAAAAAGATTATGCTTTGCATGTTTGTATTTTGCTTGTATCATAGTATAATTACATTAATATTGTTTCCTCTACAATATCTTGGTGTACATGATCCATACTTACCTGCTTCCTCTTCTTTTGTTTCATTTTACTTGTGTGTGGCTAAATCACTAAAGCAAGAACAAATCTTACTGAATTTGAAGTGCACACGCTTATTGGTTTTCTCTATATGGATGCAGGCTTGCACCTGAAGATGAAGTTTTCTTTACCTCTCGGGATGAATTTTCTTATAGTGTTCGATGATGGGTTTGCAAGAAAACAATTTGAGAGGCATTTATGCTTCTCTTCTGCGCAGAAAGTTCAGTAAAAACTCTACATTCTATTTTCTGGATAATTAAGTTCGCTATTCATTTTTTTGCTCAAGTTTGATTGATTGCAGTTCCGGGGTTTAACGGTACATAGCCGATATTGTGCTGTGCTGGTGCCATGATATGATAGTTTCCATTGAGAAGGAGCTCTTTTTGTTCAGTTAATGGGCATAGTTTTTTGGAGTTGAAGATGGCAAACCAAGCAAGGTTCGTTGTTAGCAATTAGGCTTTTACCCTTGCTACGAAACTTAATAACTTAAATTATTGTATTACATGGGTTAGTTTGGTTTGATTGATTGATGCTCCAAACATTACCATCTCCTCACAAAAAAAATATGAAGTTTGATCTTTTATTTGTGGCTTCTTTTCAGAAAGAGGGTAAACTTTAAGTTCTTCATGTGGTTTTTCTTTTCTATTATTTTTTTACATTTTTCTACTATCAGCTACATGAATCCCCTTTCTCATTTAATACTCCCTCCGTCCCAAAATATATGTCGAAAATGTTCAAATTTACTCCTAAGCAATAGCAAATATTATTTTTTTAGGACATTCATTTTGGACGGAAGTAGTGTATATTTAGTGATATTATTGCCATGTGTATGTGTATTATGTACGATTGCAGTGGTGACAGATTGCTGTGGTGCTGAATGCTAGAAATGAAAAGAGGGGAAAAGATGCCCTAGAAAATTTTAGAGATTAACAGTGTCCAAGCCTTCAAATTCCCTCATTTTTATGTGTGTTTTTGGTTTTGTTGTAAGAGATATGCTTAGTAATAATGCCTATTTAAGCATATATTGAGCCATGAAGAGAAAGAGATACACTTAACAGATGAATATTAGAGATTTTTTCGTTAGTAATTGTCTAATCTTGAAGTTTACAGTTGTTGGAAATACGTGTACACATAAACAATGTAGGGATTGTTGGTGTAGTAGATTGGGAAGTCGTTCTTATCATTTTTCTTCTATTCTGATGCTTATTTTTTTCTGTTCTGATGCATTTTTTCAATGACATTCTGATGTTTTTTTGTCTGATAATCTGCCTGTGCCTGTGTGTTTTCTGTTATGATGTTTTATGAGATGTTCTTTCATTATACTGCATACACAAAATATTGCTAGCACATTGTAATATTTGTCTTGGGTGAACTGTTGGGTATGGCTGCAATTTTGTCAATTTGTGTGTTCTGCGTAGCTTATTAAGATGGCAAATTTTTTAGAACCCTCGTAGTCCATAACACTTGATTTTTCTTGGGCTAACTTTCCGATTCTTTCTCTAATTTATTTGTTATTGTTTCCTATAGAAATGTATTTGTTCATATTTATATAAAAATGTATATGTTCTTGTTCCTTGTGAAGCATCTGGGTTAACTTAGATGATTTTTTTATTGCAGAGGTTCTTTGATCAGAACAATCATATATATTTCACTAAAAGAGTTTAGTTGATAGATGTGGCAGGAGGTGATGGACATGAACAAACCGCAAGAAATGTGTGCATTATACTTTGTTCATGAGGTCTGCACGGATAATACAGCCTCGTAACTATCTACTTCTGGCTTGCCATGACTCGAATGAGTCAGTGCATGACTCGAATGAGTCAGTGCAGCTCTATCAACTCTCTCGAATGAGTCATGTTCGCATTGCCGTTGCTGAAAGGGTTGTACTCAACTTTATGCAAACGATGAGCAGAATTGCAACATTAGAGAGGTGTGTTCATTATCTTCCTGTGAATCTATATTTCCCTTATAACTGATCATTATTATAAAATAGCAAGGACTATAGACGGCAGAAAGAAGCTGGTCTGATATAGATTTATAGTGTTTGAGTTTGTGAAATATATGTTCACCAAATACATCACTTTTGAATACATAGCATTTTATGATTTAATGTCTAATCATTCTGTAGATAACACTATAACTGCTCCTACAACCCTTGCATGACTGTTCTATGACTATTCTGGTTCTACTCTTCTTTTTGTTGATGTATGAATTTCTGTGTGTAGTTACGTGGGAGTGTCATGCCACCCGGCGTTCTATGATCGAGATAAATAGACAGTAACACAGATGGTCTTGTAGATTTCGGTTTGCTGGAGCAATTATTCATGTCCATCAACTAGAAGACCATAACTCACAGAAGTGGTAGCAAATATCACAAGTTGTATTTGAGAAATTTGATATTGATATACTGTTTTAGATCATTTATTTGGTATATTGAGATTGCTAGTGTTAGATGAATGGTTTTGGTATGTTGGGATTGTAAATAGGTGCATGTACTTTTACAAGTTACAAGATACACCTAACAAATGACAATTTTACCCATGTCTTTGAGAAGTTATCTATTTCAATTTCAGTATAAAAAAAATTGGGGTTGACTTGCAAGTCAATAACGTTGAAATATGAGGAGAGTGAACAATTAAAAATCTTTTCGATAAAGTTTAAGCTGTTTATCAAAATTAATGAGACCATTCATTTATGTGTAGAGATTAGTTAATACTCCCTCCGTCACACTCGAATTAAGACAAATTTCCATTTTAGGTGTCTCATTCAAATTAAGACAACCCAAAAATGGAAGTGTTTTATTTAATGTGACCCACATTCACACTCACAACAACTTTTCACTCATTATTCTCTACCCCACTTTCACTCTCCTACTTCACTTTTCAGACTCACAACACCTATCCACTAACACTTTTTCCTTAATCCCCGTGCCCAACCCAAAAATCCTAATTCAGGTGGGATGGAGGAAGTATATCATATTTGGTTTATTTTTAGATGAACGTAAACTTTAGTGGTTCATTCGTTAAAGATATTGTTATACATTCGATGTAAATTTTATGATCTTTAACATGTACTCAACCTTTGAAATTTTATGACCTATAATTGTAACTGACGTGGTAATTGCTTAAGTCATAATAGTTTGATCTTGTTAATTTAATGTTCTGGATTATCAATATGACTATTGGAAACCTTCAAAATTTAATAATTTATTAAAATTAATTATTAATGAATAAATGATTGCTCACAATAAATTTAGTATTAACTTTTGTCCTTTTAATTTTATATTCTAGATTATATATATGAGTATTGCATCTATAGAAGATGACTATAAGTAGAATTAGTTTTTTATAGTATTTTAAAATAATAAATTAAAGATAATAGTATCCTATATACTAGTAGTTACTAATAAAATTAGCTAATACTATTAGCTAAGAAAAAGAAAAATAAGTAGCCTCTTAGTTGTAGGGGCAATGCTGACATCGCTTCATGAGACGTAAGATTTGATTAAATAATATTATAAATAATAATAGTTAATATATATAATAACTATTATAATCAACTAATAATATTAATAATAAAAGTTAACTTATATATAGTAACTATTATGGTTAACTAATGTTATTCATAGTATTAGTTAACTTATATATATAGTAACTATAATAGTTGACTAATACTACTAATGGTAATAGTTAACTTATATAGTGACTCAACTTCCTCGAAACATACGCGATCACTTTCACATTCTGCATTAAAACACAACCCAAGCCTTCCTTTGATGCATCACTATAAATTACTAAGTCGTCGTTCCATTCGGTAATGCAAGAATCGGTGCAGTAGTCAGCCTCTTCTTTAATTCCTCAAAACTGTTATCACACTTTTCGGTCCACTCAAACGGAACATTCTTTCGGGTCAACTGAGTCATCGGTGTAGCAATCCGCGAAAACCCTTCTATAAACCTCTTGTAATACCCGGCTAACCCCAGAAAACTTCTAATCTCAGTCACGGTTTCCGGTCGCTTCCAATCCACAATGGCCTCTATTTTCGAAGGGTCCACAGAAATCCCATCTTTAGAAATGACATGCCCCAGAAATGAGACTTTCTCAAGCCAAAATTCGCACTTACTAAACTTCGCAAATAGTTGCTCCTCGCAAGGACGGATAAAACTGTTCTCAATTGTTGCTCATGCTCCTCTCGAGATTTGGAATAGACAAGAATATCGTCGATGAAAACCACTACGAACGAGTCAAGGTAAGGATGGAAAATTCGGTTCATCAAGTCCATAAACACGGCGGGTGCATTAGTCAACCCAAACGGCATAACCAAGAATTCATAATGACCGTACCGGGTGCGAAAAGCAGTCTTCTGAACATCATCCGATCGTATCTTTAGTTGATGGTACCCACTCCTCAAATCAAGTTTAGAAAACACAACTGAGCCTTGAAGTTGGTCGAACAAATCATCAATATGCGGTAGAGGGTATTTATTCTTCACCGTTACTTGATTCAACTTCCGGTAATCAATACACAACCGCAACGAACCATCTTTCTTTCTCACAAACAAAACCGGTGCTCCCCACGGGGAAACACTAGGCCGAATAAACCCTCTGTCAAGCAACTCTTGCAACTTAACCTTAAGTTCTTTCAACTCTGCCGGAGCCATTCTATAAGGTGCTTTTGAGATCGGGGAGGTACCAGGAAGAAGATCTATACAGAACTCTATCTCTCGATCGGGAGGCATATCGTACTCCGTAGAGAAAACATCGGGAAATTCCCGTACCACCCGAACACTTTCCAAACCAGGGGATTCCTTCTTGGTGTCTAACACACTAGCCAAGTAACCCTCACAACCACGATGCAATAATTTTCTCGCTTTCACATGAGAAATTATACGAATATTTCTACTCAAAGGACTAGCCTCAAAAATAAACTTAGGCACATCGGGAATAGAAAAAGTAGCAACTTTCTTACGACAATCAACAGAAGCATGAAATTTTCTCAACCAATCCATACCCAAAATAACATCAAAGTCTTGAATTGGAAGGACTACCAAGTCCGCACATAAGACACGACCACATATAACCACATCACAAGCACGAAATACTCTATCAGATATCAGGCATTCTCCTATGGGGGTCGACACCTCTAGCACATAAGGTAAAGACTCAAAAGCAGCATTTAGCATAGAAGCAAATTGCACAGATATGTAAGAATGCGATGATCCTGGATCTACTAACGCACGAGCGCTCACATTAGACACAGAAACAATACCTCCAATAACGGAAGGATCATCGGTAGCTTGTTATTGATTTATGGCAAATACCCTTCCTTGGACCTTGGGCTTTCCCGCAGCATCTCTTTTCTGACCCTGTGGAGCACCAGCTCCTACCCCCGATGGTTGACCTCTGCTTCTCGGGCAATCTCTAGCAAAGTGCCCCAACTGATCACAATTGGTACATTTTCCTTGCTTATTCCAACACCGGTCCTCCGAATGGCCTTCCCTCTGACAATAGGTGCAAAGCCCCCTATTTTGGTTCCCCGGAGTAGTACCCGGATTCCTTGGTATGGCTTGTCCCTTAAACTGAGATGGTGCTCCCGAATTACCTCGGTTATCTGAACGGTGTTGTGGTTGAGATTTAGCATGGCTTCCTTGTTTACTCGCATTCGATGCCTCGGTTTTCCTCTTATGTTCTCCAATGTCTTGCTCGATTAAGTAGGCTCGGTCCACCGCATCCTGATAGGTTTGAATCCGCTGGGCTATAAGCTGAGTCCGGATAGAAGTCTTCAAACCCCGGATGAATCTCATAGCTTTCTGTTCTTCGGTCCTCACAAGATAGTCACAATACAGGGCCAATTCTGTGAACTTAGCCGAGTACTGCGCTACCGTTGACAAGCCTTGCTCCAAGCTTAGAAACTCGATCTCCTTACGGTTCTGGTCAACTAGAAGGATGAAATGCTCCTTGAACTTCCGTACGAACAATTCCCAAGAATAAGGGACAAGAGTGGCATCCCAACTAGCTTTGAGTGTCTTCCACCAGTGTTCCGCGGCCCCAACCAATTTATAAGCCGCAAACCGGACCCTATCCTCGTCCGTGCACCCAAACACATCATAAATTTTCTCCATAGCTCGGCCTTCTTCACATCGGGCTCACCATCGAACTCCCTTGGTTTTAATTTCAGAAATTGTTCCAACCCGTATCGTGGAGGAGCCACATGTTCCTCTCTTGGCCCTTGGTCATGAATTGCCTTCATGGCCGCCTCAAACATGCCTTGGAACATAGAACGGTTCTCTTCCCGAAGATCATTCTGATTCTGAGCCCCACTAGAACTTTCACCCGTTCTTCTTCTAGCCATTGGGAACAATTACCTGCATAAAACATCAACCGTTACTCACTCCGAACACAACTACCCTCCTAGGTCATACTAGTCCACCTAGACTCATACTTAGAGCTAAACCATAGCTCTGATACCAACTGTCGCGACCCCGACCCCGCGGGCCCGGAGTACGCGAGCTGGACGTCGACTTAAACAATAAACTCTAAAATAATAAAGATAAAAATTTCCTTTTATACCAAAAGATGATAACACAAAGTTTTGAAATCCAACTTGAACAACAAAATATAAACTAGTGTAAGCTCCATAAGCTTACACCCAAAATAATAAAATATACAAATTCTAATGACGTCAAGTTTGGTATAACTATTCCCAAAAAGGTTACACATTTATGTAATGTAAACCCATCTAATAACAATCTGCCCAAAAACCTCAACCCTCGCGACGTCCTCCTCGTGATCAGCGAGTCTAATCCTTTCCTCCTGGGGGGGGGGGGGTTAAGGAAAAACAAAGATAAAAGAAAGGGGGTGAGATAAATCTCAATAAGTTACTAATGCAACTACATGACATGCTATGATGCAATAAGCAATAAACAATAATAAATATCACTTAGCACATAGCATTTATCAATTAACAGATAGCAGCGGAAATAAACAAGTAACAAATGATATTAGCCAAGGTTTCCCAACTGATAGAACCAAATAAAGGTCGCTGCGCAGCTTCAATAATCAACAATCAACATCTTCATAGTAGCATGAAAGCTGAAGAGAAAACCCTCGGTACTGGAACAATAATCAAGTAACATGTCACAAAGGACGGGAGATATGCCACAAAGTCATACTCCAAAAAGTTAGCTAGACTACTTTACAATGGAAGCTAGCTCATCTCATTCCAAGGCCAATCTGGAAGAGGAAAAATATGGGCAAAACAATGGTCAACATTATAATGGACTTGGCTCGTGCCATTATAATCTTTCCCATCGCCCGACACAATCACAAATACCAGCTGGACTTCTAAATAAAGGCTAAGTAATAAAATACTAGCACAATAAACAACCATTGATTCCAAAGTAGGGAATCCTTCCAATTAATCACCAAAAAGATGAATAAATCAAACACACATCATAAAGGTGCTTCAACATTCCGAAACAAAGATTAATCAAATCCCATAACACATATATTCACAAAGGAACCATTTTCAAACACTAATGTGTTCCACGACATTAACTTAAGTCAACTAGGATAGCACTTCAAGCCTAGACTGAGCTTGAATCCCTAAACAATTTAAAAGCAAAGGTACTCAGGTCAGCTATTATGCGCGGTCGCCCATAACCAGTCCGGGCGGTCGCCCAGAACCAGCAACCCAAAGCCAAACTTAACTAATCCCATGGGCAGTCGCCCAACCCATTAGTGGGCGGTCGCCCAAAACTCCTGACTTCAACATTCCGGGTCAACTGATCTCATGGGCGGTCGCCCGAACCACCCATGGGCGGTCGCCCACGCACCCAGGTTGCCGGAAAACGGCAAGAACCAACTGGGTTTCTCCCAAAATTTATACCCAAACAACATAACTCAAACCCAATGCTTCCAATAGGTATACTAAGGTACCCAAACACCCTATATACCTAAAACAACTCATAAAACATCATTTAGACCACTCAATTCAAGGGATGGTTTAAACATCAAAACTTCACAAAATGGAATAAAATGCAAATCATCTTAAAATCAACCAAAGAATCAATAAATGGTAATCATAGTATCATCTAAGCATAGGATGAACATTTTTAGTAAAAATGGGGGAAAAGTAACTTACTTGAATTTTATGAAAGATGACGGAATTCAAATATTCTTGGCTCTAGACGATCCTATCGACGATCTAAACACATTTCATAAAATGAGCACAAAGAAAATATGAGAGGAAGATGACTAAAATGAAGGAAATAGGGAGGGGAAGAACTTTACCTTTTCCATGGAAAGAGAGAGAGAATGTGCAGTGTATGGTGAGGAAGAGTGGGGGAGAAGGGGAAGAGTAGAGAGGGAGTAGGAGATGATTTTAAAAACTTACACTAAGACCCCCTCCTTTTCTACCTAGCACAAATAAACCTCAATAACCCTTCTACCAATTTAATTCCCTACTACCCACTTAGCACAATATTAACCAAATAATGCTAGACACAAATTAATATTATGAGATATAAAATGCGCACATAAATAATCAAATCAAATAAATAGATAAATAATTAATTATTTAATAATAAAATAGAGACGAGTTTTCGGGTCGTGACACAGGTACTTATTGAAAATGGTTGGGATAGAAAGAGATCAGTCAGGGACTTCAAGGCAAGGGAATGTTTGAAGCAGCCATGAAAACCTTAAATGATTAAAGACAAGGAGAAGATCAAGTACCTCCGAGATATGGGCTAGAACAGTTCTTAAAGATGAAACCAATAGGCTATGATGGAGAACCCGATGTAGCTAAAGTGGAAAGGTGGATTGAATCGATGGAAAAGATCTTTGATGTTCTGAGATGTTCTGATAAAGATCAAATCAGGTTTGCTACTTATAAACTGAGTGGAGCTGCTGAGTATTGGTGGAAAGCTTTGAAAACTTGTTGGGATGAGACTCATGTACCCTATACTTGGAAAATCTTCTAAAAGAAGTTCAAGGAACATTTTATTCCCCGGGTGGATCAAGACAAGAAAGAAATGGAGTTTCTCAACTTAGAGAAAAATGTTATTTCCGTGGCTCAATATACATCTAAATTCACAAAGTTACCCAGGTACTGTATTCATCTAATTGCAACTTAAAAGAGGAAGGTAATGTGATTTGTGAAAGGATTGAGAACTGTGATCCGAACTCAACTAGTATCCCACAAGTTACAGGATTTTCAAGAGGCAGTTGATAGAACTTATCAAGTGGAAAACAATATAGAAGAACATAAGAGGAAAGTTAAACTATCAGGTGCTGGAAGGTAAGGAAGACCTCAACCACAGCGTGATGATAATCGAGGAGATCAGGGAATATCATTACAAAACAAAGGGCAACCTCAGTGATAACTAATTTCCAGGAATCAAGGTAATACCCCGGGAAATCAAAATAGAAAGATATGTAACTATTGTCAAAAGGAAGAAGCAGGAAAAGTGCTTGAATTGTGGTCAGTTTGATTATTTTCAAAGGAATTGTCCTAGAACCAGGAATGTATCATTTGGGAGTGGAGCTGGATTATCACAGGGTCAGAAGAGGGATGCCTAGGGAAAGCCTAAGGTGCAGGGTTGTGTTTTTGCTACTAATCAACAACAAGCTTCAGATTCTTCTGCCGTGATAAGAGGTATAATTTCTGTGTCTATTTTAAGGGCATGTGCACTTATAGACCCCGACTCATTGTATTTATATGTGTCTGTGCATTTTTGCATCTCAGTTACATTATCTCCTGAGTCTCTACCTTATGTGTTAGAGGTGTCCACTCCTATGGGGGAGTGTTTGGCAACTGATAAAGTGTTGCGTACTTGTGATGTGCATATTTGGGAGCATATTTTATTTACTGATTTAGTTATATTGCCATTGCAAGATTTTGATATTATCTTGGGAATGGATTGGTTAAGTAAATACCATGCTTCGGTTGATTGTTATAAAAAGATTGTCACATTCTCTATTCCTGATGTGCCTGAATTTACTTTTGAGGCTGCTCCTTTGGATAGGGGGATTCGTATTATTTCTTATGTGAAAGCTAGGAAGTTGTTGCATCGTGGTTGTACGGGGTATTTGGCCAGTGTTCTCGATACTATTAAAAAGGGTTTCTGAAATAGAGGATGTGCATATTGTTATAGAGTTTCGTGATATATTTTCAACTGAGTATTCTATGCCTCCCGATAGGGAAATCGAGTTCTGTATTGATTTACTTTCAGGTACTACCCCGATATCTGAATCACCTTATAGAATGGCTCCAGCTGTTTTCATGGATATGATGAATCGTGTTTTCAAACCTTATCTTGATACCTTTGTGGTTGTCTTTATCGGTAATATCCTTGTTTATTCTAAATCTCAAGAGAAACATGAACAATATTTGCGAATGGTTTTGTCTGGGCTCCGAGGGAAGCAGTTATTTGCGAAATTTTCTGGGTTTAGCGGAGTATTATCGAAGATTTATTGAGGGGTTTTCCAAGATTGTTACACCATTCACTCAGTGGACTTAAAAGAATGTACCATATGTGTGGGATGACAAATGTCAAGTTAGTTTTGAAGAATTAAGGAAGAAGTTGACCACCGCATCTATTCTTGTGTTACCTAATGGGAATGATGGTTATTTACAGTGATGCTTCGAGGAAGTTAACTCCTTGCGAACAGAACTATCTGATCCATGCCCTAGAACTTACTGCGATTGTTTTTGCGTTACATAAGTGGAAACATTATCTTTATGGAACAAAGTTTGAGATTTTTACAAATTATAAGAGTTGAGATATCTTTTCTCCTAGAAAGAGTTGCACAACCGACAGCGTAGTTGGATGGAACTTTTGAAGGATTGGTGTCCTTATGAATTGAGACATGGAGTTATGTTTGCGAATAATAGAGTATTGCCAACTTTAATTCAACAGATAAAAGATGCTTAGAAGGATGACCCCGAGTTGAAAAAATTAGTTGATAAAATCGAGGATAGAAAATTTGAAGATTTCTCTCATAGTCCTGAAGGAGTATTAACTTATAGAGGACGGCTATGTGTACCAACATTGATGGAATTAAACGCCAAGTTCTTGATGAGGGCCACAAATCTAAGTATCATTATCAACAACTAAACCCTTAACCTTAAAGTTACACTAAGGCCCTTAAAGTTCAACTAACATCAAATAACTCCCTTAACAGTTGTTACTACTAACTAAGTAAATAACATAACTAATCAAACAATATGTGCAAGACATAAAATATGCTGCAACACATAAAATGCACACATAAGTTCAAATTAAAATCCCCAAAAATATAAAATAAATTGGAACGGGTTTTGGGGTCGTTACAATCACTCCCCCTTAAAGAAAATTCGTCCCGAATTTTAGGGTAACTCACCAAAAGAATCAAACAACCAAGGATATTTCCTTTCCATTTCCTCCCGAAGTTCCCAAGTTGACTTTTCAACATTACGATTCCTTCATACCATTCTAACAAGCGGAATACTCTTGTTTCTCAACTCTTGAACTTTGGTATCAATCACTCGAACTGGTTGCTCTATATAAGAGATATCGGCTCTAGATCCTCTGGTATCTCTAATAACATAATAGATGGATCATACAAATTTTTGCAAAGCACGGAGTTATGAATTTACCCAAAGAAGATGGCAACGCAAGATGGTACACAAGATTTCCAACTTTTTCTATAATTTCAAAAGGTCCATTATGACTTTTCCATCGAATAGCCAATCTCAATAGGTAGAAAGTGAGCGGGTTTTTCAATCTATCCACGATTACCCAAACTGCATCATGCTTTCACCGAGTACGAGGCAATCCTGTTACAAAATCCATCATGACATAATCTCATTTCCACTCAAGTATCTCTAGAGGTTGAAGTAAACCTGCGAGTCTTTGATATTCAGCTTTAACCTGTTGATAAATCAAACACTTTGATACGTAATCCGCTATTTCTCGTTTCATATTATTCCACTTAAAATATTGTTTTAAATTCTGATACATCTTGGTACTGTTGATTTGAAGAAATTAGTACTAATAATATTCTCCATAATCTATCTAGTTCTTAGCATATAGAAAATCAAAATATACTTCTCCAACCATTTCAAACAAAGTTATACCACTCTTCATAAAATACTTCATCCCAAAATGAAAATATAAAAATATTATGAATAATGTTATAAAAGTATATTAATAATAAGTTTTAACTTTTCGTTAAGATAATTAGAAGTAACTTATATTATTATTCAAATTTCATTCAGCTACTAACGGAAAAAAAATAAGACTAATTTAACGAGACAGGGAAAGTATAACTAAAACACTTAAACACATTAATAAAAAAATTGACAAATTAACTGTGACATTTAATACGATGCACACATTGAGTACTAATTCATTATCAAAAAGATGGACCCACTTAATTTTTATTAGAAAATTCAATTGAACTTTGACCAAAATATATATTCCCTCCGTCCAATCTCACTTAGGTGAGAAAATTTATTTCTTTGAACAACCGAGATTTTACAACTACACCAATCTGACAATCAATCTATCGCAGGAGTGCGCAAATTTAACAATTGAAACCCATGATAGTAGTGCTACTAGATAGAGAGTAATCTCTTTTCTGCCCCTCGTACTATGGCCCCAACATCAATTTGACACTCGTACTACTGAAACAACAAATGTATGATGCATACTATAGTTTTATTAGCAAAATTAACCAATTTACTATTCAGTTGTTAACTTTTTCTAACACACGTTATTTTTTCTAACGAGCATTAAATTATTTTAACGAATGTTAAAAATTTATTTTCGTCAGTCTTTTTCCGACGACCATATCTCCCTCTCCGGTAAATATTTTCAGATCCCAACGGTCAATATGTGCGCCTAGGTGTCGTGAACCTTCTCCAGAAATTTGAAGGCAATCCAACGGTTAATGAATCGGGAAATTGATTTTTTTCTGGACCAGACCGGGAAAGTGACGGGATTCGGTTTTGCTTCGATTTTTGGCCTTTTGGCCGGAATTTTCCCAGGTTTTCTTGCTCTTGGCCGGCGCCTAGGTTTAGGGTAGGTGCGGTCATGGCTAGGAAGGGGATTGGTACAGCTTTTTTGGCGTGGAAGGTGTAAATGGGAGCTCAAATCCTAATTTGCAAAGAAAGGGGTCGATTGGTGTTGGAGATGCTTCTAATCCATCAATGGTGGAGTTGGTTGGGTGGATTGGTGACTGGTTTGTGGCGGTGGCGATGGGGCGGTGTTGGGTTGCGAAGGGTGGGGTGGATGTTGGGTTTGGGAAGATGATGGAGATAACAAAAGTTAATTTTGTTAACATAAATTATTAACATCCGTTAAAATAAATTAATGCTCGTTAGAAAAATGACGTGTGTTAGAAAAAGTTAACAACTGAATAGTAAATTGGTTAATTTTGTTAATAAAACCATAGTACGCATCATACATTTAGTGTTTCAGCAGTACGAGTGTCAAATTGATGTTGGGGCCATAGTACGAGGGGCAGAAAAGCATATTACTCACTAGATAATGAAGTCCTTATAATGCTGAGTACTCCTTCCGTCCCACCCGAAATAGGATGTTTTGTTATTTTGGGTGTTCCACTCGAAATAAGGCATTCCAAAATGGAAAACTTTTATTACTTTTTTATTAGTAGGAACCACTTTTCATACTCACAACAACTTTTCATTTATTATTTCTCATCCACTTTCTCTCTCTTTCATACTCACAACACCTACTTTTAAACAACTTTTTATAATAAAAGAATATTATTCCTTAATTCCCGGGACTCCTATTTCTGATGATGAGACGGAGGGAGTACATGAGGAGGAGGTGATTGAAGTAGGGCAGTACAACCCTCCAAGGTGAGTATCTAGGTGTTCTGAATTGGGATCTCTTTTGGAATTGCGGATGGCAGAATTGTGTTAGCTATAGGTACAGTGATGGGATTTGTAATGGCTGCCTGTCTGTGCACCACTTCCTCTGGACCCAACACCCACCTGATCACTCCCTTTTTTTCCATCAACTCACAACTACACTAATAAGAGCAGTGCCATTAAAGGCTAAGTCCATTTTTCCTAGTTAAACCTAGAGCTGTCAATTCGGACAACGGGACGGGACAAACTATGATGTCCCGCAAACTATACGGGACGGGACAGAACGTTCCAAATTTATTGCGGGACTGAAATTCCCGGTCCCATCCCAAATTACCT
This sequence comes from Campanula takesimana, assembly GCA_026119855.1. Classification (NCBI taxonomy): domain Eukaryota; kingdom Viridiplantae; phylum Streptophyta; class Magnoliopsida; order Asterales; family Campanulaceae; genus Campanula; species Campanula takesimana. The sequence goes on from JAOWBW010002410.1 coordinate 18,187, forward strand.
CGGGATGCGGGATAATGCGGGACAAATACAGGATAAGTTGACGCGATCACCCGATCACGAAAACTGACAATTTTTCAATAAGAAAAGACTTGTATAGAGACTTATTTAAATTCAATACACAAGAAACAAAAGACCCAAGTTGGTCTTCCCATTCTCTGTTGTGTCTTCTTCTTTCTCTTGTTCTCAGTCTCTCTTTTCTCTCCTACTATCTTCGTTCTAATCCTTTTCCTTGGCGGTGATTTGAGCTTTTACATCCCACTTTAATTTACAAAAATAAACTTCAAAGACAAATGCTTTTAATGTACTCAGAATTTAAAATGATGATAGAAGACATGTAGATTAAATGATGTTGGGCTTGGATTGGAAATTGGGATTGGGCCTAAAGTTTCAAAAAAAAAATGCAGGACGTCCCGGCCCATCCCGCGTTGTGTCCCGTCCCATCCCGCGTTGTGTCCCATCCCAAACGGGATGTCCCGAATAGTCCCACATTTTTTCGGGATTAGAATATACTGTCCCGTCCCGTCCCATATATAGAGTGGGACGGTCCCAAATTGACGGCTCTAGTTAAACCCAATCCCACATGACCTAACTTTGCTTCAATGTTTCTATTCCCTCCCTTTAAAAATATACTCCCTCCGTTCTAATTTAAGAGTCAAAAATTTCTCAAAAGAGCGTCCTAACTTAAGAGTCAAAATCCAAAAATAGAAAATGGGTCCTACATGCCATACTCACAACAATTATCCACTAACTATTCTCTACCCCACTTTCTCTTTCCTACCTAACTATCAACACTCGCAACACATCACATTTTCCTTAATTTTTGAACCCAAAAGTTTTTTAACTCTTAAATTGGGACGGAGAGATTAAAGCCAAAAACATAGGAGTAGTTACATTCTAAAAGGACCTTTCCCAAGAATTGCGACTTGTGATTTTTTTTTTTTTTTTTTTTTTTTTTTTAAGTTAAACCCAAAGAGAATGGAAGTATCAGGTAGCTAGGGAAGTAGGTTCGGTATGAGTCAATTTATTGGCTGAATCACAAGTTATGGTTTGGAAAATTTCAGCTTGCCTGAACTAAATCATGAAAAATTTAAGACGGAAACTAAACCGACGTTGTCTTGTCTGGTTCTATATGGTTCAGACTGCAGTTCAGGCCGTGCCCAAAATATTAGATTTAATATTTATAACTACGTAGGAATAGCGAATGATGTAAGAGGAAAAATAAAATAGGAAGGTCGTAAGAAAGATAGACTAGAGGAGGAGAGCCGCAGAAAGAAGAAACGAATTCGATTATAGAGACAACTTCGTAATCTTTATGTCGTAATTGGAGATGCGCGTTTCGGGCCCAAACCCGCGGACGACCCGTCATCCCGCCAAGCCCGTACCTGTGAGCCCGTAGACGAAACCCGACCCTTAGCCCGTGTATTAAGCGGACGGGCCGGACCTCACTATTTGCAAACGGAACGGGCTAAGCCCGCGGGTTTGAAAAACTCGTTTGACCTGTCTGAAAACTTGTCTAAAATACCCTTATTTTACTATTAAAATAGAGTACATACTCCCTCCGTCCCACCTTAGTGTGAACCACCCCAAAATACCAAAGAATCTTTACTTTTCATCCCACTCATTCTCTCTCTTACTTTACTTTTACACTCACAACACCAATCTACTTACTATTCTTCCCACTCATTCTCTCTCTTATTTAATTTTCCATACTCACATACACCTCCCTCCACTATTTATCTCTCTTACTTTTTCTTAATTTGTGTGCCAAAATTTTTGGTTCACACTAAGGTGGGATGGAGGGAGTATAATTTTTTGATAATTTTATTCATTAAATGGAGTATGTTTAATATTTTAACAATTTTATTCATTAAAATTCTAAGCTTATTTCACTATTTTAATTTTCTTTAACAATATACTAATATTATTACGCCATTTATATTTTTACTAAATTATAAATTAAATTGTAAAGTCTTTAATATATTTTTTAATTTTTTTTTTGTATTTTTCTGTTTTTTCTCATATTTAAAAAAACAATAAAAATAAAACCCATCGGGGTAAAACCTCAGGGTTTAAGGGCAAGCTAGGCTAGGGACTTGCAAGAGGGCCAGACCAGGTTCAGCCTGCGGGCTCACACATCACAGGCGGGCTTAAGCCCATTTACCCGTGGGTTTGATCAAACAAAGGTCAGACTGGGCCACGTTACCCTTATGCCCATCTCCAATCGTAATGAAACACATGATGAAATTAATGTTGAAAACGATATAAACAAGGGTTATGATTAGAATGATTTTGTGTAAGTTTATTATTAATCAGATGATCGATATTAATTAACATATAAAAACAGTCAACTAGTAGTAAGGAAATAATGCAAACCCTAGATAATAAAATTTAAACTAAACAGCAAATTTTTTAAGCTTTGGACCCTTGGCCCCCTTGGCGATATCAAAATCCCATAAGCGAGATTAAAAGCACATGTAAACGCATCAATGCTCAAAAGACATCTCTAACCCTGTGAGTTGAATCTAAGTTTTTTTGGTCAAATCTCAGTCAACTTTTATAACTGACATATAACACCAGTTCTCCTCTTATAATTAAAGTATAATAATCATATTTTTTTACTTTTTCAATTTTTTAATAAAAAAATAAATATTATTTAGTCAAATCTGGTCAAACTCTTATAACTGACATATACGACCAGTTCTCTTCTTATAATTAAAGTATAATAATTATTTTTACTTCAGTTTTTCAATTTTTAATAAAAATAAATAATATTATTTGGTTAAATCTGGTCAAACTCTTATAAACGATGTATAAAACCAGTTCTCTTCTTATAATTAAAGTATAAGAGTCATTTTTTTCACTATTTCCATTTTTTAATAAAAAATAAATAATATTATTTGGTAAATGCGATCAAACTCTTATAACTAACGTATAAGACCAATGCTACTCTTATAATTAGAGTATAAGAGTCATTATTTTTCACTTTTCAATTTTTTAACAAAAAAATAAATATTTTCATTTGGTCAAATCTAATCAAACTCTTATAGCTAATGTATAAGACAAGTTCTCCTCTTATACTTAACATATAAGGGTCATTTTATTTTCACTTTGTCAATTTTTTAATAAAAATATAAATAGTACTTTCTTCGTCCCTGTTTAAGGTTCTTACTTTCTTTTTGGTATGTCCCAATTTAAGGTTCTTAATTATTTGGCAAAGGATGAATAGTGTTTTAGGAATCCTTATCCTCATAATGTTCAAGAATTACTAAAAAAACCTTCACTTACCCATCTACTTTTCATCTACTTGCTTTATGAATGGACAATTATATCCTCCATACACTACTTTCTTGACTCAAATTTGCCTTGGTTTCTTAATAAGCGTGTAAAGTCACACTAAAAACCTTGAACCGGGATGGAAGGAGTATTATTTGGTGAAATCTGGTCAAACTCTTACAACCGATGTATAAGACCAGTTCGCCCTTATAATAAGAGTATAAGAATCATTTTTTTTTCATTTTATAATAAAAAATAAATAATATTATTTGGTCAAATTCGGTCAAACTCTTATAACTAACGTATAAGACCAATTCTACTCTTATAATTAGAGTATAAGAGTCATTTTTTTCACTTTTGTAATTTTTAATAGAAAAATAAATAATATTATTTGGTCAAATATGGTCAAACTCTTATAACTGATGTATAAGACAAGTTCTTCTCTTATAATTAAAGTATACAAGTCATCTTTTTCACTTTTTCCATTTTTAATGAAAAAATAAATAATATTATTTTGTCAAATTCAGTCAAACTCTTATAACTAACGTATAATACCAGTTCTGCTCTTATAATTAGAGTATAAGAGTATTTTTTTTCACTTTTTCCAATTTCTAATTTAAAAAAAATAATATTATTTGGTCAAATCCGGTCAAACTCATGTAAGTCATGTATAAGAACAGTTCTCGTAAATTAAAGTATAAGAGTCAATTTTTTTTACTTTTTCCATTTTTTAATAAAAAAATAAGTAATAGTATTTGGTCAAATCCAGTCAAACTCTTATAACTAACGTATAAGATCAATTCTACTCTTAAAGTTAGAGTATAAGTGTCATTTTCTCACTTTTTCGAATTTAATTAAAAAAATAAATAATATAATTTTGTCAAATCTGTCAAACTCTTATAACTGATGTATAAGACCAATTCTCGTCTTATAATTAAAGTATAAGTGTCATTGTTTTCACTTTTTCCATTTTTAACAAAAAATATAAATAATATTATTCGGTCAAATCCAGTCAAACTCTTATAACTAACTTATACGACTAGTTCTACTCTTATAATTAGAGAGTAAGATTCATTTTTTCACTTTTTTAATTTTTAATAAAAATAAATAAATAATATTATTTGGTCAAATCCGGTCAAACTCTTATAACTGATGTATAAGACCAGTTATATTCTGGATTCTACTTTTCTTTTTCACATTCTGAATGCTCATCATCAATTTGATGGTTTGGGCATATCCTGAATCAATACTCAATGCTTTTACCTAACAGCTTATACCAAATCATATCTGGCTCTTTACAAGAGGCTTTATCACACCATATAATTCCAGATATGCGATTTGAGAAAGTAGATCAGACACAGGAAAATGATCGGAGAGAGTTTACAGACGGAGAAGGTGAAGGTCGTCGGCGGTGAGGAAGGTGACGCCGGTGGAGTGAGAGTCGGAGGCGTCGCGGAGACAGATGGCCAGAGGAAATGTTGGGTATGCTTATTTCTTAACCCTCCCAATTATGTTAGAATTGATTGATACCATCACCTAAATATTTTATGGACTATAGGATCCTTTGTAAGAAGTTTTATAACTTCTATTTTTAGCTAAGTCCAATTTTATAGAATAGGCTTAGCGGTTAGGGCTTGCTCGGAATTGAGGTTTCATTTACTGAAGACCAAGTATAATGCGCAGAGCATTCCATGCGCAGCGCAGAGCACCATCTGCTCATCTTCACGCGCCGTGAACATTTGCTCATTTCCATGCGCAGAGCATTACCTGCTCAATCTCCGAGCGCATAGCATTACCTGCTTATTCTCCGCGCGCATAGCATTAGCTGCTTATTCTCCGCGCGCATAGCATCACTTGCTTATTCTCCATACGCATGGCTTTTATGAGCAGAGCAGATTAACTTGGTCCTTATGCTTATCTTTCAACAACCTCAGATTCTTGAAGCTTGGAGTGAAAAGGAATGATCTAAGCAAGACTGTGGTCTCTGCGCAGGACTTCCCTGCGCAGGACATCACTGCGCAGGTCTCTTCTACGCAGCATGCATCCTTGCTCAGTTTTCGATACATTCAGATTACATAACTTGGAAAGCGCTTAGAAGATGCACGCTTATTAAAAATGCTGAGGTGTGCAGAAATGACAAAGAAAGCACACTCAGCAGATCCAACGGTGGAGACGCGCTCAAGAGAAACATTTCAAATGAAGACAGCTGTCAACCTTCTAGAAGAAGCTTTTGAATTTGGTCTTCATGCTCAGTCTCCAACGGCTCTAAAACACCTGCGCACCAATCATATTGTGCCAGGTCATCAACTTTGATCAGAGCTCCAACGGCTATAAAGGACACCTGCGCACAATCATATTGTGCCAGCTCATCGTCCTTGCTCAGAGCACCAACGGCTAGTTTTAAGCTCTCTGCTATAAATAGCCTGCTCATCTTCATTTACAAGTTGCTTGAGTTCTTGCTTCCAAAAGAAACTTTGAAGATTTGAAGATTGCTTGCTCATTTCCAGAATTCTCAAGATCAACCTTCATAACTTCATACTCAACCAAGCCCAGATCCTATAAGCCTTGTTTCACCAGAATTCTTCGTGCTCTTCATCTCATAGATTCATAGAGCCCAGAATTTCTGAACACACACACACCTCTTGAAGCTTTGATTATTTCGATCATACTTCTAGAGATACACCGGTTTAGTCTAGGATTTGTTCTTCATAGATTATAGATCTTTGAGTTAGTTTGTTCTACATTGTTGTATCTTGTAACTCTCTCATATAATAAGATCTCCATTAGAAAATCCAAGACTAACCATCTTGGTAGAGGACGTAGATCTTTCATTGATCGAACCTCTCCAAATAGCTTGTTCTTTAATCTCGCTATTTACTTCCTGCTTAATCATTTCTGAATTACTGCTTTGTTTGATCTTTCAGATTGCTATACTTTGCTGCTGTGCTTGTTATTGCTTATTGCCTTAGAACATTTTATCCAACTCTTTAAGCCAAAACTTAGCGCGTGCGTTTTTATCCTTGCGCAGCTCTTTACTGCGCAGGTGCTGCTTAAAACTTCCGCTGTGCATTTCACACTCTCACTGCGCGCTATACTTAGCTTATTTGAGAACTGTGCGCATAAGCCATTGATTTGCAAAAGGGTTTGAAAAGAATTTTAAAAACGCTATTCACCCCCCCCCCCTTAGCATTTTTCATACCCTTGTTCCCTTTAGGGACCAACAAGTGGTATCAGAGCAAACACCTTCATAAAACTTGTTTTGTTTTTCAAGCTTAACAGCTTGGGTGCTGATTCAAGATGGCTTCAAAATCTTGGGCAATGGCTAACTATTCACATGTCCCAGTGCTGAATGAAGATCACTTCGAAATCTGGAAGCACTGCATGCTCACTCATTTTTCTTCTATCGACGAGATCCTCCACGACATCGTTCTTGAAGGACCTTACATTCCAATGAAGGTCAATCCAGATGCTGCTACCAACAAGGATAATCCTACAATCAAGAAGGACAAAGGGGAATGGACCGATGAAGAAAAGAAATGGGTTGGTTACGATGGAAGAGCTAGAAACATCATTCTCAGCACTCTAGACCTCTCCACGCACAATCAAATTGTGAGCGGTGGAACTGCAAAGGATCTATGGGATGCTATTGAAGGCTATGTGAATGGTGACAAAGTAAGCAAGGAAAACAAAAGATTTGTGGTGCAAAGAAAATTCAACTGCTTCATGAGAAAGGATGGTGAAACCTTGAGACAAACTTATGATCGCTTCTGTGCTGTTGTAAACTCTTGTAAATCTCTTGGAACTACCTTCACCAATAAAGAAGTAAATTCTCAATTCTTAGATGCGCTAGGTTCCAGATATGTGCACAAGGCAAGTCATCTGGAAGATTCTGGATTTTTAGATACTTGGCCTTTATACGCCAACTTAAAAGTGTATGAGCTTAAGCTTGATCGAATTGATGAAACTGAAGGAAAAGGAAAAGCAATTTCAATGATTGCTCAAAGAGAACCTGCGCTTGCTCAAACCTCAGACAAAGTCTCCACTTCTTCTCTGCTTGAAATGGATGATGATGATTTCGCTATGTTTGTTAAGCGATTCCAAAAATTCAGGAAATTCTCAAAACCTGAATCCTCAAGTAAAGCTCCAGGTAAATTCTCTCGTGGCAGAGACTCAAAGGAAGAAGATGACTTGGTTTGCTACAACTGTAGAAATCCTGGTCATTTTGCATCAAAATGCCCTACGTCAAGATTTGAGTACATAAAGAAGAATACTGCGCAGAGATTTTCAAAGCAGCGCGGAATGGTTGCTGAAGAAGACCCTGCTGAGAAGCAACTCAAGACCTGGATAGAGACTGACACTGAAGACAGTGATGATGATGACTCTGAGGATGGACTGCTCTGCTTGATGGCAAATGCCGATGCTGATAGCGATTCAGACAATGATCCCAAAATGGACACAAAGGCTGCGCCAAGTACTATTCAGAAGAAAGGTCCCACCATCATAGAACTGGCAGAAATGGGACATCTAACTCCAACCAGACAGAATGGCAAGTACTTATTTGCCAGAGCTGACCTAACGAAGAAATTTGTTGCTGCGCCAATACGCAAAGAATCTCTTGAAATTCCTGGTGAAATTGTAATAGAAAAGGATGACTCTGCTGCTGAGCGCGAGTCTATTTTTCTGAAAAGGTATCAAAAGCTGAAAGAAGCAGTGGCAATTGGAGAAATTTCACAGCTTAAGACGGAGAAAACTTTTAAAATCTGAGATCACCCTCCTTAAGGAGCAGTTAAGAGCATGACTCCTCTTACTGAAAAGAACCGTTTTCTTACAGATCAAAATGCGCTATTTAAAGTAAGAAACGAAGAATTGGCTGCTCAAGTAGCTGATCTCACAAAGATCACTGATGAGTGGACCAAATCTCGTGTCACTATGGATCAAATTCTAGAATCCCAAAAAGCCAGTGGAGATAAGGAAGGCTTAGGGTTCTCAACTAGTGACAACTTTAAATGCGCCGTTTGCTCTGAAAGAGAAAAGGATTTTACACCCCAACAAACTATTGAAATTCCTAAAGCAAAGCATTCTGCTTCAATGGGTAAAGGACAGGAGAAAGTCCAGAGACAAAATTTCCATTATGTCTACCCAAAGAAGCAAACTGGAAAAGCCAAGGGTAAGGCTAAAGTTGAACCTGCGCATGACAACTCATATTCTGACTATGGTTGCGCTTCAACTTCAAATGTCAAATCTGCGCAAAAGGGTCATGCGCATGAAAGCCATGCGCCCCAACGCCAGATGCGCATTCTTAAGAAAAGCGCACCTAAACCTCAGAAAATGATATTTGTCAAAGCAAGTTCATCTGCTCCAGTAAAGAATGCTGCGCCAAAGAAAAGTAAAGAGTTTGTAAAAAAACCCAATCTATAAGTGGCTTTCATCATTGTGTTGTGTGTGATGGTTTAGGTCACAAGGCTGCAGAATGCCTTTTGCGATTTGCTCCTAATGCCAAGGGACGTAAAAATCCTAAGGTCAGACAGGAGTGGGTTGTCAAAAGTTGCTAACCCTAGGACCCAAGAATAAAGGGGACCTGCGTTCTTAATGTCTACCTTTCAGGTCTCCTGTTTCACTGCGCACTCTTCACAAGCTAAAGCGCATATATGGTACCTCGACAGTGGATGCTCTAGACACATGACTGGAGATGCTACCGCTCTTGAAGATGTGCATGAAGGAAGAGGTCCCTCTGTAACTTTTGGAGACAACAACAAAGGGCACATAGTTGGATATGGAAGAATCAGAAAAGATAAAGTGTGCATTGAGAAAGTTGCGCTCGTAGAAGGTCTCAAACACAACCTGCTCTCCATATCACAATTCTGCGATAAAGGTTTGGAATGCCACTTCACTGCAACACACTGCTACATCAAAGATGGCATATCCGGACTAACTTTGCTCACAGGGACTCGTAAGACTAATGTTTACATTATTGATCTTACTGCTATAGATTCTATCACTAATCTCTGTTTTGTAGCAAAGAATGTAAGTGAAAGCAGCTGGCTATGGCATAAGCGCTTGAGTCATTTGAACTTCAAGTATTTGGCTAAGCTAGGAAGGGAAAATCTTGTCAAAGGACTTCCCAAAGTAGCTGACCATCATGACAGGAAATGCGCAGCATGCCAGCTCGGTAAACAACCTAAGCAGTCTTTCTCCAACAAGATTGTCTCCTCAACTTCCAAATGTTTACAACTGCTTCACATGGACTTGTTTGGACCGGTCACCACTGCGAGCATTGGAGGAAACAAATATACCTTAGTAGTGGTGGATGACTACTCAAGATACACATGGGTCGAAATGATGATATCCAAAGATGACTGCTATGATATATTGACTGGCTCTTTCGAAGGCTCCAAACTCAAAAAGAAGACGACATCGTGAGTGTTAGATCAGACAATGGAACTGAATTCAAGAATTACGATGTTGCTCAATACTGCGATGACCATGGAAATTGATCACAATTTCTCTGCTGCTGGAGTTCCTCAACAAAATGGCGTTGTGGAAAGAAAGAATCGCACGTTGATTGAGGCTGGAAAAACAATGATAGCAGAAGCTAAGCTTCCAAAGTATTTTTGGGGAGAAGCTGTCAACACTGCTTGCTTTACTCAGAATAGATCCCTCATCAACAAAGCCTACAACAAGACTCCATATGAGCTATGGAGAGGAAGAGCGCCCAACATTGCTTTCTTCAAGATCTTTGGCTGCAAAGCTATATCCTCTACAATGGCAAAGATCATAGAGGTAAATTCGACGCCAAAGCAGATGAAGGCATTTTCGTTGGGTATGCCAAACATTCTAAAGCTTTTCGTGTTTTTAATAGAACTACTCTAGTAATTGTAGAATCTGTACATGTTACTTTTGATGAGCATTCTCTCCTTGAGCCACATTTGGCTCCAAATGATTCTGATGATTCTGCTGAGAATGTTGAGACAGGTACGCAGCCTCAAACTGTACCTGCGCAGAAAGTTAATCAAGAAGATCAAAACCAGAATCAAGCAAGTCCATCGCATGCGCATACACCCGATGCTGCGCCAGAAGTGACGACTCCTGATGCGCAAACTCCTCCTCCTGCGCATAACGTTTCTCCGCTTCAGCAAATCACTTTTGATGATCTCGATGCTGGAGCAAATGAAGTACCCATTGAAGATCTTCGTATTCCTACCACTCAACCTAACTTACCTCCCGAGGTTCGTGAAGTTAGAGATCATCCAACTTCAAACATCATTGGTGATCTCAATGTAGGGGTTCGTACTAGGAGAGCATCAAACTTTGATGATGAATATCACTCCTTTATCTCTCAAATCGAACCAAAGAAGATTGATGAAGCGCTCCAAGATTCAAGCTGGGTTACTGCTATGCAAGAAGAGCTTAACCAATTTGAGCGCTGCAAGGTTTGGACCTTAGTACCTAGACCTCATGATCAAGGCATTATTGGTACAAAATGGGTATTCAGAAACAGATGGATGAGAATGGAAGCATCACAAGAAACAAAGCAAGGTTGGTTGCGCAAGGCTATAGGCAAGAGGAAGGAATTGACTACGATGAAACATTTGCGCCTGTAGCAAGACTTGAAGCTATAAGAATTTTCTTAGCTTATGCCTCTCACAAGAAATTCAAGCTTTATCAAATGGATGTGAAGAGCGCATTTCTCAACGGAGAAATCCAAGAGACGGTCTACGTAGCTCAACCTCCTGGATTTGAAGATAGCAGATTTCCAAATCATGTCTTCAAGCTTCAAAAAGCTTTGTATGGACTTAAGCAAGCTCCAAGAGCATGTACGATACCCTATCAAAATTCCTGCTAGAGAAAGGCTTTAAGCGAGGTAAAATCGACACAACTCTTTTTATGCCTAAGTATAATGATCATTCCTTACTTGTTCAAATTATGTCGATGATATTATATTTGGTTCTACTAATGAGTTACTTTGTAAGCGCTTCGAGAAGCTCATGAAAAGCAAGTTTGAAATGAGCATGATGGGAGAACTCACTTTCTTCTCGGGCTTCAAATCAAAACAATGAATGATGGCATCTTCATAAAATCAAGCCAAGTACACAAGGGACTTAATCAAGAAATTGGACTTGAAAATGCTAAGGCATACGACACTCCAATGGCCACTGGCAATAAGCTTGACAAAGACTTAAAAGGTAAGAAAGTTGATCAAACTTTATATCGAGGTATGATTGGCTCTTTCTTTATCTTACTGCAAGTAGGCCAGATATTATGTTTAGTGTTTGTGTCTGTGCGCGCTATCAAGCGGGACCCTAGAGAAGCGCACTTAGCTGCTGGTTTTAAACGCATTATTCGTTATCTTTCTGGAACTGTTAACCCTGGACTTTGGTACACCAAAGATTCGAATTTCGATTTGCTAGGTTATTCAGACGCAGGACTACGCAGCATGCCACAATAGACAGGAAGAGCACAAGTGGGACTTGTCATTCCTTGGAAATCGACTTGTTGCGTGGGCAAGCCAAGAAACAAGCTGCTGTGTCCATTTCCACTACTGAAGCTGAATACATTGCTGCTGGGAAGCTGCTGCTGCCAAATCCTTTGGATGAAGCAACAACTAGTGGACTACGGAATTAATGAAGGAAATTGTCCAATTTTCTGCGATAATATGTCCACCATAGCAGTATCCAACAATCCTGTCATGCATTCAAAGACAAAGCACATCGACATCAAATATCACTTTCTCAAGAACCACGTGGAAAAAGGAAACATTCATTTAGAGCACGTGGGCACAGATAATCAAATTGCTGATATCCTCACAAAGGCTTTGACGCAAAGAGATTTGCTTTCTTGAGAGGAGAAATGGGTATGCTTGAACTTAGCTAATTGTCCATATGATTTGTCAATACTAATGATCTTGTGTTACTTGAAAATTCTCTAAGATAGGAAATGCCTCATGCGCCTGCGCATATGAAGCGCACAAGATGTTGCGCACAAGGCAAAATATTTATGAGTTTTCAAAGAAACTCTGCACATTATATTGATGCGCATGAACTCATGCGCATACCCCTGTGGACTCAGATATCATTCTCCGGTGTCTGCTCCCTTAGATCCCTCAAGTGGTCACTGTGCAGGCAAAGATTCAAGAGCAACTGGATGCGCAAGATGCTAGGCTCGATGCGCAGGCCAGTATGCTATAAGGCATTGATTGTGCCATTAAGGGGGAGAGGTTATCTAACAAAGGCAAAATAGGGAGAGAACAAAGGCATTAAGGGGGAGAGAGATTAAGGGGGAGGGAGTAATCTATCAAAGGCAAAAAGTTCCGATTTGATGCTCCCGCTTCAAATAATTGAAGCTCTGTGCAAAGCAATTTGGGAACTACAAGATGAAGTGCGCAGAGCCTCTCAAAGGTGAAAACTTATAATGCATCATTGCTTTTCCCAAAACCTTGTTCAATTCAAACTTTCTGTTTGTGGAACAACGAACGCATTATTCAAACTTCATGCGCATATACTTAACTGCTCATATTTTCGGTTGATGCTCCCGCTTCAATAATTGAAGCTCTGTGCAAAGCAATTTGGGAATCTACAAGCTGAAGTGCGCAGAGCCCTCTCAAAGGTGAAAACTTATAATGCATCATTGCTTTTCCCAAAACCTTGTTCAATTCAAACTTTCTGTTTGTGGAACAATGAACGCATTATTTCAAACTTCATGCGCATATACTTAACTGCTCATATTTTCGGTGCATAATGTTTAAACATTCAGTTTAAACGCATACCAATCCTAAACTCATATTATCTGTATGCACTGAATGATATTTCTGTCTTTCCTATATTGTAAGTTATATCTTTTGGTTAGACTAGATATCTATAACATTGGCTAGTGTGGTGCATTGACTTGAAGCATGATTTACCATTCACATTTTATGGACATGTTATTATCAAGAACAATGAATTGCCTTGTTATATAGGTAATGGCATCAATCATTTAGGGGGAGATTGTTGGGTATGCTTATTTCTTAACCCTCCCAATTATGTTAGAATTGATTGATACCATCACCTAAGTATTATTGGACTATAGGATCCTATGTAAGAAGTTTTATAACTTCTATTTTTAGTAAGTCCAATTTTATAGAATAGCTTAGCGGTTAGGGCTTGCTCGGAATTGAGGTTTCATTTACTGAAGACCAAGTATAATGCGCAGAGCATTCCATGCGCAGCGCAGAGCACCATCTGCTCATCTTCACGCGCCGTGAACATTTGCTCATTTTCATGCGCAGAGCATTACATGCTCAGTCTCGAGCGCATAGCATTACCTGCTTATTCTCCGCGCGCATAGCATTACCTGCTTATTTCTCCGCGCGCATAGCATTAGTGCTTATTCTCCACGCGCATAGCATCACTTGCTTATTCTCCATACGCATGGCTTTTATGAGCAGAGCAGAGATAACTTGGTCCTTATGCTTATCTTTCAACAACCTCAGATTCTTGAAGCTTGGAGTGAAAGGAATGATCTAAGCAAGACTGTGGTCTTGCGCAGGACTTCCCTGCGCAGGAACATCACTGCGCAGGTCTCTTCTGCGCAGCATGCATCCTTGCTCAGTTTTCGATACATTCAGATTCATAACTTGGAAAGCGCTTAGAAGATGCACGCTTATTAAAAATGCTGAGGTGTGCAGAAACGACAAAGAAAGCACTCAGCAGATCCAACGGTGGAGACGCGCTCAAAGAGAAACATTCAAATGAAGACAGCTGTCAACCTTCTAGAAGAAGCTTTTGAATTTGGTCTTCATGCTCAGTCTCCAACGGCTCTAAAAACACCTGCGCACCAATCATATTGTGCCAGGTCATCAACTTGATCAGAGCTCCAACGGCTATAAAGGACACCTGCGCACAATCATATTGTGCCAGCTCATCGTCCTTGCTCAGAGCACCAACGGCTAGTTTTAAGCCTCTGCTATAAATAGCCTGCTCATCTTCATTTCCAAGTTGCTTGAGTTCTTGCTTCCAAAAGAAACTTTGAAGATTGAAGATTGCTTGCTCATTTCCAGAATTTCAAGATCAACCTTCATAACTTCATACTCAACCAAGCCCAGATCCTATAAGCCTTGTTTCACCAGAATTCTTCGTGCTCTTCATCTCATAGATTCATAGAGCCCAGAATTTCTGAACACACACACACCTCTTGAAGCTTTGATTATTTCGATCATACTTCTAGAGATACACCGGTTTAGTCTAGGATTTCTTCATAGATTATAGATCTTTGAGTTAGTTTGTTCTACATTGTTGTATCTTGTAACTCTCTCATATATAAGATCTCCATTAGAAAATCCAAGACTAACCATCTTGGTAGAGGACGTAGATCTTTCATTGATCGAACCTCTCCAAATAGCTTGTTCTTTAATCTCGCTATTTTACTTCCTGCTTAATCATTCTGAATTACTGCTTTGTTTGATCTTTCA
>JAOWBW010002410.1:33005-83576 GCA_026119855.1 Campanula takesimana
ACGGAACACATTTCAAAACGACCCTCAAATGTCTATGCAATTTGAAAGGGGGACGGAACACATTTTTTTCAAAACAACCCTCAAATGTCTATGCAATTTGAAAGGGGACGGAACACATTTTTTCAAAACGACCCTCAAATGTCTATGCAATTTGAAAGGGGACGAAACACATTCAAAACGACCCTCAAATGTCTATGCAATTTTAAAGGGGACGGAACACATTTTTTCAAAACGACCCTCAAATGTCTATGTAATTTGAAAGGGGACGGAACACATTTCAAAATGACCCTCAAATGTCTATGCATTTTGAAAGGGAAAGGGATGTGCATTTAACTTGCCCTTATCATATGCATTGGTATTTTAAACAGGTTATTCATACCTTTGTTGTGTTTTTACCTGAAGGGCAAGGACATCAAGTCACGGGGATGTCTGGATGCTTGCTTCTCCTTGTGGCAGGCTATGCCGGAGTTTGTTGACGGTGAACCGGTCCAAGGGAGTGGGTGGAGCGCACCGGCTTGGAGCCATTCATCGAGAGCTTGGGCACTTTAGTGAATACCAACAAAAGCATGAGCTTTCTTAATGCCTTTTGAAAGTATTAGTGGGATTCGACCACCACCTTCATTTGAGTTGGGGGGAAGTAACTGTGACTCCCATTGACTTTTAAGCAATTACTGGGCTCTCTTTTGACGGGCAATCGGTTGGTTGGAGGATGGGATCCCTATTGAGGAGGTTGGAGCGATTATTGGCTTCTCAGGCCCTACCAAGGGTTTGGGCATTTTGGTTCAGAGTGTGGAGAGGGCCATCCGAGCCAACTACTTGGAGTATCTGGCTGACCGAGTAACAGCGGAGCAGATAGGGCGCTCCTACGTATGGCTCCTTCTCAGCAACACCATATTTGCCAATGCTAACACCACATGCATATTTCCCCTTCTCGGCTCCCTTATGATGCCTGAGGGTATTAGGAACATCGCTTGGGGTGAGGCGGGCCTTGTCAAGTTGTACATGGAGCTCAACAAGTTCAGTCGTTCGTGCAAGAAAGTCTTTAGCTTGCTTTCAGTTTGTCCTCGAGGTATCTCTTTGTACCTTTCTGTTCTTTTCTGTCCTCGCTTTACTTTCTTCTTTGGCTTTTGCATCATTTCTTGTGTACTGAAAGCCTCCTCGTTTTTATTTTCAGGCTTGGTACTACGAGGTCTTTAGTGCTATCTGTGGAAGCCGTCTTTAGACCGGGACCTCAATTTTCCAGCCATGGTATACTGGGCTAGGCAGGCCTAAGAGCCGAGAGGGTCCAAGGGAAGAACCTCTATTCGGTACGCAGATGTGAAGGCGGTATTGAGAGGACCTATGCCAGAGGGGTTAAATCTGTACCTGTAGTCGAGGTATGAAAGGCCGTAGATCAGCTTTGATCTGAGCGAGGCTCGAAGGGTGACGAGCCAGAGGCGGCTACTTGTGGGGTTCCGAGATGAGTCCTCTACCTGGGGGAGAGGGTGCTATGGCAGTACGGGTTAGAACTGGTGCAAAGGGCACTGATGGACCCTCCTGTGGGTATGTTCCTTTCTAACCATCGGGACAATCCTCGTCTTATGGGAGCGGATGCAGCTGGCCTAATTACTAATGAATCGTATGGACGGTTTGTGGCCACTCGGCTCAGGTCGCCACATGTTGGTATCTTCGGGGTAGCCCCTCCGGTTTGGACAGACTTTTTTTATGTTTGTGTGGATGGAAAATCCATAAGGTGGACTTTTCTACTCCAGGGGTGGGGGTCTCGGTTGAGGAGATCCCGTTGAGGCGGTATGTTTTCTCATTTGTTTTACATACATACCTTTCATCTCTGTCTCTTTTACTGAGCCATTTCCATTTTCACGCGCAGGTTGTGGGACGAGCACTGCTGAGATGGCCTAGCTTCTTAGGACAGGCCAAGAAGTGGTTTAGGAAGTTTACGGGTCCTTCTTCCAAGGGGCCTCGGGCAGAGTACATCTTTGTGCCGGGCAGGAGCTCGGTGAGTGGCGAGGAGAGACCTCGCAAGAGGTCGTCAAGCATAGAGCTGCCTCCTTCTTATGTCCGTAGTCAGTCCATGAGTGCTGCTCACATCACATCTTTTCGAGGCTCGCTGGGAGGTATAGATACTCATGGGACTGCCCCAGATCCTTTTGCCCATTTAACCCTAGAGCGGCTCGTGCCATCTCCTGCTGATTGTCTGGGTACTTCCTCCCAGTTTACTTGCATTCCTTCTAGCCACCCACTGGTGAGGACATGAGTTTAGTGGAGTCCCTCTTTCACTTTGACCCCAGTTCTTATCTGACTCGCGGGCCTGGCATCTCTTATTCGCCTCTGGCTGACTCGGATCCTGACTCTGAGTAGATGTACCTGTTTGAACAATTTTATGATTTGTTTTGTTTTGAAAACAATGTGTGTAAAACTTGTCGTTTTATTAATGCTCAAAACGTTCTTTATTAACTCATTAAATGCATGGCTCAGGCCTTGAAAGGGCTTTTTGGTGATGTGACTTGTGGGGGAATCCCGAAAATGTGTTTAGACTCAATTATGTACGACTGGGACATGTTTTTGACTGGTTTTGAGCAAGGGAAAATGAGTTTCACTTGTGGGCAGTCTGCTGATATGGGCTGCTGATCTGAATTTTTACAGAGGATAAAGCATCCGTACGGTTGGAGCAGAGAGTTGACTTTTTTGACCAAAAAATTCTGAGGACCTTTGGGAATTTTAAAAGTTGGGGATTTTAATGGGGATTATGACTTTGGGTTCTGGCATAAACTGGACTCACCAAAGCATGACCTTTCTGCTAATCCTTTCAACGTGATGTTATGGCTTGATAGCCCGGTTGAATTGGGAATCCCATCCTGGGCCTCTACCTTGCTTGGGGATGACCTTTCCTTCAGACGTACCCCTATGACTTGGTTAGCCCCAGTTTTCTTCTGACTGAGAACTGCTCCATCCGCATACCTTGGCTTTTCTTACTGGCCCTTGGGGGACCGACTCTTTTGTGCATCCTGCTCTTTCCTAATCAGCCTCACGGACATCTCACCTGGCGGGTATCCATTCCATGTCTCTTGTTATTTCTTCTATAGGAGTGGCCTAGTTGACTCAAGACGCAGACGCGAGCAAGCTATGTTCACTTGCATCAAATGAAAACGGACATAGGCACTTAAGAGAGTGAGTCCCTTTTGTGAGGAAGGAAGCCTATGGACAACATTTAGTGTTTGGCTCTTTCCTAAGATGTAGAAAAGAAGATTTGTCGAGACATTTGAAATCATCCTTAGTTAAGATTATCAAAATGATTGCTTGAATGAACCATGTTTATTATTAAGTCAGGATTACGGCAAGCAATTAGCCTTAACATGTATAAATGTTGTGATCAATTGAGATTAAGATTCGATCAATGGTAAGATCGGAAGAAGAAGGTATGTCTGGGAAATCGGTCATTGATGGGACCGAGGGAAGAGAACTTGGTCATCTTTGAGGGGACCAAGGTCTGATGGTTTTGTTTCTTGTCATGACCGGACCCGAAGGTTGCCTACGTTCCTCTCAGTTTGAGAAGCTCAGGTCGCCGTAGTTCCGCCTTGCGCACCTTTTGCCGAGGTTGGCGTCCCATGGAAGAACGTTGTTGCCTTGCCGATGGAGATGACTTTGCTCCTTTTGAAAAGATCTTCTGATGACGGATCTTCCTGGTGGTCTCATTGTGAGATGAGCTCTCATTTACCATGCATTTACTTCATTTCTTTCTTTCATTTCTTTCCTCTTTCCACATATTCATTTATTTTCCTCTTTCCATTTTTTTTGTGAGGGGGAACATTAATTTTACTTGCCGTATCAGGCATTGGCTCCTTTGAATCCCCTTGGCGGAAATGTCCGTCGCTTTTGACTTTGAAGAATCGGGAAATCCCATGTTCGGTTACACACGTGCGATCACGGTTGAATCTTGGTGGTTGAGCAACAACGTCCTCGTCCTTTCTTTGTCTTGGGATGCCTTTGATGTGCATCAAGAATTCGCATAGGAAGGTGTATCAGCGATGTGTATCGGATATGTATATGAGGGGGATTTTCCATTAATGGTTTCTTTATGCCAAATGATCACAGCATTTATTCACATCAAGATTGATTGTTTGCATTTGGCGTTTTTCATTTGTGTTAGGTCCATTCGTCCTTAATGAGTCATCATTGACTAGTATGCTTAGAAGTCAATTCATCATCTTAGGGACGTAGCAATCAATTGATAATAATAAGCAAGGCAATTTCAAGAGTAAGTGTAATTTGCAAACAATGGCTCAAGTCTAGAGAGAATAGAAGGAAAACGACTATTTCATTTCATGGAAAACTCAATTTTCTTACATACTCGATTTGGTATTTCTTGACATAAACCTTGCCTCGTAAGGCTTAGGGAAAAACAAAGACAATGTCCAAAACAGACTTTTGGAAGAAACTCTAGAACCTATGAAACTAGACCACTCCTACCTTTCTTTCCTTTTCTCTTCTCTCTCTTTCTCTTCTTTCTTTCCTTCCCAAACTCAGACCCACTTGTTGCCCTTCTTTGTGATGATCCCTTCATCAATGAGCCCCTAGATGTTGTTCCTCAGAGTTAGGCAAGCATCCGTTGAGTGGTCCAAAGCTTGGTGATATTTGCAATGCTACTTCTGGTCACAGCGCAGTGCGGGAGGTTCGGTCCAGATTACGTGGCGGCTGAGTAGCTCGATCTTTCCAATTTCAAGTAGGCGTTCCAGCATCTGGTCCCTAGGCATACCCACTCATGAAACCAGCGATAGTAGGCTCCTTTGCCTTAGGGGTAGAACCCCCCCCCCCCCCGACTGCCGTGGGATTCCATGGGAAAGTGAGATGGGTTTAACTTGCTTGTGAGGCCTTTACCTATCTCGGGTTTAACCATTGGAGGTAGTTCTTGGTGGGGATGATGACCTTTGCGACGATTTCTTGATTTCCTCAATGGAATTCTGTAGACACCCCATTTTGGACATTCATTTATAATCATACTACTTCTGTGTCTCGCCTTTGATTTGGGTCAAAACTCGTTAAGTTGGACATGTTTCGTTAAGTTTCTGACTGACTCCGTTAGTTAGGGGCCAAACTGAACATTAAAACTATCGCAGAGGGCAAATAAGTGATTCCAGCAATTAGATGCCTCGTACGAGACATTGATGTCTCGTACGAGGTATCCCCCTCGACAGTCGGGTTTTTGGTCAGTTTCCTTGTTGATCTTAACCCCTTTTCTTGGCAAACACTCATGCAATCCGGGAAAACCTAATGGCCGATCCTAGAGTCCAAAAATACTTCTGTGGAGATCAACTCATTGATTCCCATTTCAACTTACCTTCTTGGCCAAAACCCTAGGTCAAAATCTCGTATAAATAAAAGGTTCTTGAACCAGAAAAATGGTAGACTCTATATTCACCAAACAACCACTCAAAATCTGACTAAAGAAGTTCTTCTAATCAGCCCCTCTCTGATACCCACGAAATTTGGAGGATCAAGGCCTTTAGTCAAGGCCATCCATAGGATTCTTGAAGAAAACGCTTTGGTAAATCTTTGCTTTTCTATCTTCTCATCTCTTCTTTGTGTTTGAAGTAGTGTGATTCCATTAAAGGATCAGCCTAGAGCCTCTCCAACCCATGGAGATGGTCTCGAAGCACATGATCCGACATCCCAAATAAATAAGTCACTAATTATTTGTTTGTTTTTATCTTTTGGTACGTGAATGCATGATTTTGTAACGATGATGATGATTTCTTAGCAAGACCAATCCTAGATTGGGTGAATTGGGTGGTCCTTGACCTTCCCAATTCATAACTTAACCCCTGAATCCAGACATCTCAGTCTGTGTTCCGACAATAACATGGTGGCGACTCTCAAATCAACAAGAAGGTGAATCGAAGGTTGAAAGCATGCCATCGAAGGAAAAACCTCGCGCGTAAACAGTGGCGACTCCGCTGGGGAAGAATCACAGTAAGTGGGTTAGACTTGCGTCGAAAGAAATCATCATTATTTCAAAATTCTGCATTCTGTACGTTAGTCTGTTCCCAGACTGGGATGCCTCGTACGAGGTATCACTTGTCTCGTACGAGACATCTCAGTTCTGCCTGGCGGATCTGACTCTCTGGTTTGAAAAGGGAATTTTATTCGGTTTAAACACGCACAACAGAGTTCCAGATCTTCCCTCCCCCTGTTACTGAGTCTTGGGACCTTCATAACGACGAAGAAACTCCCCATAATTATAAGGCTAACCTTTGTTTTGCAGGAGTACTTGCTAAATGTTTATCCCCTGTTTTACATGCGTTTGCCTTATGTGTGAACTACGATGGCCTGAGTTCCTCCACAAGAGGGAAACGTAGGCAGCCACTTGGCCCGGCCATTGCATGTTTTTGTTTTTTAATTTCAAAAAAAAACTTTCTATTTTAACCTTGACACCTAGATCTTGACTCTCACACACGTGCACACATGTATATTAATTGCACTACATACTCTATAAACCCTGGTCCCAATCGGAGGACGGATGTCGGTCAGCACCCCCATTCTAACGAATGGCCCTCGCCGGTCTCTCCAAAGATGGTGTACATACTCCATGCCACGCTCCTAGACTGTGTTCATGGGGAGCCTTAGCCGTAAGCCTTGCATCAACCTCATGCATACATACTAGTTAATAAGACACTCCTCTAGACTGATCAGTTCGATTCTTAGGGTTGTTTTAATCTTTGCCCAAGATAACGCGTCTTTACAATCTATAATCCTCCCTTGTGAATATGACGAATGTCCCTTCGGTAAAATGTTGAACAAAGGATTTTGAAAGAATGGAGAGCCTTTCTACGGAAATCCGAGCTTGTGTTTTCCTATTTTCACTATTCTATGCGGGATTGTGGATGCCATTTTGGCTTAGTTTCGACCGCACCGTTCAACATGTCCCTTTCGGTTGTCCCTTAAAATTCACAAGGTTTGATTGCATTAATGCGTTGTTTAACAAAGTGCAAAACAACTACGGGTCACTTAGGTTTGGTTAATCGAATGGTGGATTCCGATGAGAATATGGGACCTTTGCCCGAATTGTCCATTTGGGAGAGTGCAATATAGGTGAAAAACAAGGGGCTCATATTCTAGGGTGACAGAATCCACTATTCCAGGATGAACTAGAGTAGTAACCTCTTAAAATGGATTGAATTCCATCCGACCAATAGGATTAAAATCTGCAATATGACTGTTAGGCTGGATGCCTCGTACGAGACATCCATTGTTTCGTACGAGACATCCTCCCTTTTCTGTGAATATGCCGTGTTGGTCAACCCCTGTTTCATAAAAGCCGACTTGTTGGGACCCCAGCCTGGATTTGACACAGTTTCCCCACTCTAGGTCCGTCCGATCAGCAAAGTAGCTCCATACTCCCAACACAATGTCAAGCACCAAGTTTGCCCAAGAACTCAGCGACCTCAAAGCTCGACTAGAAGGGGAAGTCAGTCAACTCTCGGAAGTGTATGCTACAGTCTTATACGCACGCTTCAAGAGAGAGATAGAGGAAGAGTTCATGACTCGACTACGAACACAAAAGGAATTCTTCGACAAAGAAATCAAATTTCTCCAAAATCATTTGCTAGCCCGAGAGGAGGAGGTCAATGCACTTCGAAAGGGCTTACTCATGCAAGAAGAGTACTATGAGAAAAAGACCGACACGCTCCAAGCATGTCTACAAGCTCAGAGAGAATGCTACAAGATGGAAGTTGAGTCCAAGACTAAAACAAGGCAGAGGACCTATAGCAAGCTAGAAGGCGTCACCCAAAGTCAAATGTTTAACATACTCATGAAAGCCGCCAAAGTAGCACCAAGAAAGCCTACCGCTCTAAAGGAATTCCCTCCTAGTCATGCCCATCACCTCTTCTGCGAATTTTATAGGGCCAGTGGTCATGACACCGACTCTTGCCACCACCTCAAAGATGTGATCCAAGATCTCATAGACTCTAAGCAATTAGGGGCTCCTTATATAGTGACAAACCCTTTCCCAACTGTGGGAGGAGGGATCAATGTAATAGAAATAGCTAGTGAGAAAGGGGAGACTACTCGCCTAGTTCCAAATGTGGGCAAGAGTATTCCAAAGTTTAATAATGAAATTTCTTTCTGTTATAAGTTGCCTCATGATCAAGTACTTAGTATGCAAAATAACAACTTTGTGCGCGAGGGGGAAAACTTGCCATGCTTCATGTTCCCTGAACCATGGATTGACCATAGGGGTAAGCGCCAACCGAACATTGAAATCTTCAGTGACTGTGATCCTTACTCACTCGAAACAGAACCGATGCAATTCTCGTGGCTACCTCGAGAATTAGGGGGTACCAAGGCCGAGGCATTCTGTGAGTGGGACTTTGTGTTGGGAGAAGACCTACTGCACCAATTTCTCAACTTTTGCTAGCTAGAGGATACTCAGATTAATGCAATAGACAAGGGGGACGCTCCGAACCAAGACTACACCAAGTTCATCGAGAAGAGTGACGAGCCTATTCAGAATTGGTACACAACTGTGGGACCCATAGCAAGTGAAGACTTCCTGATCAAGGAATTAGGATGTACTCCCCATCCCCATAGGGCAAGAAAATTTGTAACTCTTACCTTAGAGTCAGATACCGCTACCGATGAGCTCACCCAAGAGGACTTGAATGCCATCGCGGAACGTGTATTCCCCTACTTTCTTAATGAAAAAATAGATCTTTCTGAGTATCCCGAGATTGCTAGCGTCCTAAATGATGAATTAACTAATAACTCGAACGAATTAGATAATAATGAGTCATATGACGAGATAGATCAAGAAAACGAACAAATCTTAAAAGAAATTAATAAGCAAGTAGATCTTCGTGGCGGAAATGGTCCTATTGATGCCAAAGAAATGCAAACTGTTAATCTGGGGACGGACGATGATCCGAAAGAGACCAAGATTGGCAATTTCTTCAAAGGGGAAGATCGACAAGCCCTCATAGCGCTTCTTCGAGAATTTGTGGATGTGTTCGCTTGGTCCTACAAAAATATGCCGGGGCTAGCCAATTCGATCGTTGAGCACAAGATACCACTGCCTCCTGATTCGAGTTTATAATTAATAACAAGACTTTGGAAGGTTCATTCCTATGCACTTTGATCACCAAAGGAACCCCAAAAACAAAGATTTGGGTGTGATCAAAGGCAATCATTGGAGAAATTTATGAAAAGTTGATGAACATGGCATTTAGGCCAAAATGACCATTTTGGTGGATAAAGATTGAAACTTTACCACCAAAATAGACTTATTATGCAAGTTTAAACCTTTAGGGACATAAATATAACACAAAGATCAAATCTTTATGTCCCATAATTGGTGATTTATGGCTAGGTCATGGTTGGGATGATAAAGATTGAAACTTTATCCCCCAATCATGACTCTTATGGCCAAATAAGAACAACCTCAACATGAAATGTAACAAATCATGATCATCCTAGGTTTTATCCCATAAATCACACACTAGGTGTGAAGGGCACCTTGAATCACCTCATGATTTCGATCATATACATAGATAATCATAATATATATATCTTGGAAGGCCAAGACTTGTATAATATATAGATATAGTGCTTGAATGGACAAGACTTGCAAGAAATGTAAAGTGCTTGAAATGGACAAGACTTTGCAAGAACAAGAAGAAATAATACAAGATGAACAAGTAATATTAACAAAGATAAAAGAGAGTTTTAGATGAAGAAGAAGATGGGGAGAAGGAGGCTTCACCTATGATGGTTATGCCTATCTTCCTCTCTAATCACTCAAATATGTGTGTAACTCACTTTCTGCTCTCAAACTGGCAGAGTAACAACTCTCAAAACGTTTTCTCCCCCCCTTAAATGATCAGCATGGGGTTCAATTTATAAAGGCTGAGGGTGCCCAACATAGACGTACGGCTAGGGACCTCATGTGCCCAAACCATCCGTACGACTCGTCTTGGCGAGCTTCTGGATTTTTCCAAGTTTAATTCCATTTCAGTCCTGGAATATCAGGTATATCCTAGTGAGGTCCTGGCCCATTGTTTTATCCCTAAATGGTACCAAGAATTCCTCTAAGTAGGTCAATTTCAGATTGGGGTACTTACAGAGCCCCTCGGCAACGTCGCTTTTGAAGAAAGCGGGGTTGTCGATAAAACAAGCATCCCAATCTGATGGGAGGACGGCTTGGCCGTTTTGTTCTATGGCAGGACCTAGAGGTATAGGACTCCTACGTATCCCTATTCGAGGGAATCAAGCCTAACGTAGTTCGGGTGAGAGATTTTAAGGCTACTCAAACCTATAAACATCCCATTTTGATGGGAGGGCGGCATAGCCGATTTCTTCTATGACTGGACCTAGAGGTATAGGATTCCTACGTATCCCTATTCGAGGGAATCAAGCCTAACGTTGTTCGGGTGAGATATTTTAAGGCTACTCAAACCTATGGGCCTTAGGTGGATATCCATTTATCCTTTCCTAAACAGGCATGGCTCAAAGGCCGGGCTTGGTCAACTTGGCCCTATTCAGAGGGGGTTAACAAAAGGGGGCTGGCATGGCCTAGAGGCTCAAATGATGGGCATGGCTCAGAGGCTAGACTCGATTGACTTATCTCTATCGGAGAGGGTCGTCTCGAGGGTAACTGTGAACTTATCTCATGACGGAGGGTCGACTACACAAACTGGTCAACTTATCTCATGACGGAGGGTCGACTACTCAAACTGGTCAACTTATCTCATGGCGGAGGGTCGAATACTCAAATTGGTCAACATGTCTCATGGCGGAGGGTCGACTACTCAAACTCGTCAACTTGTCTCATGGCGGAGGGTCGAATACTCAGACTGGTCAACTTGTCTCATGGCGGAGGGTCGACAACTCAGACTGGTCAACTTGTCTCATGGCGGAGGGTCGACTACTCAGACCGGTCAACTTGTCTCATGGCGAAGGGTCGACTACTCAAACTGGTCAACTTGTCTCATGGTGGAGGGTCGACTACTTAAACTGGTCAACTTGTCTCATGGCGGAGGGTCGACTACTCAAACTGGTCAACTTCTCTTATGGCGGAGGGTCGACTACTCAAACTGGTCAACTTCTCTTATGGCGGAGGGCCGACTACTCAAACTGGTCAACTTGTCTCATGGGGGAGGGCCGACTACTCAAACTGGTCAACTTGTCTCATGGGGGAGGGCCGACTACTCAAACTGGTCAACTTGTCTCATGGGGGAGGGCCGACTACTCAAACTGGTCAACTTGTCTCATGGGGGAGGGCCGACTACTCAAACTGGTCAACTTGTCTCATGGCGGAGGGCCGACTACTCAAACTGGTCAACTTGTCTCATGGCGGAGGGCCGACTACTCAAACTGGTCAACTTGTCTCATGGCGGAGGGTCGACTACTCAAACTGGTCAACTTGTCTCATGGCGGAGGGTCGACTACTCAAATTGGTTAACTTGTCTCATGGCGGAGGGTCGACTACTCAAACTGGTCAACTTGTCTTATGGCGGAGGGTAAACTACTCAAATTGGTCAACTTGTCTCATGGCGGAGGGTCGACTACAAGGCTGGTCTTACGTCCCTCCGGACTGTCGGGACATATTGATAGGTTTTCTCTAACCTGGCCACTCTCGGGGACAAAGGTTTTCTTAACCTAATCATGACTATACTGGTCTTACGCCCTACCAAGGGCTGCCGAGGTGATAACGTCTTAACTTTCATCCTGGACTTAAGAGGTACGGCCAGGACTTTCACGATTTCACTTTCTACCCTGGACTTATGAAGTACGGCCGGGTCGACAAAATCCAATGGTCTTACGTCACACCGGACGGCCAAGGACGAATCTCACGGAGCCTAATGGACTTATGTCATTCCGGACTGCCAAAGGATAGGTCTAACCTAATGGACTTACGTCACGCCGGACGGCCAAAGGACATAATCTCACAAAACCTAATGGTCTTACGTCACACTGGACGGCCAAAGGACATAATCTCACAAAACCTCATGGTCTTACGTCACACCGGATGGCCAAAGGACATAATCTCACAAAACCTCATGGTCTTACGTCACACCGGACCGCCAAAGGATAGGTCTAACCTAATGGACTTACGTCACGCCGGACGGCCAAAGGACACTTTTTAACCTGTTAACCTGGACTTACGAAGTACGGCCGGGCTAATTTCACATTCTTAACCTGGGCTTATAAAGTACAGCCGGGCTAGATTACATTCTTAACCTGGGCTTACGAAACACGGCCGGGCTAATTTCAACAAAGCTCACATTCTTGACTCGGGCTTACGAAACACGGCCGGGTCAATTTCAACAAAGCTCACATTCTTGACTCGGGCTTACGAAACACGGTTGGGTCAATTTCAACAAAGGTGGTCTTACGTCCATCTATGGACTGCCCGGACACATTCTTATATACACACCCTCAAACATTTATCGCAATTTAAAAAAGGGAAAGACACATTTTCATTCACATGATTCATTCATCCCATTCATTCATCACATGCATTGGTATTTTAAATCTGTGTTATTCATACCTTTACTTGTTTACCTGCATGGCGGTGATCCCAAATCTCGGGGATCTCCTGACATGTGCTGCTCTCTGTGGGAGGCTATGCCCGTGGCTGTTGGCGACGAGCCTGGTCTGAGAGATTGGGTAGAGGGCACCGTCTTGGTGCCGTTCATTCATGTTTTGGGCCAGCTGGCGAGCACTAACAAGAGTCTTGGGCTCATTACTGCCTTGGGCGAGCATTGGTGGGATACCACCCACACTTTCCATTTGAGCTGGGGGGGAGGTGACTGTGACCCCGACTGACTTTTCTGCCATCACCGGGCTTTCCTTTGGCGGCGGGCCTGTTATCTGGACCGACTGGCTCTCATCCCCGGACATCGAGGCACTCATTGGCTTCTCGGGCCCTACCAAGGGGTTGGGAATTACTGTGCAGGCTGTTGAGCGGGCCATTCGGGACAGGATCCCAGCGTATTTTGCGGGCTTGGTGACCGCGGAGTAGCTCGGACGAGCTAATGTATGGCTCCTTCTCAGCAACACCCTCTTTGCCAACGCCGACACTACCTGCATGTTCCCTCTCCTTGGGTTATTGACTACTCCTGAGACCACCCGGAGTATCGCTTGGGGAGAGGCTGGGTTGGCCGAGCTGTATATGGAGCTTGACAAGTTCAGCCGGAAAGCGAGCAAGTCCCTGGCTTTCTTCCAGTTTTCCTTGGAGGTAGATTCTTTTCTTTCCCTCATTTTGTTTTCTCCTTCTCCTTCTCCTTTTTTTCGGTTTTCGGCATCTTAACGTTTCCCTTGCCATTTTCTTTTCAGGCTTGGTACTACGAGATCTTCGGTGGCTATCTGTGGGAGCAGACCGTAGATTTGGCCATTACATTCCCGGCCATGGTCTGTTGGGCTCGATAGGCCCGAAAGAAGAGGGGGTCCAAGGGGCGTGTCTCCGTTCGCCATGCCGACGTCCAGGCAGTGCTGAGGGGCACCATGCTGGCCGAACTCAACCTCTTTCCTTGGTTGAGGTATGAGGGGCAAGGGCTAGGCATTGAGCTATCTGAGGCCCTGCGGGTTACACGGGAGAGGAGGCTCCTGGTAGGGTTCTGTGGAGAGGCCTTCTATTTAGGGTAGAGACTGCTTTGGCAGCACGGGCTCGAGCTGATGCAGAGGGCTCCCGTTGATCCTCTTGACTCCATGTTTATGATTGACCGAAGGGATGACCCTTATCTTATGGGAGCGAGTGCCACTGATTTCATTACCGACGAGCCGTATGGGCGTTTCGTGGCCCGGAAGCTTAGGTCGCAATAAGTAGTGGCTTCTGGGGTGGCTCCCTCAACATGGAAGGATTATTCATACGTCTATTCGGACCACCGTGTCCATATGGTGGCTACATCTGTAGTGGGAGAGGGGGCCCCACCTGAGGATTCTCCTGCGGGCGTGGTATGCTTTCCTTCGCACACACTTATTCATCCCATACCCCTATCTTTTCCACTAAGCGTTTTAATTTCCCTGTGCAGATTGCAGCGCGGGCTATGTTGGATAAGCCTTCCCTCATGAAACGGGCTAAAAGGTGGCTGAAGAGGTTTGTTGGTCGCTCTTCCAAGGGGCCTCGGACTGAGTCCCGGTTCGCGCCGGGCAGGAACTCGGTGAGTGGTGGGGAGAGGTCTTTCTGATGAGCCTCAAGCGTAGAGATACCCCCATCTTTTGTCCGTTGCCACACCTTAGGCGGAGCTGATTTGGAGGCCTTTCGGGATTCGTTCCGTGACCCCGGCTTTCACGAGCTCGCCCCGGACCCTTTCGCTCATTTTGCCTTGGAGCGTGTGGACCCCCAGCCGACCAGACACCCCGGTCCTCCTTCCCAGGTTCCTCCTTCTTTCTTTCTAGGCCAATCCTCTTTGGGTGAAGGCTCGAGCTTGGCGGAGTCCATCTTTTTCTTTGATCCCAACATGTACCCGTCTCGTCCCTTGGAGAGGGTTTACTCACCCCCGGAGGATCCTTACCCAGATTCTGATTAGGATGTACCTATTGTGAACAATTTTTCTTTTGTATCATTTTATTAAAAAAACAATGTGTATTAAACTTGTTGTCTTTTAATGTTTGAAACTTTGTTTTGCAAATTCATCCATCATGCAAGCTTGGGCCCGAGAGGGATTTGTGGCCATTTCGAGGTGTCGGGGATTCCCAAAACATGTTTTGACTCAACTGTACGGACTTTGACATGTATCTGACAATTTTTTGCACAGGTGAGAGTGAGTTTTATCGGTGGGAAATCAGCTGACACAGGCTGTTGGTATGAGATTTTTCAAATGGCTAAACCATCCGTACGGATTGTACAAGCATGGTTGACTTTTTGACCAAACTTTCTAAGGGCTTTCAAGGAATTTTGACAGACGGGAGGTCTTATTTGACTCAAACCGTTTTACCCAAAGCATGACTCTTCGTTGGCCCTTCCATCGCACGATTATGGCTTGCCAGCCCCAGTGCTTCAACTTTGTTGGGAACTACTCCTTAGGTTTCGCAGTCATGGCTTGCTAGCCCCAGTGTTTTATCATTGCCGGGAACTATCCCTCGGGTCCTCATCCCATTCTTTTGGGTGCATATTCCCCCTTGCCCGGGACACAGTCCTCTTTTGCGCGTGTTTCCTCTCCCTAAGCAATCTGAACATATCATTTTTCCTTCTTCTGCGTATCCCATCATCTTATCTTCCTAGGAGTGGCCTAGTTGACTCTGACACGGACACGAGCGATAGTCGACTCTAACACGGGCAAGAGCAAACCGCGCTTGCTCACACGAATGGACACACATAGGCATTTATGGGAGTGAGTCCCTTTTCTGAGGAAGGAAGCCTATGGACAGAAATTCAAGTGTTTGGCTCTCTCCTAATATGTGGAAAAGAAGACTTGTCGAGGCATTCGAAACCGGCCTTTGTTAATGTCATCAAAATGATTGTTCGAATGAACCGCGTCCTGCATTAGATCAAAATTCAAGCAATTAGCCTTAACACGTATAAACGTTGTGATCAATTGAGATTAAGATTCGATCAATGGCGAGATCGGGAAGCAGAAGGCCTTTTGGGTCATTTCAAGGTTTCCAGGTCTTGGCGTGGCCACGGAAAGGGGTTTTGGGCCAAAGAAGGGGGAATCATCATTCGTATGTTCCTTTGTGGAACCGAACAATGTCTGTCTGACAGATTGGTCATTTATGTGACCGCAAAGAAGAGACATTGGTTATTTTTGAGAGGGCCAAAGGTTCGGTGGTTTTCTCATGCTGTGACCGGACCCAAAGGTTGCCTACGTTCCCCTCAATGTGAGGAGCTCAGGTCGCCGTAGTTCGGCTGTGAGGCCGTCTTTTGCTGAAGTTGGCTTTCTTTTGGTGTTGTCTAGGGGGACATTGTTGCTTGCTTCCGCTTTGCGGTGATCTCTTTGAGATGGATATCTTGGGATGAACCCTCCTTGGCGTGGACATGTCTCTTGAGACAAGCATTTCTTCTTCTTTTTTTTATTTCCTTTCCTTCTTTCACATTCATTCATTTTTTTTTTTTTAGGGGGGTACTTTTTTGTTCTCAACACCTTCTGAGCGATAGCCATTTGGTGTGCCCGGCTTTTTGCCTTTTGGGATCTTCCATTTTGCTGGCCCATTAGTGGGCTTCTATGGTTGGGTGGCAACATTCTCGGTCTCACTTTTGTCAAGGGTTTGCACGGGAAGTGTGTATCGGGGAATGTGTATGGGGAAGATTTTCCATTGATGGTTTCTCCATGCCAATTGATCACAACATTTATTCACATCAAGATTAATTGTTTGTATTTTGTATTCTTTTGCGTTTGGGTCCATTCATCCTTGAATGAGTTGTTGCTGACTATTACGCTTGGGAGTCAACTCATCATTTTGGGGATATAGCAATCATTTGACAATATTAATCAAAGCGGTTCCGAGAGTTAATGCGTTTTTCAAGATAATGCCTCAAGTCTAAAGAGAATAGAAGTAAAAGTGATTCATATCATTCATAAGACTCGATTTTTACAATCATAGACTCAACTATTGACACTATTGATTCGATCATTCTACTATTCACTCCCTCGACCATACCCAACCTCGTGGTTTTTCACATAACATTGCCTCGCAGCTTTTCATAAAAAAAGCAAAAGACTTTGTCCACAACGGACTTTTTCATGGACTCTCTAGAACCTACAACGCTAGACCACTCCTAGGATTCTTTTCTTTTTCTTCCTTTTCTTCACCTCACACCCATTCATCGCCTTGCTTGGTAATGACACCCTCATCGATGAGCGATTGGATGTGGTTCCTCAAGGTGAGACAGGCGTTCGTAGAGTGACCCGGGGCCTGATGGTACTTGCAGTTTTGCTTAGGATCATGGTGCGCCCCGAGCGGTTCGGCCCATATCACGTGGCGACCCAGCAGTTCCATCTTTCCTATCCGGAGCAAGTGTTCCAACATTTGTTCCCTCGGCATTCCCAACTCATGGAACCAACGATAATGGGCTCCTTTCCCTTGGGGGTGAAATCCTCCTACAACCGCCGCGGGCCCCCCATGGGATACTGTAACGGGCTGAAGCTGATCTCGAGACTCTTGCCCATCTTGGACCGAGCAACTGGGGGTGGTCCCCGGGGAGGGAGACAGTTTCTCCGAGGACCTTTTGTTCTCCTCGATAGATTTTATAATCTCGTGCAGGCATTCTCGGGTGTTCCTCGAGTTGTGCCTTTCCAGTTCATCTGACAACTCCGCTCGGCTATGTAGAAGTTCGCACCGGCCATCGTATTTCTCCTCGAGGTCCTTCCTGAGCTTTGCGCCATTCTTCTCCCACAATTCTTCGACCCTCTTGTGGAAGAGCTCCTTAATTTCCTCACGGAGCTGTTGGACCTCTTTGATCGCCTCATTACGATCAACCTCGGCTCTCCGCACTTGCTCTCTCATTGTGCTGACTGTCCTTTCTAAGAGCTTTACTCTGCCCTCCAATCGGGCCTGTGCATCCAATCTGATGTCCATCTCGTTTGATTGAGCTTTACTTGCCATTGTTTCCTATAACACGAAAGACGGGCGAACCGTAAGAGCACTGTGGAAGGACTTTCGGAAAGCCATGCTTTGAGTAAAACAGAGACTCGGTACAAACGGGATTTTGACCCTTCGAGAGAAATGAGTTTGACCCTTTGGGGGGGAGTCCAAGCCATGCATTTTGGATGAATTTAACAATTTTCGCCTTTAGGAAAGAGGATTTTGCTTATTTTCTCAATCATTATTAAGCGGTTTTGTCACACGAACAAACGTTAGCGCGCAATTTAATGACTTAGTACTTATTATTCATGTATACTCAAAACATGTTTTGTTCCTAATCGGTTGGAAAAGATTTCTCTTCTTTTTCGCAACTATTCTAAATCCTGGATCAGTGGAGGCCATCACTACGCCTATAGACCACTCGTTTTTCACCTGCCATGCACACCCCCAAGGATTGACTGTCCCGGGAAAGGGTCCTATAGGGCAAGCGGCTTCCACCGACCGAAATTAACGCTCCTAGGGTCTAGTGCATTGCGAGGTTCCCAATGTGCGAGCCATTCCAATCATGATTAAGCCCCGGTTGGGATCGAGATTCGTCTTAGGGACTTAAAGGGACTTCTGACGTAACCTCATCTTTGATGAGGGCTCTCGAACCTTATCCTTGGGCTTAAGGATGATTAGTATGGACCATGCATTGGGGCTCGACAACACTGTGTCACCCTATCCTTAATACGTGACTTAGGTTAATTACGGTCAACATTAACGCGTAAGTCAAGGACCGGGTCGAAGTTGACCATGGTCACACTTTCTTTCACAAGGAGTCATGACTCGGGCATTAACTTGGCCATGATTAACCTTAGACACACATTAAGGATGTGGCAACGTGAGCTAGACCAAAACCAACCGAAGTCACGGTATTTGTGTGTCACGGACAAGTGTGGTTGACTCGGCTTGGAAGGGGAGGTGGAATGGACCCGTGCGCGCTAGAAGGGCACAAGAGCACCAATCAAGCTGCATCGTGGCATCCATCCCGGGTTTGAAGTGTATTTGGAATGTGCAAGGTCAAGTGCGCGTAGTGTGAAGCTTTCTATGTTCCCTTTTGAGTCAAAAAAAAATTTCCAATCCGTTTTAACATTATGAGCAATGTATAATCAACAACAGTGAGCAAGCATGAACGAGCTATTTACAAAAGCAATCAAGCAAGAATCTTATGAACAAAGCCAAAACTCGCATGTACAACAAATTGTGCACAACCAAAGAATCCTTGAAATCAACATCTTTCAAGAAGAACAATTCTTTTGAAAATCATTTGCAAAACAAGTTGTGTACAACAAAGAATTCAAAAACCTTTTACAAAGTGGGTTATGCACAAGGAGGTTTTGAAAATCCAAATTTATGTCCAAAAGTTTGTACATAACCAAGCTTCAAAAAAAATAAGTTTTGGCTAGAAAAGAGGAAGGTAATGTGCACAAACCAAACAGTAAATGGTACCTGGAAAAGCAGAAGCCAAAGGGACACAGAATGTTCCTGCCCTGCACAAAATTGTTAAATTTTGGAGCATTCTGTTCCCTGCCCAACATAGCCGTACGGCTATAGAATCCTGGCAATTATTTTTTGCAGTTTTTTTTCATCTTCTGATCATCAAGCCCCAGTTTATTGCACATCCAGAACAGTTTCCACTCCAGAAAGTTCAAACAGAAACTCAGCACACACAAAACAAGCACAAAAGTTAACGAAAACGGGGGACGGGAGTTTGACCCACTCATAAATATCCCCAAAGCTTCTAAAAAGAAGTTTGAGAACATTTAACTCCCCAGCGGAGTCGCCACTGTAAGGATCCCACCACCGTGCGTGGAAAACGCAACGAGTTTTGGGGGCGAAACGCCAAACACGGTTATCTCACAAAACATAAAGGAGTCGCCACTTTTGTTAAATATTTAACCCAACAAAAGAAAAGGTTAGAGATTCTATTAGTTCGGAGGTCAGGTTACGTCTTGGGAAGAGTTTCACGTCACCCAAGCCGCCTCGGACAAAGCCGAGTCTCCC
Organism: Campanula takesimana; assembly: GCA_026119855.1. NCBI lineage: Eukaryota > Viridiplantae > Streptophyta > Magnoliopsida > Asterales > Campanulaceae > Campanula > Campanula takesimana. The sequence continues at coordinate 52,569 of JAOWBW010002410.1, forward strand.
TAATGTTATTTAACGAAAGTGCTTGTGTGTGTGTGTGTGTTTTCAAAATGGGAGAAACGGACTGTTTTGACAAAACCAGTTAATTTTTTAACAGAAAATGTTTATTTTGCAAACTTTCTGGTCAAAAAGGAAGAAACTGGAAAATGTCCTCTCCGGCCAAAGTAGCCGTACGGATGGGGAGGGCACTCCAGGGCATTTTTACAGTTTATCAGAAAAACAGTCCAGTTTCAGTCAAAACAGAGTATCTTTGCTGAAACTGGACTGGAATGTTGATTTTCAGTTTGATTAATAACAAAACTTTGGAAGGTTCATTCCTATGCACTTTGATCACCAAAGGAACCCCAAAAACAAAGATTTGGGTGTGATCAAAGGCAATCATTGGAGAAATTTATGAAAAGTTGATGAACATGGCATTTAGGCCAAAATGACCATTTTGGTGGATAAAGATTGAAACTTTACCACCAAAATAGACTTATTATGCAAGTTTAAACCTTTAGGGACACAAATATAACACAAAGATCAAATCTTTATCCCCCAATCATGACTCTTATGGCCAAACAAGAACAACATCAACATGAAATGTAACAAATCATGATCATCCTAAGTTTTATGCCATAAATCACACACTAGGTGTGAAGGGCACCTTTAATCACCTCATAATTTGGATCATATACATATATAATCATAATATATATAGCTTGGGAGGCCAAGACTTGTATAATATATAGATATAGTGCTTGAAATGGATAAGACTTGCAAGAAATGTAAATTGCTTGAAATGGACAAGACTTTGCAAGAACAAGAAGAAACAATACAAGATGAACAAGTAATATTAACAAAGACAAAAGAGAGTTTGAGATGAAGAAGAAGATGGGGAGAAGGAGGCTTCACCTATGATGGTTATGCCTATCTTCCTCTCTAATCACTTAAATATGTGTGTAACTCACTTTCTGCTCTCAAACTGGCAGAGTAACAACTCTCAAAACGTTTTCTCCCCCCCCCCTGAAATGATCAGCATGGGGTTCAGTTGAGGGTGCCCAACATAGCCGTACGGCTAGGGACCTCATGTGACCAAACCATCCGTACGACTCGACTTGGCGAGCTTCTGGATTTTTCCAAGTTTAATTCCAGTTCAGTCCTGGAATATCAGGTTTATCCTAGTGAGGTCCTGGCCCATTGGTTTATCCCTAAATGGTACCAAGAATTCCTCTAAGTAGGTCAATTTTAGATTGGGGTACTTACAAAGGCACCATAAGATGAGACTTAATCCGGCCAAGTGCACATTTCGGGTAGTGAAAGGAAAGGTCCTTGGGTACATGGTCACTGAGCGTGGTATAGAAGCATATCCCGCTAAGATCAAAGCCATCATTGACATGCCTCCACCTAAGACGCAAAAAGTGTTGGGTTTCGTAGTAACATGCGCAGCGGAATATAGCAATTAAAATTTTAAGAAACCCAAAGCCATGGATCCGTTCATATGATTAAATCAAATACAACAACATGAATAAAGGATAAACTAACCCTTGATGACTATCAAAGTTTTCTTTGGTCTTGGTGGAGAAACTTGAAGCTTTATCACGGACAAAATCACGAACTTTGCAGATGATAAAATTCACCCTCTAGTGGTGTCCACACTTCGAACGAATATCAAGAGGCTCCTTGATCTTGGTTGCTAGACCAATAATTATGAAACACACTTTCACAATTTAATAAAGAACTATATGGAATTTATTTGTGAATTATTTTGTTCCTCAATCAAGGATGTCTTAAAAAAAAAAATCTCTCTCAAACTCTTTGAGACTCACAAATCACTTGTTCTTATGGTCTGGCCGAATTGGGGTTTTTATACACAATTAAGACCTATTCCAAATAGGTAACTTGTGCCAAAAACCTTTCCTAATCGAATTAGGAATTTTTCTTCCGCCATACCTGGCGCCCATCTGGTCCAACCCAGGCGCCCGCTTATTTGATCAGAAGGTACATACCTTTTCCCGGACTCATTCAGGCGCCCGCCTGGTCCAACCCAAGCGCCCGCTTGGTTGACCAGGAAGCCCAGAATTTTTCCAGAAATACCTTTGAGGTCCTTTGACCCTAAATTCCAATATAGTCCTCTTATTTAAGATTCGTTCTATTGTGTGTGACCCTCTAGGATTATACTAAGTTGGCAATGGGCTCAAACATGATCCCATAAGATATGATTAGGTTCTAGCAAACCGTCATACCTACCCAAATAGTATATCTAGATACAAGTTCGCATTCCTTTAGAATATGTCACAAACCTTTTGTCCACGATGTCATTGAACACAAGTCATGGTCAAACAGTCAACTTGTCTTGTTCAATACTTTCTCGATTCCGAATATGTTGATAATTCAAATGCTATTGATCCAATCAATCAATTTGAGTCCGGCCGAACATTTCATCAACATCATTCCTTCGAGGGGCCCAAGCTTGACATCTCTCCGTGGAGGGACAAATCCATTTAGCTTATTATTCTTCCCAACGGGAATCCGATTATGCCAATCATACACTTTATAACTACCATGTTAAGGTAGCGTTTGAATATGTCAAACACAATATTCATCAAGTGGAAGACTACAATAACTTCATGTCTAAGGATTCAAATGACATAACTAATATGAGATATATGTACGACATAGACCATGACATAAATCTCATACAGCGGGTCATGTCCAGTACCTTGTTCCAAACAAGTACCCATAAATCTAACATGATCATCCCATGATCATTTAGCCTTTATACTAGTGCTTAACAAGTACTAGGGACGGAGATTATTATAAGTAAACATGAACAACAATAAAAATCAAAACATCTCTTTATTGATATGAAATAAATGATAACAATTACAACGTTTATTAAACGTGCCTAGGGCACCACTACCAACAATCTCCCACTTGCCCTAGGCCCAATCTCCCATGTATCTAATACCCATGGACCTAACATGACCATCATGTTTAGCTTGTGGAAGTCCCTCTGTTAGCGGGTCCGCAACATTGTCATCAGTAGGTACTCTGCATATATTTACGTCTCCCCTATCAACGATCTCTCGAATGATATGAAAACGCCTAAGTATGTGTTTGGATTTCTGATGTGCTCTTGGTTCCTTTGCTTGAGCAATAGCACCATTATTATCGCAATAAAGGTCTATTGGATTAGCAATACTAGGAACCACTTCAAGTTCAGTTATGAACTTCTTAATCCAAACAGCTTCCTTTGCAGCATCCGATGCAGCAATATACTCAGCTTCTGTTGTAGAATCAGCGGTTGTACTTTGCTTGGAACTCTTCCAGCTTACAGCTCCACCATTTAACATAAACACAAAACCCGATTGCGATCGGCTATCATCTTTGTCGGTTTGGAAGCTTGCATCCATGTAAGCATTTACAACCAGATCATCTTCCATTCCTCCATAGACTAAAAACGTGTCTTTAGTTCTTCTCAAGTACTTAAGAATCGCTTTTACAGCTATCCAGTGATTTTCGCCAGGGTCGGATTGGTATCTACTTGTCATGCTCAAAGCATAAGATACATCCGGCCTAGTACAAATCATGGCATACATGATGGACCCAATTGCCGAAGCATATGGAACATCATTCATTTTCTCACGCTCATCGTTTGTCTTAGGACATTGAGTCTTGCTTAGAGAAACTCCATGTAACACGGGCAAGGTGCCTCTCTTAGAATATTCCATAGGGAATCTTCTAATGACCTTGTCAATGTATGTACTTTGGCTTAAACCAAGTAGCCTCCTTGATCTATCTCTATAGATCTTAATGCCAAGTATATATGCGACTTCACCCATATCTTTCATTACGAAGCAGTTTCCTAACCAAGTCTTCACAGACTGAAGTGTAGGAATGTCGTTTCCAATGAGTAATATGTCATCCACGTATAAAATAAGGAATAGCACTATGCTCCCACTAATCTTCTTGTATACACAAGGCTCATCTTCGTTCTTGATGAAACCAAACTCTTTGACCGATTCATCAAAACGGAGATTCCAACTCCTAGAAGCTTGCTTCAATCCATAGATGGATCTCTGCAATTTGCATACTTTAGAATCTTGTTTAAAACCTTTTGGTTGTGTCATATACACATCCTCTTGGAGTTTTCCATTCAGGAAAGCGGTTTTGACGTCCATCTGCCATATTTCATAGTCATGATATGCGGCAATGGCAAGCAAAATTCTTATAGACTTGATCATTGCTACGGGTGAAAAGGTCTCATCATAGTCAATACCATGAACTTGCCTATAACCTTTCACTACAAGCCTAGCTTTGTAAGTATGCACCTTCCCATCCATGTCAGTCTTCTTCTTGAAGACCCATTTGCATCCTATGGTTTTTACACCTTCGGGCGCATAAATCAAATTCCAAACTTGATTGTCTTGCATGGATTGCAATTCGGATTCCATGGCTCCAAGCCACTTGTCCGAATCAGGAGAAGACATCGCCTCTTGGTAGGTTGACGGTTCATCATTCTCAATGATTTCTACCTCATTACTATCCGTTACGAGAAATCCATATCTCTCGGGCTCGGATCGTATCCTAATAGATCTGCGAGTTGCTTGTGTATTTTGAACAGGTTCCACAACTCCTTGTGGTTCTTGTTCTTGTTCTACTATTGGTTCAATGTTATTTTCTGGGTCTCGAATTTCTTCAAGATTTATTTTACTCCCACTGATTTCTTTGGAGAGAAACTCTTTCTCTAGAAAGACACCAGTTCGGGCAACAAACACTTTGTTGTCCTCACGGTTGTAAAAGTAATATCCTCTAGTTTCCTTAGGATATCCCATGAAAATACATTTATCAGATTTGTGTGCAAGTTTGTCTGAGACAAGTCTTTTGACAAAAGCTTCGCAACTCCAAATCTTCATGAAAGACAGACAAGGCTTCTTTCCGCTCCACATCTCATATGGAGTCTTTTGAACCGATTTAGTTGGAACACGATTTAGTGTGAAAGCAGCGGTTTCAAGGGCGTAACCCCAAAAGGATATTGGAAGATCAACTTGACTCATCATTGATCGAACCATGTCTAACAAAGTCCGATTCCTCCTCTCGGACACTCCATTCCATTGTGGTGTTCCGGGTGGAGTCAACTGTGAAACTATTCCACAATTCTTTGGATGATCATCAAATTCTTGACTTAAGTATTCTCCACCACGATCTGATCGAAGTGCTTTAATACTTTTGCCAAGTTGTTTTTCTACTTCATTTTGAAATATTCTAAATATCTCAAATGCTTCACTCTTATGTTTCATTAGGTAAACATACCCAAATCTACTATAATCATCAGTGAAGGTTATGAAGTATTGAAATACTCCCCTAGCATTGCTACTTAATGGTCCGCATACATCGGAATGTATCAACCCCAATAAGTCGCTTGCCCTTTCACCTAGCTTGGTAAAAGGTGTCTTAGTCATTTTTCCAAGAAGACACGACTCACAAGTATCATATGACTCTAAGTCACATGAACCCAAAAGTCCGTCCCCATGGAGTTTTGAGATACGCTTCTCATTAATATGACCAAGACGGCAATGACACAAATAAGTATGATTTACATCATTAGGTTTAGATTTCTTATTTACATGATAGACATTGTCATTATTTTCATTCTTGACATCCAAGATATAAAGGCCATTAAATGAATTAGCAATACCATAAAGCACATCATTTAAATAAATAGAAAATTTCTTATACTCAATAAGAAACTTAAAACCTTCATTATCCAAACAAGAAATTGAAATAATATTTCTGCTTAAATCCGAAACATAATAACAATTGTTCAAAACAAGAATTAATCCGGAAGGTAAAGTGACTTCATGAGTCCCTACGGCTAATGCAGCAACTCTTGCTCCATTCCCCACGCGTAGATCTACTTCACCTTCTTTAAGCAGTCTCCTATTCTTTAGTCCCTGCACATTTAGACAAATGTGAGAACCACATCCGGTATCCAATACCCAAGAATCAGTGCTAGAAAGGAGAATATCTATCATATAGATACCTGAAGTCGACGCAGCCTTACTGCCCTTCTTCTTCTTTTGCTCTTCCAAGAAAGCATTGCAATTACGTTTCCAATGACCAATTTCTTGACAATGGAAACAGATTGCATCCTTTTATGAATCAGGTTTTGCCTCAGAAGCCTTGGAAACCTTTGCCTTGCTTATTTTGGGTTTGACAACTTTTGTCTTACCCTTTCCTTTGGCACTAGCCTTCTTCCCATCATGAACCAAGAGCACGGGAGAACCTTTCTCCACAATTTTCATCTCTGCAGTTTTGAGCATCCCATGCAACTCAGAGAGATTCTTATCCATTCCATGCATGTTATAATTCATCACAAACTGATTATAACTTTTAGGCAATGAATTAAGAATGAGATCCGTGGCTAGCTCCAATGGGATTGGATAGCCAAGTTTCTCAAGGTGCTCTACATAACCTTTCATTTTAAAAAAGTGAGGACTCACTTGTTACCCTTCATTCATCTTACAAGTAGTGAATGCAACAATGGTCTTGTACCTCTCTTGCCTAGCTTGCTCTTGAAACATGGTTCTCAACTCCATGCCTATCTCATAGGCTTCCAAATGTTCCAAACTTTGTTGGAGTTTTGAGCACATAGCAGCAAGCATGAGACAACTTACATCTCTAAAATCATTACGATGTTTCTTGTAATTGTTTCTTTCTACCCTAGGGGCAGTAGGCGGTGGTTCAGCAGGGAGAGGCCCATCGAGAATGTACAACTTATCTTCTTGCCTAAGAACGGTTCTTATGCTACGGATCCAATCCATAAAGATAGTACCATGCTCTTCGAGCTTATCCTTCTCAAGGATCGATCGCAACGACATTGATTGAGTGTTATTAGTCATTATCTACAAATATGCAAAATTTCCAAAATTTAATAAGTACCAATTTTCATTAAAGAAATAAATAATGTATTTTCAAACAAAATACTCCCACTAAATTATATAACCTTCATATACATCCAATGTATAATATAATTTAATTGGGCTAAGATCCAACTTTAATTTAACTTTTGAGTCCACGGAGGCGGACCGCTCAAAACTAAATTAATTAGGTAGACAATCATGTCAATCATATCCCATATGATTCTTAGATCCTTTTATGAGATTCTTTGAGAAATCCGATTTCAAAAACATGTTTAATCTCATCTTTTGCCTAGGCCCAAAACTGTTTTGACGCATAATTAAGTCCAACCATTTTAAACGCATAGAAACCATTCAATTTAACGCACCTTGCGGAGGCAAACCCACATTAAATTAATAAACCTCATCTTGCTCATTCATGAATAAAATTAATGCACTTCGCGGAGGCGAACCCACATCAAGATTACCCATGTATAAACAAGTGTTTTAATCATGGCATGGCAAAGAAGGACTTAAAACTTTCTTTGAAGGTTCATCACATATAGCATATAACACATTTATGAGCACATAATACAAACATGTTACACATCAAGTTTAGCCACTAAATTAATCTCCATTAATTTAAGCATGATATTTATGTGTCATTAGTTTCTCTATAATTATGAGGATGAGACTATTTCAACTTCGGTTATTATCTCCAAATCAAGACAACAAGAAGTGCGGTCGAACTAAGCCATTAGGCAACCACAATCCCGCACTAATTCAAGAAACCAAGAAAGTAGTCCATGTGGCCGAAACTAAGCAATAGATGGTCTCGATGAACGTAGGCCAATTGCATTCACAATTCCACATGGATCTCCAATCATTGAATCAAGAACTTTGTTTCTCAATTTTAGAAATTATGAACTCTTCATAATTCTAACTTTGTCTTATCTTTGAAACTTTGATTGTGATCAATTTTGGGAAACACAATCTCGATGAACGCAGATTAGCCATCCAAAACCTGAACCAATCTAGGAATCACAAGACTAAAACAAATAGGAAAATCAAACCCCAAAATCCACACACAAACCAACTACCCAAAACCCATTCCAGATCTGCAAGTCTGGAGTGGTTCTGTTACTGGTTTTGTTGAATTTATTGAAAATTCCATATTCAGATCTTAACCAAAATCAGAACAGATTCTGACGACCGAGCGCCCGCCTGGTTTTGACCGAGCGCGCGCCTGAGCAAGCCTGAAGCAAGCGGCCGCCTGGTCCCCAGCGAGCGGGCGCCTGTTTGGTCAGAATGGTACAGAATTTTAAAGTTCGAAAATTTTGTCTCAAAATTATTTTTCCCCGATTATTAAAACTTTGATCTGATAAAAAATTAATAATCGAAATAATTCAGAATCCACCATAATTTTTATTGCGATTGAATCGTGCGATTAAAGTTGGAAAACAATAAATCACATAAAATCACATAACATATAAACATCATATAATCCAATATTCATATCATGCTGGGCACATAAAGAATTTATATACACATAACATGATCCAATCATTGAATTAATCAACATGAACGGGGCTCTGATACCACTGTTGGGTTTCGTAGTAACATGCGCAGCGGAATATAGCAATTAAAATTTTAAGAAACCCAAAGCCATGGATCCGCTCATATGATTAAATCAAATACAACAACATGAATAAAGGATAAACTAACCCTTGATGACTATCAAAGTTTTCTTTGGTCTTGGTGGAGAAACTTGAAGCTTTATCACGGACAAAATCACGAACTTTGTAGATGATAAAATTCACCCTCTAGCGGTGTCCACACTTCGAACGAATATCAAGAGGCTCCTTGATCTTGGTTGCTAGACCAATAATTATGAAACACACTTTCACAATTTAATAAAGAACTATATGGAATTTATTTGTGAATTATTTTGTTCCTCAATCAAGGATGTCTTAGAACAAAATAAAATCTCACTCAAACTCTTTGAGACTCACAAATCACTTGTTATTATGGTCTGGCCGAATTGGGGTTTTTATACACAATTAAGACCTATTCCAAATAGGTAACTTGTGCCAAAAACCTTTCCTAATCGAATTAGGAATTTTTCTTCCGCCATACCGGGCGCCCGCCTGGTCCAACCCAGGCGCCCGCTTATTTGATCAGAAGGTACAGACCTTTTCCCGGACTCATTCAGGCGCCCGCCTGGTCCAACCCAAGCGCCCGCTTGGTTGACTAGGAAGCCCAAAATTTTTCCAGAAATACCTTTGAGGTCTTTTGACCCTAAATTCCAATATAGTCCTCTTATTTAATATTCGTTCTATTGTGTGTGACCCTCTAGGATTATACTAAGTTGGCAATGGGCTCAAACATGATCCCATAAGATATGATTAGGTTCTAGCAAACCGTCATACCTACCCAAATAGTATAACTAGATACAAGTTCGCATTCCTTTAGAATATGTCACAAACCTTTTGTCCACGATGTCATTGAACACAAGTCATGGTCAAACAGTCAACTTGTCTTGTTCAATACTTTCTCGATTCCGAATATGTTGATAATTCAAATTCTATTGATCCAATCAATCCATTTGAGTCCGGTCGAACATTTCATCAACATCATTCCTTCGAGGGGCCCAATCTTGACATCTCTCCGTGGAGGGATAAATACATTTAGCTTATTATTCTTCCCAACGGGAATCCGATTATGCCAATCATACCCTTTATAACTACCGTGTTAAGGTAGCGTATGAATATGTCAAACACAATGTTCATCAAGTGGAAGACTATAATAACTTCATGTCTAAGGATTCAAATGATATAACTAATATGAGATATATGTACGACATAGACCATGACATAAATCTCATACAGCGGGTCATGTCCAGTACCTTGTTCCAAACAAGTACCCATAAATCTAACATGATCATCCCATGATCATTTAGCCTTTATACTAGTGCTTAACAAGTACTAGGGACGGAGATTATTATAAGTAAACATGAACAACAATAATAATCAAAACATCTCTTTATTGATATGAAATAAATGATAACAATTACAATGTTTATTAAACGTGCCTAGGGCACCACTACCAACAAAAAGAAGTCAAGGGATTTGTGGGTCGCCTTCAGTACATTAGTCGTTTCGTTAATCAACTCACGACGATGTGCGAGCCCATTTTTAAGCTCCTCAAGAAGAATGCATCCCTAGAGTGGACAGAAGAATGCCAAGATTTTGATAAGTTCAAGGAGTACTTAGTGAATCCGCCCGTATTGGTTCCACCGCATAGGAAGAAACCATTGACCTTGTACCTCACAGTCAATGACACTGCATTAGGGGCTATGCTAGCACAAGAGCGACCCGATTAGAAGAAAGAGAACGCCGTGTACTTCGTCAGCCGTCGCTTCCAAGGGGCTGAACTGAATTACTCTGCATTAGAGAAGTCGTGGGCTGCACTAGTATGGGTAGCTGAGAGACTAAAGCCGTACATGGAGGCATTTCCTGTACAACTAATCGCCAGAATGGACCCAATGAAATATATCTTCGAGAAGTCGCATGTCTCCTCTAGGATAGCCAAATGGTACTTCATGCTCGAGGGGTACGATATCACTTACATCACACAGAAATCCGTGAGAGAGAGAGTCTTCACGGATCACTTAGCCGAATTTCCATGTGATGAAGCAAAGGGGGAAGACCCACGATTCCCTGATGAGGACATCATGTCAATGGAAGAAAATAAGTGGCAATTATTTTTCGATGGCGCTGCCAATAAACGGGGATATGGCATTGGCATGTTACTAGTAGATCCCTCAGATTTCTACACACTACTTGCAATCCGCCTTGACTTTGAGGCCACTAACAATATTTCCTAGTACGAAGCTTGCATAGCGGGGCTTGAAGCATCCTTAGAAAGAAATGTGACCGAACTAGAGGTGTACGGAGATTCACAACTAGTGGAAGGTACAAGATCCTACACTCCAGAAATATAACGACCATCTCCAAGACTTGGTCAAACAATTCAGAGAGGTCACTTTTTACTATCTTTCTAGAGATATGAACCGCTTAGCAGACTCGCTAGCCATGCTAGCATCGCTTGTTGAAATTCCCAAATGTACTGAGGTTAAAACCTTCAGAGTCGCGAGGCGAATGACTTCTACTTATTACACAATCATAGACTGTAAAGAAGAGTGTAACTCTGTGAATACCTTGGACAAAAAACCTTGGTATTATGATGTATGGAGTTTCCTCCTAGACAGAACATTCCCATCAGACGCGTCACCTAAAGCGAAGATAACCCTCAAACGGCTTGCCACCAAATTTGTTATCATAGGTGATCGCCTCTATAAGAAGCACCACGAGCAGTGTCTACTCTGTGCCGATGATCACGAAGCCGTAGAAATCATGGACCAAGTCCATCAAGGAGTCTGTGGAACCCATATAAATGGCAATATGCTAGAAAAGAAAATCATCCGACTAGGATACTATTGGGCTACAATGGAAGCGGACTGCACCAACATGGTTAAGAAATGCCACAAGTGCCAGATACATGCCAACTTACAACAAGCACCACCGTCCGTGTTATATCCCATGACATCCCCTTGTCCATTTTCTACATGGGGAATAGACGTCATTGGTAAAGTTTCGCCGACAGGTCATAATGGGCATTCATTATTTTTAGTCACCGTTGATTACATCACCAAATGGATCGAGGCTCAATCCTACAAAGTCTTGAATGCCAGAAAGGTGGATGAGTTCATTAAGACCAACATCATATGACGATATGGGGTACCTCATGAGATGATATCTGACAACGGCTCGCACTTTGAGAAAGAATGTGACCAACTACTTGCAGAGTACAAAATAGAGAGACATCAGTCATCACCGTACCGACCACAGACCAATGGAGCAGTCGAAGCTGCTAACAAGACCATTGAGACCATCATTAGGAAAATGGCTAAGACTGGCAGAGATTGGCCCGAAAAGCTACACTTTGCACTCTGGGGCTACCGAACTTCAATTCGTACCGCTACCAGTGAAACTCCATACGCCCTAGCCTATGGGATGGAAGCAGTGCTACCAATTGAATTAGAAGTACCATCACTAAGGGTTCTCCTAGAAAACCAAGTGAGCAAAGTCGCATGGTTAGACAGCCGTTATGAACAACTAGACATGCTAGATGAATGACGACTTCGAGCCGCCGAGCATATCCAAGCGTATCAACGGAGAATGGCCCGAGCATTCAATAAGAAAGTCAACTCCAGAAACATCAAAGAAGGGTACCTTGTCCTACGTGAACATCGTCCTGGACCGTTCAATCCTATGGGCAAATGGGGACCAAGATGGATAGGCCCCTACTCATAAGTCCGTCCCCTATTTCAAAGAAAAGAGGAAAGCTCGCTAGGTTGAAAACCCGCAAGGTCGGCCTAGGAAAAAATTAGAGCAAAAAGCACTAGAAAAGAAGCCCGCTAGATTGAAAACCTGAAAGAGCGGTCTAGGCAAAAATCAGGGTGTGCACTAATATATATATATATATATATATATATATATATATATATATAATAAAAATAATAATAATAATAATAGGGGACAGTCTCGTGCGAGACACCTATGTCTCATGCAAGACATGTCAGTCAGCAAATATATTTTTCTCTTTCTTACACAAGAACTACGATGACCTGAGCTCCTTATTTAATTGATCTAAAAGGAGAACGTAGGCAGGCTTTTGGTCCGGTCTATTAAATAAATAAAATCAAAGTCTTGTCTTCTTATTAATTGAATGTATTTCAAGAAAACAATAAGAAAATTTCTAACATGAATACAAACTTGCAAAAGAAAATAAATAAAATACTAAAAGTCTAAACATTGGTCTATCTATTAGAAATCTCTCGATACTCCTAAGGATCTATTTATTCCATAACTTAGTAGGGGCTTGACCACGATCCGCCTTGTCATCCCTCTTCCTCTTGAACCAAGGTATCTCGAAACCGGGAGGAACATCAAGACGACTGAACACCGAGGGAGTCAGTCTCGCGAATGTCGCGACCCCGGACCCCGCGGACCCGAGACCGCGAGCTGGACGTCGACTTAAAACCAAAACTCTAAAATATAGAAGTTAAAAATTTCATTTTGAACCAAAAGATGATAACACAAGGTTTTACAAATCCAAGTTTAAATCAACAAAGTACATCTTACATAAGCTCCACAGCTTATACCCAAAAGAATAAAATATACAATTCTTAATGACGTCAAAATGGTAAAACTATCCCCAAAAGGTTATACATTTAAATAATGTAAACCGATCCAAGACAACCTGCCCCAAAATCTCAAACCTCTCGATGTCCTCCTCGATCCGCGAATCCTAATCCTTTTCCTCCTGGGGGGGGTTAAGGAAAAACAAAGATGGAAATAAACGGGGTGAGATAAAATCTCAGTAAGTTACTAATGCAACTACATGACATGCTAATATGCAATGACCAATAGCAATTAACGTAAGACAGATAGCAGCAGAATAATAAGTGACATGCTGTCGAACAGTAACATCCAGTAATCAATCATATAAATAAACATATAACAACAAATTAGAGGCTCCCTATCGCCAACCGTCCCATACCGGTTGGAAATAACGACCAGCTCATCATGCAACACATAAAGCTGAAATAAACACTCATAAGTGGATACATAGCCAAGGTTTTCCAAACCGGAACATCCAAATAAAGGATCGCTGCGCAGCTTCAATAATCAACAAATCATCATCTTCATAATAGCATGAAAGCCGAAGAGAAAACCCCGGTACCGGAACCAATAACCAAAGAAGTGCCACAAGGGACGGGAGACATGCCACAAAGTCATGCTCCAAGTAAAGCTAAAATGCACACAAAGGAGCTAGATCTTCTCACATCCAAGGCCAATCTGGAGGAGGGTAATAATGGGGCAAAACAATGGTCAACATCACAATGGACTTGGCTGTGCCATCATAATGTTTCGCATCGCCCAAACACACACAAAATACCAGCTGGACTTTCAAGTAAAGGCTAAGTAATAAAATACTAGCATAGTAAACAACCATTGATTCCAAAGTAGGGAATCATACCAATTAATCACCATAAAAGATGCAAACGATTACTCAAGAAGAGTTCAACACCAATAGCACAAGGAGTTTCTCATAAAAGAGTCCAACAACATTGACCATTAAAACATAATGATTCAAACATAAGGCACGTACCAAATACATCCTAAATATGATTCCCACAAGTAAATCATAAAGAGCACAACCCAAACGGTCGCTCACAAAGGGCACAATGACTAATACCAAAAGACCCTAAACATTTACTCATAAAGATATACTAGGACTATGAACTCAACCATCTCATCACACTTGGAATTCCAAAGTAGGAATCAGAATGAATACACTTTAAGGTTAATCAAACCGTAAGTACCCAATTGCCAATACACGCTTTACCTCCGTCCTTAACGAACAAATCCCAAACCCCCAAACAAATCCAAAAGGTTAATCTTTAGAACATGATCACGACCAGACTAAACCCTACACTTTGGTGTTCAACAACAACCCTCTAGGTACTATGGAACATCGCCTAAAACCTAGACCAAGTCCTACTCGAAAATCAATTCGATTGGAACAACCACGAACACGTCATAAGATGCACAAACACCCAATAAAATCCCGAAGTATAAAACTTATAACTTAACTTAACAACCTATACCATCTTGTAGTTCTCGAAGAGAGCTTCGAAACGATAGTTTACACACCTAAAACGGAGTCCGGATGAGAAAGTTATGGCCTCCGGAAGATCGAACGAAAAACGGACAAACTGAAAAAAAGAGGGATGGGCGCGCCTCCAAAAAAAGTGATGCGCGCGCCTCCTAAGGTCAGAAGGCTGCGATTTCGAAGCAGAAAAGGGTGCGCGCGCCTCCCAAAACATGGTGCGCGCGCCTCCTTGACCGGAGGGACGAAATCCGGCCAAAATCTGGGTTTCTACAAATTTTCTTACCCATTTCATATTACAACCAAAATCAAACATGATTAACCTTCCACCAAGCATAAAGATGAACCCAAAACAACTTATAACTAGAATGGGGACTCAAATAATACCATTTATCAACCAAGATCAAGATTCAAACCCAACATTCCTAAAATCACCATTTTTGACCAAAACTCCAAATAAATTCCAAATAAACTCCAAACTCAACCAAACTTCAAATATAACACATCAAGCATAATATAAACATGATATGAACATTTTAGCATAAAAATGGGGGAAAAGCAACTTACTTGAAAATTCTCAAAGATGACGAAATTCAATTCTTTTTTGTTCTACGCGATCCTATCGACGATCTAAACAAGATTCAAGTTATGAGAAATGAGAGATTATGAGAGGAAGAAGAAGAAAATGAAGAGAGATGAAGAGAGAACTTACCCCTTTTTCTTCCTTGGAGAGAGAGAGAGAAATGGGTTGGGAAATGGGGGAAGATGAGTGAGGGAGGTGGAGTGTATGAGGGAGAAGGAGGTGTAGGGAGAGGGTAGGAGTATAATTTAAAAACTTACACAAAGACCCCCCTCCTCTAAAACTACCCAACTCAATACTCCCAACTAACAACTAAGACCCAACAATACTACACTAACCCAAATGACCCAAATAAAATGCTAGGCATAATTATTATGAAACATAAAATGCACACATAAATATTTAAATAAATAATAATTTAAATAAATAAATAAGCAAATAAATAAATAATAATTATTTATTACCAATAAAATAGAGCCTAGATTTCGGGTCGTGACATTCACTCCCCCTTAAAGAAAATTCGACCCGAATTTTAACGAGACTTACCCGAAAGACCAAATAGCTACGGATACGATAGTTCCGCCATTTCTCAAATTCCTCAATTGTCCAATCTACCCCACTACAAGGTAACCTTAAATAATGCTTACGATAACACCACCTCTCGAACCGAATCATTACATCATTAACTTCATTACTAATCAAAATCCGTACTCAAAATCGAAGAATTCAAATTATTTCCACACATAATTCTCGAGGTACCTCAAGCTCGCCTTATTCATAACCTTAACTACACCGCAAAGGTACTTCCATTTGTAAATCGCATACTTAGTATTATTCCCCATAAATTCAAAACATTACCATCTCGAGCTAAATTAGTTTTTTTAAAATATGAGGAGCTAAAGAAATTTTCCATCCCCATAATATTCACCAAAGGCTATATCTCTAAGGATTCCCATTATAGTGCTCTCGCTCTAGGTAGCACTTTAAACTAAAGGTGTAATGTAAACCCAAAATTTTAATACAAAATGTTCACTTAAATTTACGCCATAATGTCATCGTCATAACACTCCAATCCTTGAAAGCCTAAAATAATTACGAATACTCAGTAGTCCGAAAATGATCCAAATTTTATCTTCACGGTATTTCCTCTAACTCCCTTTTTAGTTATTAATCTGTGCTCATATATCCAAGGAAGTCACCAAATCTCAAATCCTCAATAGCTAAGCCACGTTAATCTTTCACGCATACATTTATTAACCTAATGATACTTAGGCTTAATAGTACTACCATCATAATAAACCAATTAGCTAGCAACGTTCCAATTGACCCAGTGCCAAATCATGATATTCCTTAATTATGCCCAAGTATTGATACTCCACTTCCTCCACATACCCTTGATCCAAATCGCGAAACGCCACCAAGGAGAGATTTAGGACCATAGAACCACTCTCTAACCAAAATTCAAAATGCCTTTAACATAGATCGAGAAATTGTTACTCTCCCAAAATGTACTTATTAGTCTTTTCTAACTTAACACGCTCACCACTATCGATGATTATAACTTCCATAATATACTCATATCCCATAACAAATCGTACACCTCTCCATACTAATCCATTCCGATGCATTCACGGAGATGTACTAAAAGTGACCAAAAATTTCCCCAAGAGATCCGCATTGAATCCTCAACTTCTATAACCCAACCGATGTCATAAGGACATTGATCTAAACATTAGCACTACAACCTTGTACTATAACAACTCAATTTAACCCAAGGTTCTCCCCAATTACTAGGTACTACTCAGAAATAAAAATAGAAATTTTTACAAACGATAAATACACCCAACAATTGGTATAGACATCCATTGTCACCCATCGAAGCAAAATAGTCAGATTCCAAACAAGAAAAGATTTGCTTAACTCTACACAAAGGAACGGTCTCAAAACAATTTTAGGCAAAAAGGGAAGAGAGGATGTAACAATTTTCCTACAACCATCGACTAAAGCATGACATTTCCCTTCTCAAAATGACATCAAAAATCTTATAATAGCAATATGACCAATTTAGCAGGTAAGTTATATCTACCTTTAAGCACAACATGAGCACATAAGACTCCATCAGACATCCTACACTCCTCCATAGGAGTAGACACTGACAACACATAAGTCAAAGACTCAAAAGAAATAAATGCACCGAAACATATGAATGCAATGATCCTAAAATGCACGCGCTCGCTCTCTCGACGCAAAATAATACCTTCTGAAACTGATGAATCACCTGCTGAGTGCTGATTGATTGCAAATACTCTACCCGAAATCTTGGGCTTCCCCGAAGCATCCCTCTTCTGACCCTGTGATATTCCAGTTCCTGTCCCCGATGACTGAACTCTAAACCTCGGACAATCTTTAACAAAGTGTCCTAACTGACCACACTTTACACATTTTCCTTGCTTCTTCCAACACTTGTCTTCTGAGTGTCCTTTCCTCTGACAGTAACTGCAGACTTTCCCATTTCGTGTACCCTTATTAGAGCCTTGATTTCCTACTGTTGGTTGCCCTTGAAGTTGCCCTCTGAATCGAGTTTGCACTCCAGAATTACCTCTGTTATCCGAATGTTGCTGTTGCGACTTACTCTGCCCTCCTTGCTTACCCGGGTTAACCATCTCAGTCTTCCTTCTGTGTTCCCCAATATTCTGCTCAATCAAGTAGGCTCGATCTACCGCATCCTGATAAGTCTGAATCCGCTGTGCTATAAGCTGAGTCCGGATGGATGTCTTCAAACCCCTGATTAATCTCATCGCTTTCTGCTCCTCGGTCCGCACAACGTAGTCACAACACCTGGCTAATCCTGTGAACATAGCCGAGTACTGTGCTACTGACATCACACCTTGCTCCAAGCTGAGGAACTCGATCTCTTTCCGGTTTTGATTCACTAGAGAGATAAAATGATCCTTGAATTTCCTCACGAACCACTCCCAAGGATATGGTACAAGAGTCGCATCCCAACTGGTCTTCAGTGACTTCCACCAATGTTCCGCAGTCCCCACGAGCTTATAAGCTGCAAACAGAACCCTATCCTCATCAGTGCAACCAAAGACCTCGTAGATTTTCTCCATCGATTCTATCCATAGCTCGGCCTTCTTCACATCAGGCTCACCGTCGTACTCACTTGGTTTCAACTTCAAGAACTGCTCCAACCCATATCACGGAGGTGCTACATGTTCCTCTCTCGGCCCTTGGTCACGAATTGCTTTCACGGCCACTTCAAACCTGTCCTGAAACACTGCACGGTTTTCTTCCCTTAGACCATTAAGATTCTGAGTCCCACTAGAAGCTTCACAAATTCTTCTTCTAGCCATCACAAAAAAATACCTGCATAAAATACTCATCGTTACTCACTCCGAACACAACTACCCACCTAGGTCATACTAATCCACCTAGACTTATACTTAGAGCTAAACCATGGCTCTGATACCAACTGTCGCGACCCCGGACCCCGCGGGCCCGAGACCGCGAGCTGGACGTCGACTTAAAACCAAAACTCTAAAATATAGAAGTTAAAAATTTCATTTTGAACCAAAAGATGATAACACAAGGTTTTACAAATCCAAGTTTAAATCAACAAAGTACATCTTACATAAGCTCCACAGCTTATACCCAAAAGAATAAAATATACAATTCTTAATGACGTCAAAATGGTAAAACTATCCCCAAAAGGTTATACATTTAAATAATGTAAACCGATCCAAGACAACCTGCCCCAAAATCTCAAACCTCGCGACGTCCTCCTCGATCCGCGAATCCTAATCCTTTTCCTCCTGGGGGGGGTTAAGGAAAAACAAAGATGGAAATAAACGGGGTGAGATAAAATCTCAGTAAGTTACTAATGCAACTACATGACATGCTAATATGCAATGACCAATAGCAATTAACGTAAGACAGATAGCAGCGGAATAATAAGTGACATGCTGTCGAACAGTAACATCCAGTAATCAATCATATAAATAAACATATAACAACAAATGAGAGGCTCCCTATCGCCAACCGTCCCATACCGGTTGGAAATAACGACCAGCTCATCATGCAACACATAAAGCTGAAATAAACACTCATAAGTGGATACATAGCCAAGGTTTTCCAAACCGGAACATCCAAATAAAGGATCGCTGCGCAGCTTCAATAATCAACAAATCATCATCTTCATAATAGCATGAAAGCCGAAGAGAAAACCCGGTACCGGAACCAATAACCAAAGAAGTGCCACAAGGGACGGGAGACATGCCACAAAGTCATGCTCCAAGTAAAGCTAAAATTTACACAAAGGAGCTAGCTCTTCTCACATCCAAGGCCAATCTGGAGGAGGGTAATAATGGGGCAAAACAATGGTCAACATCACAATGGACTTGGCTGTGCCATCATAATGTTTCGCATCGCCCAAACACACACAAAATACCAGCTGGACTTTCAAGTAAAGGCTAAGTAATAAAATACTAGCACAGTAAACAACCATTGATTCCAAAGTAGGGAATCATACCAATTAATCACCATAAAAGATGCAAACGATTACTCAAGAAGAGTTCAACACCAATAGCACAAGGAGTTTCTCATAAAAGAGTCCAACAACATTAACCATTAAAACATAATGATTCAAACATAAGGCAC
This sequence comes from Campanula takesimana, assembly GCA_026119855.1. Classification (NCBI taxonomy): domain Eukaryota; kingdom Viridiplantae; phylum Streptophyta; class Magnoliopsida; order Asterales; family Campanulaceae; genus Campanula; species Campanula takesimana. Next base: position 72,426 of record JAOWBW010002410.1, read on the forward strand.
GTACCAAATACATCCTAAATATGATTCCCACAAGTAAATCATAAAGAGCACAACCCAAACGGTCGCTCACAAATGGCACAATGACTAATACCAAAAGACCCTAAACATTTACTCATAAAGATATACTAGGACTATGAAATCAACCATCTCATCACACTTGGAATTCCAAAGTAGGAATCAGAATGAATACACTTTAAGGTTAATCAAACCGTAAGTACCCAATTGCCAATACACGCTTTACCTCCGTCCTTAACGAACAAATCCCAAACCCCCAAACGAATCCAAAAGGTTAATCTTTAGAACATGATCACGACCAGACTAAACCCTACACTTTGGTGTTCAATAACAACCCTCTAGGTACTATGGAACATCGTCTAAAACCTAGACCAAGTCCTACTCGAAAATCAATTCGATTGGAACAACCACGAACACGTCATAAGATGCCCAAACACCCAATAAAATCCCGAAGTATAAAACTTATAACTTAACTGAACAACCTATACCATCTTGTATTGCTCGAAGAGATCTTCGAAACGATAGTTTACACGCCTAAAACGGAGTCCAGATGAGAAAGTTATGGCCTCCGGAAGATCGAACGAAAAACGGACAAACTGAAAAAAAGAGGGATGCGCGCGCCTCCAAAAAAAGTGATGCGCGCGCCTCCTAAGGTCAGAAGGCTGCGATTTCGAAGCAGAAAAGGGTGCGCGCGCCTCCCAAAACATGGTGCGCGCGCCTCCTTGACCGGAGGGACGAAATCCGGCCAAAATCTGGGTTTCTACAAATTTTCTTACCCATTTCATATTACAACCAAAATCAAACATGATTAACCTTCCACCAAGCATAAAGATGAACCCAAAACAACTTATAACTAGAATGGGGACTCAAATAATACTATTTATCAACCAATATCAAGATTCAAACCCAACATTCCTAAAATCACCATTTTGACCAAAACTCCAAATAAATTCCAAATAAACTCCAAACTCAACCAAACTTCAAATATAACACATCAAGCATAATATAAACATGATATGAACATTTTAGCATAAAAATGGGGGAAAAGCAACTTACTTAAAAATTCTCAAAGATGACGGAATTCAATTCTTTTTTGTTCTACGCGATCCTATCGACGATCTAAACAAGATTCAAGTTATGAGAAATGAGAGATTATGAGAGGAAGAAGAAGAAAATGAAGAGAGATGAAGAGAGAACTTACCCCTTTTTCTTCCTTGGAGAGAGAGAGAGAAATGGGTTGGGAAATGGGGGAAGATGACTGAGGGAGGTGGAGTGTATGAGGGAGAAGGAGGTGTAGGGAGAGGGTAGGAGTATAATTTAAAAACTTACACAAAGATCCCCCTCCTCTAAAACTACCCAACTCAATACTCCTCACTAACAACTAAGACCCAACAATACTACACTAACCCAAATGACTCAAATAAAATGCTAGGCATAATTATTATGAAACATAAAATGCACACATAAATATTTAAATAAATAATAATTTAAATAAATAAATAAGCAAATAAATAAATAATAATTATTTATTACCAATAAAATAGAGCCTAGATTTGGGGTCGTGACAGCGAACACATGAGGCCTATCTAGAGCTTGAAGTTTGCCGGGAAGTCCGTTTGCTCTCTTCTCGTAAAAGTCACTCTCCAAAAAGTCTTGAGTGGCATCTACTCTGACATTAGAAGGATCCTCCTTAGCTTCCTTCTTCCTCAAATTCAAACTAGGCTCAAATTGGTCCCCCAACAGAAAGCGACGGATCTCATCAATACCCTTGACATTGGGATGGAGTTCCGAGAGAAACCAATCTAAGTATTTGTCCGACAAATAGATACTTCCTCCATCATGACGAAGATTGGTCCAACAATCCATAGTAGTGCCTTGCCCCCAAGCGCGAGCCAAGCTCGTAGAGAACTCTAAGTCCATGAAAGAAACATCTCGAGGCCGTCCCCCTGACAAGAAAGTGTCCTACTGTTGACCGAATTGTCGCATTACCCTCCGAGCAAAGTAGAAAGAAGAATCCCTCAAGCCCGGAAGAATGACCCTGTCGTACCCGTGGGTATTAGCTACAAACCTCCTCACCCTCCAAAAGGATGGGCACCAAGCAATATCATTGGTCTCCGCTTTAGCAAAAAGATGAGCTAACTCCTCAATACTGAGACCCTTCACTAACAGTCTCTGCCTATGGAAAGTATAAGGAGAATACTCGACCGGAGAGTCCAATAGTTTAAAATGTTCTCTGAGCCAAATAGTCAACAACAATGGACTTCCCCGAGTCATAGAGCCGGTTCGGTGTAACTCATCAAGACCATAAAGGGTCTCCCCCAAGATAAGAGGGATTATGTTGAAGTCCCGTCCTCTAGCTTGCATAACGATGTCCAAGAGCTCCGTGTTCGCCATGCCACACTTGCTCATGAAAAGCACGCTCCGAAATAAGCATAATGCCAAGAGGCAGCACTGGGAATCCACACCGTGACTGCGAGTCACCCGACCTTTAAATCTCCTAGGTAAAGCGTGGAGATCAATATAGCGGTTATGAACATAACTCTGAGCCTCAGGAAGGCCAATGCTCAATAAGTCCCTAAGAGACTCCGCTGGTACCTTATTGCAATTAGGAACCGCAATCACCCCAGTCAAAGGCATATCCAAGATAGCCGCCATCTCCTCCACAGTAGGGACCATCTCATTAAGTGAAAAGCTGAAGAGGTGAGTTGATGGATACCAGAAGCGTGCAAATCCCTTTAAGAGGTCCCATTCCGGCTTTAGGTTCTTCAAGGTGAAAAGAATCTTGAAACCGAACATCTCCATGAATCTCTCTTGGCAAGGTTTATTAAACGAGCGAAAGAACGTTGCTAAATCATTCTTGTAGCGTTCCACTAACTCTAAGTCCAAGGAGAACTCGTCAACGATTATTGATGAAGGGACGGACTTACTTGGGGCCATTGAGAGAAAAAGGTTGAGAATTCTACTCTAAAAGAAAGGTTCCCAGAAACTGATTCAAGGCTGCATGGTATTCTAGGACGGACTAGAGGTGTTTATATACAAATTTGGACACCAAATCCTCGAGGAAAAAGGAGAAACAGCCGCAGATTGAAAGGATGGCTCATACGAGACATCTCCCAAGTCAGAACAATAGAGACTCTGCTCAGATTTCAGGTTGCTTGACAAGTCAAAACATGTCTCAATCACCCTTGAAACCCATCCAAAACAGTTCATTCACCGCATACAAATGGCCCAACGTGAATCCACCTCATAAAATTATCCCTCGGTTGACCAACCGTGTTGGGTATGCCCACACATATCTCAGTTTTAATGTAATAGGATTTATTAGATTTCATTGATCCATCACCTAAGTTTTATTTCATGGACTTTAGACCCACATGTAAGAAGTATTTATACTTCATTTTTTTTAAAGTTGTCCATTGTTATAGAATAGGCTTAGAAATAGGGCAAGAAGATCAAGTTTCAAGAAAAATCACTCAGTGAGTTTGAACCGCGCTTATGCGCCTCCTGCGCCACGCGCCACGTGCCTTCTACATTCGCGCCATGCGCCATTTAGAGCGCGCGCATAAGGATTTCTTCATAAGCTATGTTACGCGCCTCTGCGCCCCTTGATTTAAACGCACAATTACTGTGCGCCTGTTGGCTCAATGCGCCTCTTGGCTCAAACGCGCCTCAAAGTGTTTATTCAACACTCAGTGATTTATTGAAGACTCGAAGACTTGAAGAGAATTCAAATTACGCCAATGATCCAACGGTGGTTAAAAGATGCATATGCGCCTAATCTATTGACACGTGTCCACAACGGTCACATTTATGTTGAGTGTCAAAATGGCCATAATATATGCATGCTCCAATCAACGAGCGACAGCTCATCTTATCCACAAGGATTTCCAACGGCTAGTTTTTTGAAGTTCGCTATAAATACCCCATATCTTCAACATTTTGAAGTTGCTGAGTTTTGCTAAGAATTTCAAGAATTTCTCTCTCTAAGCATTTGTTAAAGATTTGAAGATTGCCTTCGTTTTTCCAGATTTCTCAAGAACATCTTCATACCTTCATCCTTAGCCCAGATCTTCAAGCCTTAACACTTTAGTTTCTCGTGCTCTCCATCTCAAAGATCTAAAGAGCCTTGATACTAAGAACACACACGCACCTCTTCAAAGATTAATCATTTAGATTCTTCTTTAAGAGATACACCGGTTATTGTTTTGGATTTGTTCTTTCATAGTAATAGATCTTGAGTTAGTGTATAAGCTCAAACATTGTAATTTGTAACACTCACTCATTATATAAGATCTCCATTAGAAATCCAAGACTAACCATCTTGGTAGAGGACGTAGATCTTTCATTGATCGAACCTCTCCAAATAGCTTGTGTGATTATCTTGTCATTTCTTTCAAGTTATTATTTTCACTCACTATTTGCTTGTTTACTCATTGTAGATTGATTGAACTGAATTGTGTTGTGATTGTTATATCATTTGCCTTAGTTCCTTATTTCACTCACTTTGAGCCAAAATACTTAGTGTGTGTGTTGCGCTCCCTTTATCACTTTGCGCCTATTTTCATTACTAAATTCCGCTGTGCATTTCACTCACTCACTTAGGCGCATTTCATTACGCTTACTTGATAAAGTGCGCATTTGCAATTGAGTTCATCAAGGGTACGAAAAGAATTTTAAAACAGCTATTCACCCCCCCCCTCTAGCTATTTTTCATACCCTTGTTGCCCTTTGGGACCAACAAGTGGTATCAGAGCAAACACCTTTATAAAATATTTTTCGTTTTTCAAGCTTAACAGCTTGGGTGCCGATTCTAAATGGCAAACTCAAAACCTATGGCAACTGCAAATTACACTCACGTTCCGGTCTTTGATGAAGATCATTTTGACGTATGGAAATTCAGCATATTAACTCATCTCAACTCAATCGATGAAAGACCCCATGACACCGTCGTTTATGGACCTTATATTCCGATAAAGGCGAATCCAAATCCACGCACCAACGCTGCCCAACCTACAGTTCTCAAACCAAGGGAAGAATGGACCGAGGAAGAAATTAGAAGAGTTGCAAATGATGGCAAAGCAAGAAACATTCTTCTAATCACTCTAAGCACGGCTATGAAACAACAAGTCATGCATTGTGCTACTGCAAATGAGCTATGGGATGCTATTGAAGAGCATATTGAAGGAGACACCGTTTGCAAGGAGAACAAGAAATATGAAGTTCAAAAGAGGTTCAACAATTTCTCTCAACTCCCCGGTGAAAACTTAAGGCAAACTTATGAACGCTACTGTGAAATTATCAATCTATGTATTTCACTTGGCATGAAGTTTACCAACAAAGATTTGAATGTAAATTTTCTACAAGCTTTTGGATCAAGATACCTACATAAATCTAGCGCTCTTGAAGACGCTGGAACCTTAGATGTTTGGACTTTAAGGAACCTATATGCAAATCTCAAAGTTTACGAACTCAAACTCCAACGAATCAGCGAAACTGAAGGAAAGTCAAAATCTATGGCTATGATGGCGCACAGATAAGCTGCGCCTACACCTGCGCCTACTCCTGCGCCTGTACAAGATGAGAAAAGCTCCGATCCCAAAATTTCTACTTCTGAGCTATTAGACATGGATGATGAAGACTTCGCTTTATTTGTGAAGAAATTTCAAAAGTTCAGAAAATTCTTAAGACCCGGCTCAACCAACAAATTTCAAGGATCTACCAGCAAAGCTCCTCAAAAGTTTTCAAGGAGCAGTGATTCAAAAAGAAAAGAATATCTTGTTTGTTTTAATTGCAGGAAACCCGGACATTTTGCATCAAGCTGCCCGATCCCCAAATTTGAATATATGCGGAAGAAGAGCAGCCATACTCCCAAATTCACTCCCAAGTTCACTCGTCACAAGGGAATGGTTGCTGAAGAAGAAGCACCAGCAAATGAGCACAACACTTGGATTGAAATAGACTCCGATGAGAGCGATGAAGATTCCGATGATGGACTCGTTTGTTTGATGGCAAATGATGATGAAGTTGATGCTTATGATTCTGATGATGACTTCTCCAAGGATGTTCCCGATATGAATGCCTTGAATAAACCTATCAAGAAATCTGCAGGTTTTCAAGAAGTGAAAAAGAAGAAAGGACCAACCATCAGCGAGCTCGTTGAACAAGGATTTCTCACTCCGGCTCAAACGATGGTGGATTGCTATTCTCACGATGTGATCTTGGAGCAAGGAACAAATTGAGAAAAGGAGCATACATTAGACCACAGGTTGAACCAACTGCTCCAATCTCCAAAATCAATGATGATGAAGTGATTGCTGAACAAGAAAAATTGTTCAAAAAGGCTGAAAAGGTAATCACTAGATTTGATAGTATGAAGGAAGCTTTAGCACTATCATGTGATGAAATTTCCCAGCTTAAGACCGAGAAATCTCTACTTAAATCTGAACTCACCCTCCTTAAGGAGCAGATAAAGAGCATGACTCCTCTTACTGTTAAAAACACTTTTCTAACAGAACAGAACTCACTTCTTAAAGTTCAAAACGATGAATTGGTTGCTCAAATTACTGATCTTAAAAAGATTACAAATGAGTGGTCCAATTCTCGTGTCACTATGGAGAATATATTTGAGTCCCAAAAAGTCAGTGGTGATAAAAGTGGCTTGGGATTCTTATTAACTAGTGACAACTTTAAATGTGATGTCTGTGTTGAAAGAGATAGTGAATTTACCAACCAACAAACTTTTGAAATTCCCAAGGAAAAATTCAAATTCAATGGGTAAAGGACAGGAAAAAGTCAAGAGACAAACATTCCATTATGTCTACCCAACGAAGCAATTTGGGAAAGCTAATGGAAAGATATAGCTACAGATGAACCATCTCCTAGCAAAATCATTCTTGAAAATAGGCGCGCTCCTTCTCCGAGTGCTCATTATGCGCCTAAGAGCCACGCGCCTCATCGCCGTGCGCCTCCTAGTCCTATGCGCCCTCCGAGAAAAAGCGCTCCAAAATTTCAAAAGAAAGATTTTGTTAAGGCTAGTTCATTTGACCCAAGAAGAATGCCATCCCCAAGAAAAGTAAAGAGTTTGTGAAAACTCATGTGATTGGTGGCTTTCATCATTGTTTTATTTGTGATTGTTCAGGACACAAGGCCGTGGAATGCCTTTTGCGATTCACTCCCAATGCCAAAGGACGTAAAAATCCTAAGGTCAAGCAAGAGTGGGTTGTCAAAAGTTGCTAACCCTAGGACCCAAAAAGAATAAAGGGACCTGCTTAAATGTCTATATTTCAGGTTCTTTGTTTCATGGCTGGATCTTCAAAAGCTAGAAATTATGAATGGATTCTCGATAGTGGGTGTTCAAGACACATGACTGGAGATGAATCCTTATTAGAAGATGTCCATGAAGAAAGATGTCCCTCCGTAACATTTGGCGATAATAACAAAGGTCAAGTTGTAGCATATGGAAAGCTCAAGAAAGACAAAGTGTGCATTGAAAGAGTCTCACTCGTCGAAGGGCTCAAGCACAACTTATTATCCATATCTCAATTCTGCGACAAAGGATTAGAATGCCATTTCACTTCAACGCAATGTCTTATCAAGAATGGCAAAACTGGAGCTATCTTACTCACGGGATATCGTAAGACAAATATTTATATTATTGATTTCCATAGTATGAACTCTAGTACTAATCTTTGTTTTGTAGCAAAAAGTGTGAACGAAAATAGTTGGATGTGGCACAAGCGCTTAAGTCACTTGAAATTCAAGTATCTATCTAAACTCAGCAGGGGCAAGCAAACTTAGAGCAAGGACAGACTCATATAAAGTCTCAATTTGAGCTTCTTACTTCCTTACTCACTGATCAATCTGAAGATATCGCTGCCATTAAGGGGGAGATGAACTCTCTCAAGGATAAACTTTATGCTCCTTCTCCTCCTCCGGCGCAGACTCAGGTTCAACCTCATATTGATCAGGCACAAACCACTACCTCTGTCACGACCCGAAAACTAGGCTCTATTTTATTGGAAATAAATAATTATTATTTATTTATTTGCTTATTTATTTATCTAAATTATTATTTATTTAAATATTTATGTGTGCATTTTATGTTTCATAATAATTATGCCTAGCATTTTATTGGGTCATTCGGGCTAGTGTAATATTGTTGGGTCTTAATTGTTAGCAGGGAGTGTGGTATTGTGTTAGTAGTAAGGGAGGGGCCTAGAAGTAACTTTTTAAATAACTCCCTACTCCTTCTCTATTCCTCCCTTCTCCCTCACTCACTCCACCTCCTCCCAGCTCATTCCTCTCTCTCTCCCCAAAAGAAAAGGGTAAGTTTTCTTTCTTCCTTCTCTCTTCAATTCCTTCATCTTCCTCTTGTTATTTCTCATTTCTTAAAACATGAAACTTGTTTAGATCGTCGATAGGATCGCGTAGAATCAAGAATATTCGAATTCCGTCAACTTTCATTATTTTCAAGTAAGTTACTTTTCCCCCATTTTGATGCTAAAATGTTCATATCATGTTTATATGATGTTTGGTGTGTTATATTTGAAGTTTAATTGAGTTTTGAATTTATTGAGAATTTATTTTGGGTTTTGATCAAAAATGGTGAAATCTTGAATGTTGGGTTTGATTCTTGATTTTGGTTGATTAAATGTTGTTTAGGAGTCCTTTTAGACTTATAAGTTGTTTTGGTACATTAGTATGTGAGTTGGAATGTTGGATTTTGAGTGGAAATGTGTTTTGGGTTTGAAAATGGAAGAACCCATGTTGTTCTTCCCGATTTCTGGAAATTCAGAAGCTTGGGCGGCCGCACAAATATGCCTGGGCGACCGCACAACATTCTGAAAGCTTTTGTTCTTGTTTTGAAGGATTTTGGGCGACCGCACATACCCTTTTGGGCGGCCGCACAGTCCTCTGAAAATTTACATTTGTTGGTTTGTGTGATTGAAGAATGCGTTTTGATCCAAATCTTGGGTGTTCCCCTAGTCGACCTTAGTGATCATTGTAGTACACTCTAGTGATAGAATTGGTCCTTTGTGATCAAGTTTGTGTTTGAAATTAATTAAGTGTTAATTGGGACTTTGGAACATCTTTTGAGGTATTGTTGGTTTGACTTATCTTTGTGATGATCAATTGTGATCAAGTTTGTATTTGAGCATCTTGTGATGGGTTCGTGATTGTTCCAATCGGATTGATGTTGGATAAGACTTGGTCTAGGTTTTAGGTGATATCCTATAGCACCTAGAGGGTGGTTTTGAACACTAAAATGTAGGGTTTTAGTCCGGTCGTGATCATGTTCTAATAAGGGTAAGCTTTTGGATTCGTTTGGGGTGTTTAGAGTTGGTTCGTTATGGACGGAGGTAAAGCGTGAATTGGCGATTGTTACTTACGGTTTGATAAATCTTAAGGTGTATTCATTCTGATTTCCTACTTTGGAATTCCAGGTGTAAGAGATGGTTGAGTTCATGGTTCTAGTATATCTTTATGAGTAAATGTCTAGGGTCATTTTGGTATAGTAATTGTGCTAATTGTGAGTGACCGTTTGGGTTGTGCTCTTTATGATTAACTTGTGGGTATCATAGTTAGGAGGTATTGGTACGTTCCTTGTCTTGGAATCATCTTGTTTTGATGTTCAATGTTGTTTGTGCTCTTTATGAGAAAATCCGTTTATCGTTGTTGTGCTCTTTTATGAGAAACTTCTTGTGTTCGTTGTTGTTGAACTCTTTACGAGTAATCGTTTGCATCTTTATGGTGATAATTGGTGTGGTTCCCTACTTTGGAATCCTTTGTTGTTTATCGTGCTAGTATTTTATTACTTAGCCTTTACGTGAAAGCCCAGCTGGCATTGTGTGTGTTTCGGGCGATGCGAAATATTATGATGGCACAGGCCAAGTCCATTATGATGTTGACCATTGTTTTTCCCCAATTATTACCCTCCTCCAGATTGGCCTGGATGTGAGAGAGCTAGCTCCTTTGTGTGCATTTTAGCTTTACTTGGAGCATGACTTTGTGGCATGTCTCCCGTCCTTTGTGACACTTCTCTTGGTCATTGATTCCGGTACCGGGGGTATTCTCTTCAGCTTTTATGCTACTATGAAGATGGTTTGTTTGATTGATGGGTTGATGGGTCGCTTCTGACCGGGGGTTTTCTCTTCGAGCTTTCATGCTGCTATGAAGATGTTGATTGTTGATTATTGAAGCTGCGCAGCGACCTTTATTTGGTTCTTTCAGTTGGGTGAAACCTTGGCTACGTATCCACCTATGAGTGTTTAATTCAGCTTTATGTGTTGCATGATGATGATGGTCGTTATTTCCAACCGGTATGGGACGGTTGGCGATAGGGAGCCTCTCATTTGTTGTTATATGTTTATTATATGATTGATTATTGGATATTACTGTTTGACAGCATGTCACTTATTATTCCGCTGCTATCTGTCTTATGTTAATTGCTATTGGTCATTGCATATTAGCATGTCATGTAGTTGCATTAGTAACTTACTGAGATTTATTCTCACCCCGTTTCTTGTTTCAAATTGTTTTCCTTAACCCCCCCCCCCCCCCAGGAGGAAAAGGATTAGGATTCGCGGTTCGAGGAGGACGTCGAGAGGATTGAGATTTTTGGGGCAGGTTTGTTATAGAGATCGGTTTACATATTTAAATGTATAACCTTTTGGGGATAGTTCTACCACTATTGACGTCATTAAGAATTGTATATTTTATTCTTTTGGGGTATAAGCTATGGAGCTTATGTTGGATGTACTTTGTTGATTTAAACTTGGATTTGTAAAACTTTATGTTATCATCTTTTGGTTCAAAATGGAATTTTTAACTTCTATATTTTAGAGTTTTGGTTTTAAGTCGACGTCCAGCTCGCGGTCTCGGGCCCGCGGGGTCCGGGGTCGCGACAGTTGGTATCAGAGCCATGGTTTGGCTCTAAGTATAAGTCTAGGTGGACTAGTATGACCTAGGAGGGTAGTTGTGTTCGGAGTGAGTAACGGTTGATGTTTTATGCAGGTAATTGTTCTCAATGGCTAGAAGAGCTAGTAAAGACATCAGTGGGACTCAGAATCTTAATGGTCTAAGGGATGAAAACCGTACAGTGTTTCAGGGCAGGTTTGAGGAGGCCGTGAAAGCAAT
>JAOWBW010002411.1:0-83385 GCA_026119855.1 Campanula takesimana
CATTATGTAGATTTTGATCAAGCAAGACCAACTTAAGTTGGGCGAGTGGGTGTTTCGGTACTTCCCATCTCGTAATCTAAACCCGGACCTCAAAACAAAGAATCTCTGTTTTCGTACCAAAAACTTAGGCTACATCAATAGGTTTTTCTTATGTTCCTCAAAACATAGGTGGCGACTCTAAAACAATCTAAAATCAAGTTAGACATCCTAGGATCTACACACGCGCTCGAGCCTAAAGCCGTGGTGTTCCCACCCGGGGTATCTACAGTGGCGACTCCGCTGGGGACATTTGAGGGTTGAAACTTGCGTTCTGATCGAAATCTACATCTTTTCTGGGCATTCTGTTTCCTGATGGGGGAGGCATGCGCGCGTCTGGCCTTTTAAGCCTAAGGAGCGCGCGCATCCCACATCAAGAACCAGAATCGCCCACTTCTTCATATTCTTCATCTTCTTCTTCTGTTATTCTGCACTAATCACTTTCTGCAGGGGTTACAATATGAACATAGGACCAGGGCAATCCCTGAGTCAAAGTCAGACATCTGACAGGTGTCGTACCAGAAGCGCGCGCCTCCTCATAATGATTTGCGCCATGTTGCGCGCGTCCACATCAGAACTCAGAGGCGCACGCTTCTGGGTTGGTTACAGAACAGAACAGGTTTCAGTGACTGAGCAGTACAGTGGGGTGTGGGCACAGTTGCTGCATCAGAACAGAATTGAACCCTCGGACTGTTTAATTTTGTGTTTTATTTACCGTCACACGGGTGAATTCGGGAGTTGTAATTTTATGTGCTTATGTGTTTTGGTGTTTTTTTTCTTTTCAAAACAATAAAAAAAAAAAAAATAAAAAAAATAAATTTTGTCACTTGTTAGACCTCACACTACATGCACATATTCCTATGAAACTGCCTCACTATCGAGTCGCACAAGTCCAACCCCAAACCCGTCGAGGCCCGTCCTAGAAAGTTTCAAGCTCCACCAGACCTTGGCTCTTTCGAAGCGGTAAACCTCAGCCCGTGGCGTAGTTCAAGACTACATGCCGGGGGTGACCTTTGAGCCTCATATTCAAGCCGAGCACAAACCACACAATTCTAGTTAGGGTCTAACACTCCGTGACTCAAGTCGGTTTCCATTGTACCGAGATTTCCCTAAAATAATGTCTTCAAATCATACATGCCAACTTGTTGAAAGGGACGCAATAAAAATCCGTCCCCAAAAGTGGTTATTTTGGACGAAAATAAAAATCCGTCCCCGCATGTATGCTTTACTACATTAATTTAGTCTAATCCCGATACATGTAGGATTCACAAGCGTGGTGGAATCCGATGAGTATATGGGACCGCGAGATGGTCTATATACTAGTGTGACGATTCCATTATTTTCTTAGAAACCCCAAAAGGGATTCATTCCCTCCGAAAAATAAAAAAAAAAAAAGTCTTTTCTTATGTGGTTCGAGTCGTGTGCCCAACTGTGTGTTCTAAGCCTCTTCATGGACCGCAAGTGTTACTCAAGACTGACAAGGGCCTCTTCTGCAATATAGGTTCAATTGGTACTTACAAAGTCTACCGGGATTCAGCAAATCGGTTAGTCCGTGAAGAGATCACTCCAACAGCTCCAACATCAACCATGACCGGCAGAGCAACACCATGTCTCTCGAACAGCTCTCAACTATGGTCCAACTCCTCCAAGAGCAAGTCTCCACCCTTAACAAGGAGGCACAAAGCAAAGATGACATTTGGCAATCCCACCTCGACAGCCAAAGGGAGGCCCACGAGGCCGAAATGGAGCTAATGAAAGAAAAGCTCACCAACCTTGCCAAGGGAAAGAACAAGAACAATGATGATGAATCCGAATGGACCGAGGGTTTGTTCAAGAGTCCTTATGTCAACACCCGCACCAAGAAAATGGGGGAACCAAGTTCCGAGAACAATGAGCCCAAAATGGTGGATTCTATCATGGCCTACATCGACCAAAAATTCAATGGGCTCAACATGGGGAAAGGCTCCGACACAAGCCTTTATCAATCATCCATCCTCATGAGTACTATGGCCGCTCTTCCCGATAAGTTCAAGATGCCCGACATAAGCAAATTCAAGGGCAACTCTTGTCCTATGGCTCACATTGAGACTATATTTGGGCAATGGTTCCAAAGAAGGTCTCCACCAAGGTGATGGCTCAATGCTTTCCTCTCACTCTCGAGGGGGCGGCAAAAGATTGGTATGCTACTCTCCCGCTCACTGTCCGTCTTGATTGGGACTCCGCCATGCTTGCCTTCAAGAACCAATACCAAGGCAACACCACTCACCGGCCCACAAGGAAAGAGCTAGAGAACACTACTCAACGAGACAATGAGTCCTTCATCGACTTCACAAGGAGATGGAATGACAAACTCTCTGAAATTGTTGAGAGGCCGAACACAAAAGAGCAAATGGACATATTTCTCAAGTGTCTCAAGATTGATCTCCGCACTCACCTAAGTGGGGCTTGCTACTCCGACTTCTCCCAAATGTATGAGGCGGGGGTACGCATGGATGACTTGCTCAAGGAGATTAAGAAGACCACTCCTACTTACCGCTACAAGGCCGCTTCCAACTCCACAAAAGAGGCCTCGGTCAACGCCGTCACTATTGACAAGGGGAATTACAAAAAGGTTCCTCCACCTCAAGGGAAAAGGCCCCGAAGTGACCGTGTCTACACGCCTCTCCAAGGCATGACTCAAACCGAAGTGTTCGAGGTCCTCAAGGCAAAGGGTCAAGTCACACCGTGCAAGGGTACCAACCCAAGACGATCCACGACAATCATGCTCACCACAAATATTGTGGCTACCACCAATATAGTGGCCACACCACCGAGGAATGCTTCGTTCTCCGCAATGTCATTCAAGATCTCATAGATAAGAAAGAATTTGTAGTGACTAATGACGAGCATGTCAATGTAATAGAGATAGGAGAACTTGAGGGGACCACCCATTCAATCCCAATTGTGAATGGGGGCCCCAATGTTATGAATAAAATTGACAATTCTTGTTATGTAGTGACTTATGATGAGGTAATGAGGGAAGTACTAGAGAATAGGAAAAAGAAGCAAGATGGGAACGTCAATATGCTAACTCGATCCGGTCGAGTCATAGCAAGCAACCCTTCCACTTCCGCACCGAGCTCCTCTTCTCAAAGGCCGCAAGCTCACAACACTCCCGAAGATCCTCTACTTGTCCAACTCAAGAAAACTCAAGCCAACATCTCTATTTGGGACCTCATTGCATCCTCGAAGAAACACCGAGATCTCGTCATCCGCAATCTCGATGATACATCAGTTTCTCCCGATACTACTCCCGAGGACCTCACGGCAATGATTGGTCACATTCATTTTAGCAATGTCATCACCTTTGCCGATATGGACCTTCCACCGTTTGGTTCCGACCACAACGAAGCTATTTACCTCAAGGTACGAGCAAGGGGGAGGCCCGTCTCAAGAGTCTTAGTGGACGGTGGTTCCGCACTCAATCTCATGCCTGGTAGAATCATGGGCATACTGGGGCTTAAGGATTCTGATTTGAAGCCTTCTACTCAAGTAATCCGAGGTTATGACAGCACCGCCCGTACAGTCATGGGTATGATCGAAATTGACATTGAGTTTGGGAGCATGGTCATGTCCGTTCCATTCCAAGTGCTTGATATCCGGCCTCGTTCAACTTACTGTTGGGTCGACCATGGATTCATAGTGCTAATGCCGTACCGTCAACTCTCCACCAATGTGTCAAGATCCGAAATGGTGATGAAATAGTGACCGTAATGGCTGAAAACATACTATCCACAGAAAAGGTGAGCCCGTCCACCAAGTTCAGCACGGTCTACCAGACTCCACTCTCTCCGGCGTCTCAATCAACGCCATTGACAAAGAAAGGGGGAAATGGATCATGGACCCCCAGCAATCACAAAGTACTCCGCATGATGAGGGATATGGACTACTTCCCTGGTTTAGGCTTAGGGAAATATCAGCAAGGAATCCTACATCCCGTGCAAGTCCCATTTGTCAAGAACACATTCGGTTTGGGTACGAGCCTTCCAAAGAAGACTTGAAGCAAGAACAAGCAATCAAGAGCGAAAAGGCCCGAGCTCGTAAAGAAGGCCGTCGTTATGAGGTCCCTAATCTAAGGCCTTACCGCAAGACGTTGAATGGTATATTTGTCCGCCAAGGGAAGACGTTCCATACATGATCTTTCCGAACCATGGGTTAACAACAAGGGTGTCAAAAAGCCCGGCCTCGAAATCTTCTCCGATTGTGAGATCCAGAAATCCGAAAGGGAACCAACTCCCATGTCGCCCCGTGAATGGTGGGGAAGGAAGGTGACTATAGAGTCCGAGACAGAAATCACCGTGGGGGAAGAACTGACAGATTTAGCTCCATGTTCGAAGAGCTTGCCGTAATGAATGAATGCCAAGTCAACGCCATCCATGACACCGTCATCATGAACGAGACTATCAGTGAGATCCCGCCAAGCTCCGAGCCGATCAACAATTGGTATTCAACAAAAGGGCCCGTGGTATCCGAGGAATTCTTAGTCCAAGAAATGGGTTGCATACCCGCACAGCAACAAAGGAAGAGCAGCTTACACTTACTTTCGAGTCCGAGAGTGTCTCTAATACCCTCACCCAAGAGGATTTGGAGGCCATAGCCGAGCGTGTGTTTCCTTTCTTTGCTAATGAAAAATTTGATATTTCTGAGTACCCTGAGATTGCAAACATCATAAATGATGAATTAACTAATAATGAACTTAACGAACAAGTTAATAACGATTCAAATTATGATGAATAGACCACGAAAACACAACATACTTAAATGAACTTGCTCAACAAGTCCGTAGTCGTGGCGAGAATGGTCCAAAGGCTGACGAAGAATTGCAGGTTGTTAATCTGGGTACCGAAGAAGAGCCAAAAGAAACCAAGATTGGAAGCTTCTTCAAGGGAGACGACAGAGACAGATTGACTGCATTACTACGGAGAGTTCGTGGATGTGTTCGCATGGTCATACAAAGACATGCCGGGTTTAGACAGAAAGGTAGCGGAGCACAGGATTCCGATCAGAGAAGATGCCAGGCCAGTAAAGCAGAAGCTCAGGAAGATCAAGCCAGAATGGTCTCTGCAGGTCAAAGAAGAGATTGAGAAGCTCCTCAGAGTGGGTTTCATCAAGGTTATCGAGTATCCGACATGGTTAGCCAACATTGTGACAGTCAGGAAGGCGAACGGCAAGGTCCGAGTTTGTGTAGACTTCCGGGATTTAAACAAAGCTTCCCCAAAGGATGATTTTCCACTCCCTAATATCGACATGCTAGTCGACTCCACTGCTGCCTACGAGGTTCGCTCATTTGTGGATGGGTTCGCTGGGTACAATCAGATTCTCATGGCCGAGGAAGATCAACATAAGACAGCCTTCACAACACCGTGGGGTACCTTCTGCTACACAGTCATGCCGTTTGGGTAAGAAACGCTGGGGCTTCCTACCAAAGAGCCGTGACAGACTTGTTCCACGATATGATTCACAAAGAAATCGAGGTCTATGTGGACGACATGATCATTCACTCCAAAGGGACCGATGGTCAAACCTTGATCGATCTCCGCAAGTTCTTCGAAAGGCTTCGTCAACACAAGATGAGGCTCACCCTGCAAAGTGCACATTCGGGGTTATCCGAGGCAAAGTTCTTGGTTATATGGTCACTGAAAGGGGAATCGAAGTAGACCCCTCCAAAATCAAGGCAATCATTGACATGCCTCCTCCAAAGACACAGAAAGAGATTAAAGGTTTCATGGGCAGACTACAATACATCAGTCGGTTTGTGCACCAACTCACTTCCATGTGCGAGCCAATCTTCAAGTTACTCAAGAAGAATGTGGCTCTAGAATGGACCGACGCGTGCCAAGAAGCCTTCGATCAAGTGAAGCATTACTTAACGTGCCCTCCTGTTCTAGTTCCGCCGCACAAGGAGAAACCTCTGTTGCTTTATCTCACTGTCAATGATGAAGCCCTAGGGGCTATGTTAGCACAAGAGCAACGAGAGTCCACAAAGGAGAACGCCATTTATTTTGTCAGTCGCCGATTCCAAGGAGGCGAAAAGAACTACTCTGTCTTAGAGAAGTCATGTGCAGCATTGGTTTGGGTCACTCAAAAGCTCAAACACTATATGGAAGCTTTTCCGATCAAGCTAGTAGCAAAGGTGGACCCGCTCCGCTACATCTTCGAGAAGCCTTTCATGTCAACAAGAATAGCCAAATGGTACTTCATGCTCGCCGGCTACGATATCACTTACGTCACACTAAAATCCGTCAGGGGGAAAGTGTTCAGTGACCAGCTTGCCGATTCGTTCCGTGTGACGAAGTGAAGGGGGAAGATGTACAGTTCCCCGACGAGCATTTAATTTGTACTGCAACGAGGAAGACAAGTGGCAACTTTTTTTCGATGGCGCCGCCAATAAACACGGTTTTGGTATAGGGGTATTGCTTGTCGATCCAAAAGACATCTACACTCCCATTGCCATACGCCTGGAATTCGAAGCTACCAACAACATTGCCGAGTACGAAGCATGCATAGCAGGGCTCGAAGCAGCTCTCGAAAGAAACGTCACGGAACTAGAAGTGTTCGGCGACTCTTTGCTCCTTATCAATCAGCAATCGGGTAAATGGCGAACCAAGACCCGACTCTCCAACAGTATGGTCAGCACCTTGAAGAACTGGTTGAACAATTCAAGAGATCACTTTCAACTACCTGCCAAGGGATAAGAATCGCTTCGCCGATGCACTGGCCACTATAGCTTCATTAGTTGAAATGCCCAAAGGGAAAATGGTGAAGCCTTTCAAAATTGCTCGAAGGAACAGTCCGGCATATTGCATGAGTATCGAGATCAACGAGGTTCAAACAAACTCTCCGTGGTATTCAGATATCATGAACTTCCTCAAAGACGGCACTTATCCCGAGAACATCAATAAGAAGTCTCAAGCAGCTCTGCAAAGGTTAGCCTCTCGGTACGTACTGATTGGGGACCGAGTCTATAAAAGGCACCACGACGGGATCAATCTTTATGCGCCAATGAGACCGAAGCTCAAGAGATAATGTGTGAAGTGCACGAAGGAGAATGTGGACCCCACATGAATGGGTTTATGCTAGTCAAGAAGATACTTCGCATTGTTACTATTGGAGCACTATGGAACGAGACTGTATCGAGAAAGTCAAAAGGTGTGCCCAAGTGCCAATTCCACGCTAATCTGCAACATGCTCCACCCTCACAACTTTACAACATGGTCACACCTTGGCCTTTCTCTTGTTGGGGGATAGACATCATCGGTAAAGTTCATCCTGCGGGAGCAATGGGCAGTCATTCGTCCTAGTAGCAGTCGACTACTTCACAAAGTGGGTCGAAGCACAAGCCTATCGAACCCTCAACGCCAAGAAAGTGGCCGAATTTGTAAAGATTAATATCATGTGCCGATACGGCGTGCCTCATGAAATCATTTCCGACAACGGCTCTCACTTTGAGAAGGAAATGGATGCACTTTTGGTAGAATACAAGATCACCAAGCACAAGTCATCTCCTTACCGGCCCCAAGCAAATGGCGCAGTCGAAGCAGCAAATAAGACCATCGAGACCATCGTCAAGAAAATGGCCTCAACAGGAAGGGATTGCCCGAAAAGCTACCATTAGCATTGTGGGGCTACCGCACATCGATACGATCCGCAACAGGAGAAACTCCTTATGCATTGGTCTATGGTTCTGAAGCCGTACTCCCTATCGAACTTGAAGTCCATCTCTACGGGTCCTCCTCGAGAATCAAGTCAACGAGGTCAACTGGATGCAGAGTCGATACGAACAGCTAGCCTTACTCGACGAGAAAAGGTTAAGGCACTCGAACGCACGAGGGCATATCAGCAAAGGATGGCAAGAGCTTTCAACAAAAAAGTGAAGCCTCGAAACATCAATGTGGGAGATTTGGTCTTAAGACAACATCCTCCTAATGCCATGAATCCCCTGGGGAAATGGGGACCCCGATGGATCGGTCCGTACGTGGTCAAAAAGATACTAAGCGGTGGTGCAGTCCGGCTCGTGGATTTAGATGGTGACCAGCTGCCAAAGGAGGTCAACCTCGACAAGCTCAAGAGGTTCTACGCTTAATAAACAAGACCTACAAAAAAAAAAAAAAAAAAAAAAAAAAAAAATCGCTCGCTAGGTTGAAAACCCGCAAGGGCGGCCTAGGCAAAAATTAGAGCACGTGCAAAAAAAGAAGCCCGCTAGATTGAAAACCCGCAAGGGCGGTCTAGGCAAAAAAAAGGGTGCAAAAAAAAAAAAAAAAAAAAAAAATGGTCTTTGTTTGTTTGAACTACGAAGACCTGAGCCTCCCAACTGGAGGAACGTAGGCAACCTTCGGGTGCGGTCTAAAACATATCAAAAATACCAATTCACTTCAAATAACAAAATGCAATTTTTATTCATTCAATGAATTATTCAAACCATTACAACGGATTTATTGAGCAACAAAAGACATCAAAATATTAAATCCTAAAACAAAGTGGTCTAAATTGCAATCTCTTAGGGTACTAAGAAAAATCCAATTTTCTCTTAGCTTTCAAAGGACCGCCCGATCGTCTCTCAATCCTTTTCTTCTTGGGTAACGAAGGAGCACTAATACGCACCGAAACCTTCTGTGCTGCGGCACGTCTCCTAGAATAAAAGTCATCCAAAGGAGTACCGAAAGGGTCAGCGAGAATGTTACTCGAATCAACAGCAGCCTCTCTATATCTCAAAGTGCTGCTAGGCTCAAAACCCTGTCCCAACAACTCGGCACGAAGCACATCAACCCAAGTGATGCCACGGTAAAGGGTGCCAAATAAATAATCCAAGTAGCTCTCGGGAAGGAAGACACTCCCCCGATGCAAGGAGCGAAAGCCCACGATTGCGGTCATCTCCCCAAGCCGACTGAAGCTCACTCGAGAAGTCAGGACCCATGTAAGCAACTGGACGAAGCATTCCATCCCTCGGAAAAGGAATTGTCTGTTGGCGACCAAACTGTCGCAGAACCCGCTCTGGCTGGTAAAAGGAAGAATCTCTCAAACGGGCACAACCACGTGCTGCAAGAGTCCATTCCACACGAAGACCCGAGGAGCCAAGATCCCACAGGACGGACACCCCAGAAAGGAGACACCACTCCAGCACCGCGCCACCCGAGAGGCAAAGAATTTCTTCCAATCCTCTTCAGATAAATCCCGGATCAACAACTTCCTATTATGAACAGCAAAAGGAGACAAATCACCATCCGGAGAATAAATTCTGAAATGTTCTCGGAGCCATATGGTCAAGAGCAAAGGGCTTCCCCGACACATCTTCCCCGTCCTGTGTAACTCATCAAGACCATGCAACGTCTCCCCTACAATAAGAGGAATTACACTAAATCGCTGGTCCTTAGCTTGCAAAATAATCTCAGCCAACTGCGCGTCCGCAGTCCCGAAAGGTGTAACAAACAGTACTTCGCTGAAGAGACAAACAGCCATGGCATTTCTTTGAAAGATTGAACCACCGGGTCCTCCGAGTGCAAACTGAAGAACATCGGCAACTCAGTTATGTCAATCACGGTACCGTGCAACATCTTCCTCACATCCTCAACAGGGAGTTCAGTAACTCAACCCAAGAGTCGACGGCACCACGGTGATATTTGGGGACGGCAATCCGACCGGCCAAAGGCACGCCAAGGATGGCCCCGAAATCGTCAACAGTCGGCACCATTTCATTAGCTGAAAGGTTGAAAGTATGGCTGTCGCAATCCCAGAAAGCCGCGGCAGCTCTCAACAAATCCCAATCCGGTTTCAACGTCCGCAAAGTAAAAAGAATTCGGAACCCGAAGTCTTTAATGAATGCCTTCTTGGGATGGGTCTTGAAAGAATACACAAAAGTGCCCAAGTCCTTTTCATACACACTAACGACCTTGGCGTCAAGGCAAAAGAATTGGAAGCCATGGAAAATGTTGATCACAAGCGAAGTTAATCAATAATATGATGTTCAAAAATGGCAGAAAGGAGCTGTGAGAATCAAGTGGTCGAACAGAAGATGATATTATAGCTGTTGGAGGCTCTTTTGGTCAGCAAATGTCAAGCCCGGAATTCCGCCTCCCAGACGCGCGCGCCACCCGCCAGCAGTATGAAGCGCGCGCGCGTCCCAAGCCTACATGGGAAGGCGCGCGCCTCCCAGGTCTAAATCGCTTGAAGAAAAGGGCCTTGTCAGAGATCTCCAGCCTAAATCAAGACACTGTCCCGATCCTCGGACACCCAGTTGGGCACACCTTTTCTGCTCCGCCCTTAAGGCATGTCAAAAATCGAAAGCAGGATAGAAACTCCCACTCATAAGTAGGCTGTCCTCTTCAAAAATCCGAACTCCCTAAGTTCTGTCACGGGTGCCACGCCCCCCTCAAGAGTCAATCTCAACATTTCATCCCCAGCAGGAACATTTTTCTGGTCGCAGTCAACTGTGCCCGTACCCCACAATTCAAAAGTCAAGTGTGACTCCAAATGGCACGAGACTTCAAAGCAATATTTCATCAAACGGATTCACCAACGGATTCGTCAACAAGGGTTCACCAACGGACTCATCCAAGGGTTCACCAACGGACTCATCCAAGGGATTCACTAACGGATTCATCAAACGGATCCACCAACGGATTCGTCAACAAGGGTTCACCCAACGGACTCATCCAGGGATTCACTAACGGATTCATCAAACGGATTCACTAACGGATTCGTCAACAAGGGTTCACCAACGGACTCATCCAAGGGATTCACAAACGGATTCATCAAACGGATTCACCAACGGATTCGTCAACAAGGGTTCACCAACGGACTCATCCAAGGGATTCACTAACGGATTCATCAAACGGATTCACCAACGGATTCGTCAACAAGGGTTCACCAACGGACTCATCCAAGGGTTCACCAACGGACTCATCCAAAGGAATTCACTAACGGATTCATCAAACGGATTCACCAGCGGATTCGTCAACAAGGGTTCACCAACGGACTCATCCAAGGGATTCACTAACGGATTCATCAAACGGATCCACCAACGGATTCGTCAACAAGGGTTCACCAACGGACTCATCCAAGGATTCACTAACGGATTCATCAAACGGATTCACCAACGGATTCGTCAACAAGGGTTCACCAACGGACTCATCCAAGGGATTCACTAACGGATTCATCAAACGGATTCACCAACGGATTCGTCAACAAGGGTTCACCAACGGACTCATCCAAAGGATTCACTAAGGATTCATCAAGAAGGTTCACTAACAGCCTCATTCAAAACATTCAGCCGGCAGGTTCACCTAACGGATCATGCCACCCCTCTATCAACAAAAGCCGCTCACACAGGGAGCGCACCACTATCTCTCGCAATTTCAAATTCCTGCTTTCATCGAGTCTTTGCCTTTTTTGGTGATGTCCTCGGCGGGTGTTTTTAACTTTCGTCGACGCGTTTTGCTTTGCAATCCACGTCGCCGAGGGGCTCTGTAGACACCCCGCCTTGGACCGCTCACCCCGATTGCACATTTGATTTTGTGTTTCTCCCCATTCTAAGTGTTTCTCGTTAGTTTCTGTCACTTCCGTTAAGTTCCTGACTGACTTCGTTAAGTCCAGGGACTAAACTGAATGACAGGGCTGACTTTCTAGTCCATTCTGTCAAAATTGCCTTCTCTGAGTCGCGCGCCTCCGACACTAGGAGCCAGGCGCGCGCGCCTCCCGCCCCCAAAGCAGGAAGCGCGCGCCTCTGGGCGTCAGTTACAGATTTCTGGCCAGGATTCCCTCCCTTGCTCAATTTACAGGATTTTGCCCGGGAAGGATTTCTTGGTGACTGAGTTTTGGCACAAAAACACCCTCTTTCACCTATAAAAACCTCTCTTTACCTCCATTTTGAAGGATGGAAAATTGATCAAAATCATTGGGAAAAAGCATCAAAAACTAGACAAGAGAGTCACTTTCTAAAGGTTCTCCAAGAATCAAATCAAGCAACATTTGAAGTTCTTCAAATTGTAGGTAAAAGTCCATCTTTTCCTTTCTTTTCTATCTCATCTCTCTCTCTTTTACTTTAATCAAATGTGCAATCACCCAAATCATTTTGGGACATGACTCTAATGATCACCTCATCTCATTGAGGTTGGTTAAGGAGTTATCTCCTACATTCCAAATCATATTTTAAACCCCCTTTTATGACTTAAAGAAGAAGAAGAAGAAGAATATTTTCATTTATGTAGATTTTGATCAAGCAAGACCAACTTAAGTTGGGCGAGATGGGTGTTTCGGTACTTCCCATCTCGTAATCTAACCCCCGGACCTCAAAACAAAGAATCTCTGTTTTCGTAACCAAAACTTAGGCTACAATCAATAGGTTTTTCTTATGTTCCTCAAAACATAGGTGGCGACTCTAAAACAATCTAAAATCAAGTTAGACATCCTAGGATAATATCACGCGCTCGAGCCTAAAGCCGTGGTGTTCCCACCCGGGGTATCTACATAAGGTGCTGACCATACTGTTGGAGAGTCGGGTCTTGGGTTCGCCATTTACCCGATTGCTGATTGATAAGGAGCAAAGAGTCGCCGAACACTTTCTAGTTCGTGACGTTCTTTTCGAGAGAATGCTTCGAGCCCTGCTGCATGCTTCGTACTCGGCAATGTTGTGGTAGCTTCGAATTCCAGGCGTTTAGGCAATGGGAGTGTAGATGTCTTTTGGATCGACAAGCAATACCTTTATAACCAAAACCGTGTTTATTGCGGCGCCATCGAAAAAAAGTTGCCACTTGTCTTCCTCGGTTGCAGCAGTACAAATTAAATGCTCTTCGGGGAACTGTACATCGTCGGCGAGCATGAAGTACCATTTGGCTATTCTTGTTGACATGAAAGGCTTCTCCTTTGCTACTAGCTTGATCGGAAAAGCTTCCATATAGTGTTTGAGCTTTTGAGTGACCCAAACCAATGCTGCACATGACTTCTCTAAGACAGAGTAGTTCTTTTCGCCTCCTTGGAATCGGCGACTGACAAAATAAATGGCGTTCTCCTTTGTGGACTCTTGTTGCTCTTGTGCTAACATAGCCCATAGGGCTTCATCATTGACAGTGATATAAAGCAACAGAGGTTTCTCCTTGTGCGGCGGAACTAGAACAGGAGGGCACGTTAAGTAATGCTTCACTTGATCGAAGACTTCTTGGCACGCGTCGGTCCATTCTAGAGCCACATTCTTCTTGAGTAACTTGAAGATTGGCTCGCACATGGAAGTGAGTTGGTGCACAAATCGACTGATGTATTGTAGTCTGCCCATGAAACCTTTAATCTCTTTCTGTGTCTTTGGAGGAGGCATGTCAATGATTGCCTTGATTTTGGAGGGGTCTACTTCGATTCCCCTTTCAGTGACCATATAACCAAGAACTTTGCCTCGGATAACCCCGAATGTGCACTTTGCAGGGTTGAGCCTCATCTTGTGTTGACGAAGCCTTTCGAAGAACTTGCGGAGATCGATCAAATGTTGACCATCGGTCCCTTTGGAGTGAATGATCATGTCGTCCACATAGACATCGATTTCTTTGTGAATCATATCGTGGAACAAGTCTGTCACGGCTCTTTGGTAGGAAGCCCCAGCGTTTCTTAACCCAAACGGCATGACTGTGTAGCAGAAGGTACCCCACGGTGTTGTGAAGGCTGTCTTATGTTGATCTTCCTCGGCCATGAGAATCTGATTGTACCCAGCGAACCCATCCACAAATGAGCGAACCTCGTAGGCAGCAGTGGAGTCGACTAGCATGTCGATATTAGGGAGTGGAAAATCATCCTTTGGGGAAGCTTTGTTTAAATCCCGGAAGTCTACACAAACTCGGACCTTGCCGTTCGCCTTCCTGACTATCACAATGTTGGCTAACCATGTCGGATACTCGATAACCTTGATGAAACCCACTCTGAGGAGCTTCTCAATCTCTTCTTTGACCTGCAGAGACCATTCTGGCTTGATCTTCCTGAGCTTCTGCTTTACTGGCCTGGCATCTTCTCTGATCGGAATCCTGTGCTCCGCTACCTTTCTGTCTAAACCCGGCATGTCTTTGTATGACCATGCGAACACATCCACGAACTCTCGTAGCAATGCAGTCAATTTGTCTCTGTCGTCTCCCTTGAAGAAGCTTCCAATCTTGGTTTCTTTTGGCTCTTCTTCGGTACCCAGATTAACAACCTGCAATTCTTCGTCAGCCTTTGGACCATTCTCTCCACGACTACGGACTTGTTGAGCAAGTTCATTTAAGTATGTTTTGTTTTCGTGGTCTATTTCATCATAATTGAATCGTTATTAACTTGTTCGTTAAGTTCATTATTAGTTAATTCATCATTTATGATGTTTGCAATCTCAGGGTACTCAGAAATATCAAATTTTTCATTAGCAAAGAAAGAAACACACGCTCGGCTATGGCCTCCAAATCCTCTTGGGTGAGGGTATTAGAGACACTCTCGGACTCGAAAGTAAGTGTAAGCTGCTCTTCCTTTGTTGCTGTGCGGGGTATGCAACCCATTTCTTGGACTAAGAATTCCTCGGATACCACGGGCCCTTTTGTTGAATACCAATGTTGATCTGATCGGCTCGGAGCTTGGCGGGATCTCACTGATAGTCTCGTTCATGATGACGGTGTCATGGATGGCGTTGACTTGGCATTCATTCATTACGGCAAGCTCTTCGAACATGGAGGCTAAATCTGTCAGTTCTTCCCCCTCGGTGATTTCTGTCTCGAACTCTATAGTCACCTTCCTTCCCCACCATTCACGGGGCGACATGGGAGTTGGTTCCCTTTCGGATTTCTGGATCTCACAATTGGAGAAGATTTCGAGGCCGGGCTTTTTGACACCCTTGTTGTTAACCATGGTTCGGGAAAGATCATGTATGGAACGTCTTCCCCTTGGCGGACAAAATAACCATTCAACGTCTTGCGGTAAGGCCTTAGATTAGGGACCTCATAACGACGGCCTTCTTTACGAGCTCGGGCCTTTTCGCTCTTGATTGCTTGTTCTTGCTTCAAGTCTTCTTTGGAAGGCTCGTACCCCAAACCGAATGTGTTCTTGACAAATGGGACTTGCACGGGATGTAGGATTCCTTGCTGATATTTCCCTAAGCCTAAACCAGGGAAGTAGTCCATATCCCTCATCATGCGGAGTACTTTGTGATTGCTGGGGGTCCATGATCCATTTCCCCCTTCTTTGTCAATGGCGTTGATTGAGACGCCGGAGAGAGTGGATTCTGGTAGACCGTGCTGAACTTGGTGGATGGGCTCACCTTTTCTGTGGATAGTAATGTTTTCAGCCATTACGGTCACTATTTCATCACCGTTTCGGATCTTGACACATTGGTGGAGAGTTGACGGTACGGCATTAGCACTATGAATCCATGGTCGACCTAACAGTAAGTTGAACGAGGCAGGGATATCAAGCACTTGGAATGGAACGGACATGACCATGCTCCCAAACTCAATGTCAATTTCGATCATACCCATGACTGTACGGGCGGTGCTGTCATAACCTCGGATTACTTGAGTAAAAGGCCTCAAATCAGAATCTTTAAGCCCCAGTATGCCCATGATCCTACCAGGCATGAGATTGAGTGCGGAACCACCGTCCACTAAGACTCTTGAGACGGGCCTCCCCCTTGCTCGTACCTTGAGGTAAATAGCTTCATTGTGGTCGGAACCAAACGGTGGAAGGTCCATATCGGCAAAGGTGATGACATTGCTAAAATGAATGTGACCAATCATTGCCGTGAGGTCCTCGGGAGTAGTATCGGGAGAAACTGATGTATCATCAAGATTGCGGATGACGAGATCTCGGTGTTTCTTCGAGGATGCAATGAGGTCCCAAATAGAGATGTTGGCTTGAGTTTTCTTGAGTTGGACAAGTAGAGGATCTTCGGGAGTGTTGTGAGCTTGCGGCCTTTGAGAAGAGGAGCTCGGTGCGGAAGTGGAAGGGTTGCTTGCTATGACTCGACCGGATCGAGTTAGCATATTGACGTTCCCATCTTGCTTCTTTTTCCTATTCTCTAGTACTTCCCTCATTACCTCATCATAAGTCACTACATAACAAGAATTGTCAATTTTATTCATAACATTGGGGCCCCCATTCACAATTGGGATTGAATGGGTGGTCCCCTCAAGTTCTCCTATCTCTATTACATTGACATGCTCGTCATTAGTCACTACAAATTCTTTCTTATCTATGAGATCTTGAATGACATTGCGGAGAACGAAGCATTCCTCGGTGGTGTGGCCACTATATTGGTGGTAGCCATAATATTTGTGGTGAGCATGATTGTCGTGGATCGTCTTGGGTTGGTACCCTTGGACGGGTGTGACTTGACCCTTTGCCTTAAGGACCTCGAACACTTCGGTTTGAGTCATGCCTTGGAGAGGCGTGTAGACACGGTCACTTCGGGGCCTTTTCCCTTGAGGTGGAGGAACCTTTTTGTAATTCCCCTTGTCAATAGTGACGGCGTTGACCGAGGCCTCTTTTGTGGAGTTGGAAGCGGCCTTGTAGCGGTAAGTAGGAGTGGTCTTCTTAATCTCCTTGAGCAAGTCATCCATGCGTACACCCGCCTCATACATTTGGGAGAAGTCGGAGTAGCAAGCTCCACTGAGGTGAGTGCGGAGATCAATCTTGAGACACTTGAGAAATATGTCCATTTGCTCTTTTGTGTTCGGCCTCTCAACAATTTCAGAGAGTTTGTCATTCCATCTCCTTGTGAAGTCGATGAAGGACTCATTGTCTCGTTGAGTAGTGTTCTCTAGCTCTTTCCTTGTGGGCCGGTGAGTGGTGTTGCCTTGGTATTGGTTCTTGAAGGCAAGCATGGCGGAGTCCCAATCAAGACGGACAGTGAGCGGGAGAGTAGCATACCAATCTTTTGCCGCCCCCTCGAGAGTGAGAGGAAAGCATTGAGCCATCACCTTGGTGGAGACCTTCTTTGGAACCATTGCCCAAATATAAGTCTCAATGTGAGCCATAGGGCAAGAGTTGCCCTTGAATTTGCTTATGTCGGGCATCTTGAACTTATCGGGAAGGGCGGCCATAGTACTCATGAGGATGGATGATTGATAAAGGCTTGTGTCGGAGCCTTTCCCCATGTTGAGCCCATTGAATTTTTGGTCGATGTAGGCCATGATAGAATCCACCATTTTGGGCTCGTTGTTCTCGGAACTTGGTTCCCCCATTTTCTTGGTGCGGGTGTTGACATAAGGACTCTTGAACAAACCCTCGGTCCATTCGGATTCATCATCATTGTTCTTGTTCTTTCCCTTGGCAAGGTTGGTGAGCTTTTCTTTCATTAGCTCCATTTCGGCCTCGTGGGCCTCCCTTTGGCTGTCGAGGTGGGATTGCCAAATGTCATCTTTGCTTTGTGCCTCCTTGTTAAGGGTGGAGACTTGCTCTTGGAGGAGTTGGACCATAGTTGAGAGCTGTTCGAGAGACATGGTGTTGCTACTGCCGGTCATGGTTGATGTTGGAGCTGTTGGAGTGATCTCTTCACGGACTAACCGATTTGCTGAATCCCGGTAGACTTTGTAAGTACCAATTGAACCTATATTGCAGAAGAGGCCCTTGTCAGTCTTGAGTAGCACTTGCGGTCCATGAAGAGGCTTAGAACACACAGTTGGGCACACGACTCGAACCACATAAGAAAAGACTTTTTTTTTTTTTTATGAGTCGGAGGGAATGAATCCCTTTTGGGGTTTCTAAGAAAATAATGGAATCGTCACACTAGTATATAGACCATCTCGCGGTCCCATATACTCATCGGATTCCACCACGTTTGTGAATCCTACATGTATCGGGATTAGACTAAATTAATGTAGTAAAGCATACATGCGGGGACGGATTTTTATTTTCGTCCAAAATAACCACTTTTGGGGACGGATTTTTATTGCGTCCCTTTCAACAAGTTGGCATGTATGATTTGAAGACATTAGTTTAGGGAAATCTCGGTACATGGAAACCGACTTGAGTCACGGAGTGTTAGACCCTAACTAGAATTGTGTGGTTTGTGCTCGGCTTGAATATGAGGCTCAAAGGTCACCCCCGGCATGTAGTCTTGAACTACGCCACGGGCTGAGGTTTACCGCTTCGAAAGAGCCAAGGTCTGGTGGAGCTTGAAACTTTCTAGGACGGGCCTCGACGGGTTTGGGGTTGGACTTGTGCGACTCGATAGTGAGCAGTTCATAGGAATATGTGCATGCAGTGTGAGGTCTAACAAGTGACAAAATTTTTTTTTTTTATTATTTTTTTTTTTATTTTTTGAAAAGAAAGAAAAACACACAAAACACATAAGCACATAAAATTACAACTCCCGAATCACCCGTGTGACCGGTAAATAAAACACAAAATTAAACAGTCCGAGGGTTCAATTCTGTTCTGATGCAGGCAACTGTGCCCACACCCCACTGTACTGCTCAGTCACTGAAACCTGTCTCTGTTCTGGAACCAACCCAGAAGCGTGCGCCTCTGAGTTCTGATGTGGGACGCGCGCACATGGCGCAATCATTATGGGAGGCGCGCGCTTCTGGGACACACTGTCAGAATGTCTGACTTTGGACTCAGGGGATTGCCCTGGTCCTATGTTCATATTGTAACCCCTGCAGAAGTGATTAGTGCAGAATAACAGAAGAAGAAGATGAAGAATATGAAGAAGTGGACGATTCTGGTTCTTGATGTGGGATGCGCGCGCCTTAGGCTTAAAAGGCCAGACGCGCGCGCCTCCCCCATCAGGAAACAGAATGCCCAGAAAAGATGTAGATTTCGATCAGAACGCAAGTTTAACCCTCAAATGTCCCCAGCAGAGTCGCCACTGTAGATACCCCGGGTGGGAACACCACGGCTTTAGGCTCGAGCGCGTGATATTATCCTAGGATGTCTAACTTGATTTTAGATTGTTTTAGAGTCGCCACCTATGTTTTGAGGAACATAAGAAAAACCTATTGATTGTAGCCTAAGTTTTGGTTACGAAAACAGAGATTCTTTGTTTTGAGGTCCGGGGGTTAGATTACGAGATGGGAAGTACCGAAACACCCATCTCGCCCAACTTAAGTTGGTCTTGCTTGATCAAAATCTACATAAATGAAAATGTTCTTCTTCTTCTTCTTCTTTAAGTCATAAAAAGGGGGGGGTTTAAAATATGATTTGGAATGTAGGAGATAACTCCTTAACCAACCTCAATGAGATGAGGTGATCATTAGAGTCATGTCCCAAAATGATTTGGGTGATTGCACATTTGATTAAAGTAAAAGAGAGAGGAGATGAGGTAGAAAAGAAAGGAAAAGATGGACTTTTACCTACAATTTGAAGAACTTCAAATGTTGCTTGATTTGATTCTTGGAGAACCTTTAGAAAGTGACTCTCTTTGTCTAGTTTTTTGTTGCTTTTTCCCAATGATTTTTTTTGATCAATTTTCGATCCTTGAAAATGGAGGTAAAGAGAGGTTTTTATAGGTGAAAGAGGGGTGTTTTTGGTGCCAAAAATCAGTCACCAAGAAATCCTTCCCGGGCAAAATCCTGTAAATTGAGCAAGGGAGGGAATCCTGGCCAGAAATCTGTAACTGACGCCCAGAGGCGCGCGCTTCCTGCTTTGGGGGCGGGAGGCGCGCGCGCCTGGATCCTAGTGTCAGAGGCGCGCGACTCAGAGAAGGCAATTTTGAAAGAATGGACTAGAAAGTCAGCCCTGTCATTCAGTTTAGTCCCTGGACTTAACGAAGTCAGTCAGAAACTTAACGGAAGTGACATAAACTAACGAGAAACACTTAGAATGGGGAGAAACACAAAATCAAATGTGCAATCGGGGTGAGCGGTCCAAGGCGGGGTGTCTACAGCAGGCGGGGGCCCAAACAGGCCTATTAGCTTTACGGTCTCGGGCCTTAATGATCCTAAGAGCACCTTCAGAAAACGGAACCAAGGAATGAGCCGCCCTTGCCTCAACGCTATAGGCATCCTGCTTAAAAAGACGAGCACACTTCTCCAAAGGCACGTCGACTTCGGGGTCGATGTACAGAAGACGAGTCAAGTTAGACCAAGCATCATTGTAAACTGTGCCGACACGGTCGCTCAAATCTTCCCTAAATTGAGGCCCTTTCTTGTAAGCTTCAACGGCGGCTCTCTCTCTCTCCACCACCCTTTCCTCTAAACGAGCATACCGGTCTTCTAGCAAAGCAAGCTTCTCTTCTGCTGTGACCTTCTCGCCGGCAAGAATCTCAGCACGCTTCCTCTCCTCCTCAACATCCGTCCTCGAAATCAACAAGGTTTCTTTTAAAGTGGCTACCTCGGCCTGAGACTGGCGATGGAAGGCATCAAGAGAGGCATTCTCCTGCTCCAAAGAAATCACCCTACCGTTCAATTCACCATTAAGATCTTTCAGCTTCACCACCTCGGCTTCCTTCTCCTTCAAGGTTTCATAGGCTTGACGATACATGGTGTAGTCGACCTGAGCAAGGGAGGCAAGCTGCAAAATAGGGAGAAATGAGCAGATACAAGAGGAACATATAAGGACCGAGATAGACAGAAGCAATACCTCACTAAGAATAAGGCCCTTGCGGTTCAGCATTTGCTGAGATGTGAGCCTCTCGGCCGCCAGCTGGTCTATAGTGTCGGCATTCATGGCTCTTTTTATCACTGGGCCCCCCTTTTTTAAAGAAAGACTGGAGCGGGCCGCCACATCAATGCCTGACAGAATGGGAACTCCGCCAAACTTATCAACCCAACGCTTCACCTCGTCTTCATGAGTAACCATGGTGGATGTGGAGTCATGAGTGGATGGAGCCACCCTTTTGGCAGATTGAGCCCGGGTTTCCCTGACATCTTCCCTCGGCCTCTTTCGATGAATAAAGGAATCTCCCTGGTCCACCTCAGTTCCAGCTTGGAGGCCTTGACTATGGCTCTGACCAATAGACTGGCTGGCAGTAGGGATTTTCTCGGTCTCGGGGGCCACATCCTCAGCATCTTTACCAGTCTCAACTAGGTCTGTCAGAGGTACCGCAGAGCCTTCCTTATTCTGAAGCAAGATTTGTCTAGTCTCCATGTCGGCGTGACGCTTCTCCAGGGCCGCCGTCCTAGACCTCTCTTTTTTCAACCTAGCCGCCTCAACGGGATCAACCTCCTCAATCTCAATTTCCTTAATTTGCTCCATGGTCAGAACTGCATAAAAAGATAAGTGTCAAACCGAGACGAGATAAAAATCAAGGAAAAAAGAGCAAGGATTAAACGATTACAGCCTATCGTATCTTCAACTCGGAGGCAAATATTGTTCTGCTCCTTGCAACGCCCGCACTCATGAAGAAAAACAAAATTCGGGTGAATTATCCAATCCGGAAACCTATTCCCTCTCAGAACATCGACCTTGGAAACGATGCCATCTATAGGACCCTTCATCAACCCAGCCTGAACATAATACCGAGGGTCCCTCTCCAACTCACTCCAATCAAGAGTACCAAGAGCAGAAAATTCTTCAAGTTTTGCAATCAAATCATCACTCCATGCAGGTTTGTGGACCTCGGTAGGACGACATGGTGAGTAGGACGGGACCGCGAACTCCCAACCAAAGCGGGACTCAACCCTAATCACATGAGAATTCCACCCCGACACTTTACTTACGGTGCCGGAAATAGGGGATATAATCTTGGGTTTGGACGGATCAGATTTGATGGTCAAAGTCCTTGTGGTCTTGTTGAAGCTCACATTGAAAAAATGGTCAAAGGCAGACATACACGGCTCAAAGCTGAGGCTGCGACACAGTACAATGAAACTAACCAGATATCTGACAGCATTCGCTCCGATATGAGCGGGCATTAGTTCCCAGGACTCCAGAAATTCATTGATAAAAGGGTCAAGAGGAAGCCTCAATCCTAATTCGAACTGCTTAAAGAAAAACGAGACCACGGCCTGATCATAGTAAAAGCTATGGATCTTCTCATCTGAATCTAAGGGAACAGCCTTACTATAATACAGACGATATTCCTCACGGTCTACTCCATACCGGGAATAGAGAGCCTCAATCCTCTCGTCTCCCGACTTAGGATTTTTGACTGAGATTGAACCAGGATTACTCTTACTCTTGCCTTTCCTTGCATCAGCACCATGTCCCGGAGCGGCAGCGTTGGGCTCAAACCTATCTACTATCCTCCCAGAGGTACTCTCCCCGGCCATACATGTAGAAGAGACAGAGGGGTTAGACTCATCAAGAGGCCTAGATAAAGCCATGTCTCTCCCCCCCCCCCCCCCCGAATCAACTACTGGGGCTGAGGAAGGGGCATTCTCAAATAGAGACGGGAAAGCCGACTTATCCTTAACGTAATGAAGAAAAATGTGTCGAATAACAGTGTTAAAGGTATTAAGTATGATGCCATCGGCACTACCACTGAGGGCTCTCGGAGCAAACAGGCCAGAGGGATATTTCACATCATCTCGAGGGGTTCTATTCAGAAACAATAGGTCGCCTATCGCCATCAAAGACAACATTTTCCATACCCCTTCTGACAACCTGTATATCCTATTATTGCGCTCATAAAAGCCATACATGGCATCGGGGTCGAAATTATGAATACCAGACATAACAGAAAAGGGGCTATCCTAGAGCTACACGGCACACTCCGAAGACGAGATTCAAAGGGAAGAAGAATTGTAAAAGCCCTTAAACCCTAACAATGGCATAAATAGCAGAAAGGACAGAAAAAAGATCAGAACAGTACCTTAGGCGAAAATGTAATCGGAAGAAAGAGGTCGACTGAGAAAGTTAACGTGGGAGATCGGAACAGAATCGGAAGATCTGCAGCAGAAACCGACTCTCTCAAAGAACTCGCCGGCGAGAGATACGCAGTTTCCTTTGATAAATGTTCGAAAGTGAGAAATGAAAAGAGAAATTTGAATTTATATCCCGGGTCAGGTGGGTTATACCCGAATCCGAACCAACCGTACCCAGAGGCCCGTGGGTTGGCACGCTCCCCACTAAGTCCCATCATTACCCCTCATTAATAGGGGATGTCTTTTCACTCAATCGCATTCGCCGCCTGACACTGAACAGTTGAATGGGGAACGTCTGATGTAACTCAACCGTCAAAACCGGATACAAGTCAGCTAACATGAAAGCACCGACTTAGAACCGTCAACGTGACGAACAGGAGAATCAAGAAAGAAATAAATGACGACACGTTAGAACGAGAAGGTTGCGCATAACAGCCGAAACCAACCAATTCTCGATCTCTACCTCGTACAACCACTCCGATCAAATAATGAGATATACCTAGAATGGCCAAGTATAGACCTACTTGGAAATAACGACGCATCGCCTCTAACCAAGCTTGATAGTTATGGGAATATTGGTACAAGTGCCACCCATGACGATATGTCGACAAAGATCGGACTGTCAGCACTATGACTAAATCGGCATCATAAGACAGAATGCCGAGCAAATAGGACGATTAAGGAATTGAAAACTCATGCCGAGGTCATTCAAAAGACTGATCATGGGTATACAACAAGATAAAGATGCAAGGTTCAAGAATAATGGAAAGCAGGAAAGATAAGGTACTATTATATATGCGCAAAAGACCCCCACAACAGGTCGGGAGCCTGACCTGTACAAAATCAAAAAGGAAAACTACTAGATCAAGCAAGCTAAAGATTCAAGGAAGATCACAATCTTGATCTTGATCTTCATAATCCTCCTCCCACTCGACATCTCCGTCATACCCGTATTCGTCAATAATAATGGGTTCTGGATCATCTTCATCTTCATCATCTTCATCATCACCCTCGTCCTCATTCTCTGATTCTTCTGCACCGGCATCATCGTCGGAGAATTCATCGGCAGGGTCTGGTTCCGAAAATTCTCCATTGCTATCGGACAGTGACTCTTCCGCCGGAAAAGATGAACAATAATTGGATGGAAACATGGAATCACTACTGCTATCGGGATCGGAGCTTGAAAAATGGTTCTTTGAATCAGAGCTTACTTCTTCTGGAAAAGCATCATCGTACATTCTCTTTGAAACCATTTTGGGCATTTCCTGGAGAATTTTGAGAGTAAAAGCAAGAGATACAAGGGGGCGTTTTGTTCTTATGTACCCCCAGAATACAAAGGGGCGGAGTATTTATATTGCCCATGATCAGGACACAGTTAATGAGGCCTTTGTTTTCCAAGAAGGGTAATGATTCCACCTGAAGCAAATCAAGATGACATCAGCAAATCTAATCATAGAAGGATTTGGCGGCTGACTATCAAATCAGCAATAAATGAAACTGCAATTAATGAACTGTCTGAGTTCCTACTCGGTCGGGGGCCACTGAACGACATAAACCGACTTGGGTAAATGGGTCCCATATGCTCTGGGCCCGTACACCTAAAAGGCCTATACCGAGAAGCCATTCACCAGACGACTAGGCTTTTAGGCCGACATCAATAAAGCCGATCAGGCAGACCTTGCCTAGAACGAGTTACTAGTAGCCCAATCCCTAACCGGCCTCAATGACGAGCCGAGTTAGATGACGGGCCGACATACATCAGAAGCCTCCCATTATCGTCGGGAGTCCACTGACAAGAGTCATAACACAACTCTAACAGTGAGGATCCTTATCTAAAGAAGGATATCTTTTCTACAAGATAACTGGGATATTACTCATCCTTATCAGGAGTCTATCTCCAAGGAATACGAGTCCCACATTAACACGGGCTCCCTGGCTTTCTTAACAAGTCAGGACTCTTACACCCATACCTATATAAACAGGTCCTCTACACGGGAAACGGGTAATGAACTTTTAGACTCTCTACTGGTCAATTGATTCTACACTCATATTTACTACCCAAATACTTATTCTCACGCCGGAGGGCCTTCGCCGGAGGAGCCCCGGCGTAGTTTACGTTTGTTATTTGTGCGCAGATCTGACAGGAGGGTTCTCATTGCTGGATTTATCCGAACCACTAGACGAAGGGCTGATCCGACACATTTTTGGCAGCATCAGGTTGGTTAATGACTCCTTTAAGTAAAAGTAAGTGTGTATAAATATTGCTGTGTATGTGTCGTTTGTATGTGAATGTGCCCTTGTTCATGCTACTGTGTATGTAATACGCTATGTAGGTTTTAAGTTAATATAGGTAGTGCAAATTTATGAAATGATATTAGTATTTTAGCAATTAAATCAAACCCATGAAATTAAGGTGAAATATGACGGGGGGTTTTGCAATTTGTGTATCATTGTTGATGTCTTTGTTTTGTTCTGCAGCATATGTACTGTGTACTTCATGTATTCGTGTTGGTGTGTGCGTGCTTGTTAGTGATCAATGAAATTGAGTTGGGGTTTTACGTGTTTGTAAAATTTGGTTTTGCAATTTTGGGAATAAATCAATGTTATGGTTCAGAGTAAAATTTTGTGTGTTCATACTTTCCTCTGTTTAGTGAAGCAACATGAAATCTAGAAATTATTGTCCGGAGGAGATGAAGTTGATTTTCGAAAATTGCATTTTGGTCCATGTTTCCCTGAAAAATTTCTGTACAGTCCCTGCAACTTCAAGAAAAATTGGAGGACGGTAATGTTCATAACTTATTCGTTATTAATCAGAATGATATGATTTTTGAGTCCATCTTGACTAATTTTTCAATAGCCTTTGAATGAAAAAGCTTTTAGAATCAGAAAGTGTACATATTTTTCCCAGTACTTTAGTTCTTACAGCAGTCTATGGTTTTGGGGTTTGAAAAATGTTTGAAGTTTGAAAATTCATAAGAAAATCAATCGGACACGGAATTGAATGATTCTTGAGCCTAAAGTTATTATTTTTCCATGATCTTTCCATGGAAATGGTTATCTGGTAGTGAAATCATTTGGACCTATATCAGAATTATTATTTTCGTGACTGATGCACTTGGAAACGAATTGAAACTGATCAAGCTTTTGATAAACGATATTTCATCCATCCTGATTCAGAATTTGATGAATCTTTGGTCAAAATTGAGTTGTTTTTGCATTACTCTCTATTATGTTTGGTAGTTTTATAAGGTGATTCTATAGTTATTGTTGCACATAAATTGGATAACTATTATAGTGTTCGCTGGAAATGCTATTTGTTGTTAATCATTAAACGTTTTTGAATTGATACTAACTCTTGTACTATTGATACTCTTTGATATCTTAGATTGAAACGAGTAAGACGAGTTGAGTTGAGTACTTTGTTTTGGATTAGCTCGGATTTGAGGTAAGGGTCTTGTTAACCTTGTACCCTTTCATTCTTTGGCTTCGGAATTATTGGATTGATTTGCTTTGTTATTCGTGATCGTTTATTGGATCAACTCATTTGGATTCGGTTATTCGTTTTTGCTACTCTTCCATTTACACTTTGAGTATTTGATATTTGATTCCTCAACAAGAGATGACTTTAACACCGGTTGTTATATTTGTGGCTTCTAGTCATAGTATCATTTGCGCAAGTGATACTATGACGAAGAGTCAACTTTGACTTTGGGCATTTGGCCAGCTCAAGTGTAATGGAATTTGACTTCGGAACTTTGATTCGTTTGTAATCTTTCACTCCTCGCTTATATATCGGGTGGTTGGGTTCGTTATTGCAGTTTGTTCTTGGTTGGGTTTCTATACAGTGCCACACACCTTTGTGTTGGCAAGTCTCTTACTGGGCAATTTGTGCTCACCCTTTTCGTTAACCCTTTCCCTTCCAGGTGGAGTGTCGTTGAGACATGAAGGTTTTGCAGTAGAGTTGTGAAGCTTGAGTGGGACTTTACGTCTTTAGATGCATATTGTTTTTGGCTATGTATAGATAACTTTTGTAAAGTTGTTACAGTTTTAGAGTTTGTAAATATTTGAGATTGTTCAGGTTGAGTTTTTGGTCAGAGGATAGTTGCTCTGATGTACTCGCTTCGATATTTTGTATTGTATCATTTCAGTTTGTCTATAAGATGAGGAAAAATCCAGTTCTCATTTTGAGGTTTTGATTGATATTCGGTTTCATTCGTCACTTCTCGAAGTTCGTCCAATGTCGGACTTCGGGGCGTGACACTTATCCTATTTTTCAGGAACACAAATAAAAGAAGTGGGACATGATCTGAAACACACGTGACCAAATCAAGACTCAAAAGACCAAGTCAAATGATGACTCTTATCATAAGAAATAGCCTAACCAACTATCCGAAGATCAAGGCCTTCTAAACAATTCATGATTGATCTTCTTAATATAAATAGCTCACACATTCCTTGTAACTCACACACGCACCATTACGAATACTTTGAGCTTTTGTTCTTATTCTTCTCGTTGTTCATCACCATTACTAATAATAATTCATCTTTGATGTTATATGCCGACGAACAAGTTGTTCAAGGGCTTTCCTCGTTAAACTCCGTGTTCATTTATTCTTGAATTGTTTTACAATTATATTCCATTATACCCAATTCCTTTCCTTTAAGTTGAATTGCTAAATTTGACCAAAACAATTTGGCGCCGTCCGTGGGAAACTTGGTCTTATAATTGTTAAAAGGAATTCGAGATGTCAACCGCAATGTCTTCAACCATGACTTCTGTTGGCTTGAGATCAACAATGGAGACAATCCCAATCTCATCAGGAGTGGTATCTTCAACTCAGAGCATTGGTGGTGTCTCAAGGCCAATCCAGATTCAAGATGGATCATCCACTGCCGCAAATCAAGAGATCCCTATCGACATCGCTTCCAACCTGAATGCCATGCTGCGTGAAGTGAGGAACCAGATCCAAGTTCAGAATGATACTTCCACCATGCTGATGAACCAAGTTGCTAGGTTGCAGAATGAAGTGACTTCTCTTCAAGGAGGAACACCAGCGGTGCAGCAGACCAGCTTCCCTAGCATCTTTCAGTCTGTTGTTCCAAATGCGCCTTCCAACCTGTACTATCCATATCAACCTAGAAGGCTTGCTTTTGGGAGTGACATTGCTGGATCATCTGGATCTGGTGGGGTTACGCCAGTAGCCAGCTTGACCAATAGCACAATTGTCAATCATGAGACTATCACTCCAACTTCAACAACATTTGTGACACCTACATCAGTGGCAATAGGGAGTTTTAACCCTCAATATGATTTCAATCATCTTAATAATTATCAATTTGCTGCTACTAATAATGATGCAGGTAGCCTACTTGGCCGACAAATACAGGAGCTAAAAGACCTAGTTATGAGCGTGCCAGGGATGACTATGCCACACAACCAGGCATCTCCAACATGTTACGATGAATCTCGCTTCGCTCCAGCCATAGCCAACGTGGTCATACCAAAGAAATTCTGTCCACCCCACATGAAGCAATATGATAGGATCACGGATCCAGCTGAACATGTTGCATTATATCAGGAGAAGATGGATGTAGTCCATATCCCACCTCAGTACAAGGAAGCTTGCTTTTTCAGGGGTTTTGGTTCAACTCTTACAAGGGCAGCTTTGAGATGGCTCATCAGCCAGCCTTTGGGTTCTATTGGATCATATGCTCAACTTATCATCTTGTTCCCTAATCAGTTTTCATGCAACAGGGTGTTCGAGAAACTAACAAGTGATCTTTACAGGGTGGTCCAGCAACCTGATGAATTACTTAAAGACTATTTGAGCAGGTTCAATAGGGAGGCGGTGAACATCTCAAACCTGGATACTGTAACTGCAATTGAAGCCTTCATGATGGGACTCAAGAAGGACTCTCCATACTATGATGACCTAGTGATGACGCCATATAGAAGGCTGGATGAGATCAGAACCAGAGCCTCCAAACTCATCAGGCTGGAAGAAGACAAGTTGCTCCAGGATAAATCAATCAAGAAGAATGCAACTCCAGAACAGCCCAGTGGCAGATCAGACTCATCCCATTCTGGTGGCAAGATGGAAACTTCTCACGCCAGATCTAATAGGGGCAAACCCTACTCTAAACCCGACTCTTATAGAATTCATGTTGTAGATGATAATGATGAGGATGATGATTCTTCATATCCTAGAATTTATGACTTGTTTCTCCGTTGATATTGCAGGATTGATCAATGCTATGGACAACCTGGGTGAGAAAGCAAGATGGCCCAAGAAGGCAGACAAGCCATCAATCTGGAAAGACAAGTCTAAGTGGTGCGCTTATCATAAAGACTTTGGACATACTATAGAGAATTTCATTCCACTCAGGAAGGAGATCAGCCACTTATTATCCAAAGGTCTCCTCAAAGAATTACTTGGTAGAAGGTGTGGACGTAATGAAGATCGTGCAGACAACTAGGAGAAACAAACTGAGAATCCACCATCTCATCCACCCCAACCAGAGTGGTCAACATGATTAGTGGCAGCTCAGATATATGTGGAACAACCTATTTAGCTGCAAAGCGTCGTGCTGCAGATGCAAAGGAGGACATGTCTTATTTGCCTTCAAAATCAGTCAGAAAGGATAAGGTCCAAGAGATCTCTTTCGATGAAGATGATAGGGTTACCATCCAGGATCCTCATCATGATGCCTTGGTCATAAGTTTACAGGTTGCTAACTGTTTGGTGAGGCACATCTTGATCGATAATGGAAGTTCAGTCAACATCGTAACAACTGATGGTTTGAAAGGAATGGGGATCCCACTTGAGAATGTGACTAAGAGTTCGTCTGTCTTGGTTGGATTCAGTGGCGAGATAAAACATACCTTTGGGGAGATTACTTTTCCAGTATATGTTGAAGGGATTAATTCTATAAAGAAGTTCTGTGTTATAGAGTGTCAGTCATCTTACAACATCATCCTGGGCAGGCCATGGATCCATAATGTGAAAGCTGTACCTTCAACTTACCATCAGTGCCTTAAGTTTCCAACACCTTGGGGAGTAGTCAAGGTGTCAGGAGATCAGCAGACTGCTAAGGAGTGTTACAAGGTGTCCATAAAGGCAGTAAGCAGTCCTAGGCAGGCATAGCAATTACAGTGAAAGGCTCAGGATGTACTTGAAGCTGCAGAGTTTGATATTAAGGAGGTGCAGCTTGATCCTTCTAATCCTGATGTCAAAGTTGTTATAGGTGCAGACTTACCTCCTGACATAGAAAAAGAGATCATTGAGTTTCTGAGGAGTAGGTTGAAGTGCTTTGCTTGGAAGCATGAGGATATGACTGGAATCATCAAAGATGTTATTACTCACAAGTTGAACATTGACCCAAATGCTAAGCCTATCCACTAGAAGCGTAGGAAGTTTGCTCATAAACGGAACCAGATCATTAGAGAAGAGGTGGAAAGGCTGTTGAAGTCCAAGATGATCAGAGAGGTTGACTACCCTAGATGGTTGGCCAACGTGGTGGTTGTTGAGAAGAAGAATGGCAAATGGCGAGTCTGTGTGGACTTTACAGACTTGAACAAGGCGTGCCCTAAGGATCCATTTCCTTTACCCCACATTGACTCCCTAGTTAATGCAACAGCTGGCCATGAGGTCTTGACATTTATGGATGCTTCTTCAGGATTTAAATAGATTCAGATGGAACCTTCAGATCAGGAAGATACGACGTTCATTACTCTAGATGGTATTTATTGCTTTATTGCAATGCCTTTTAGATTGAGGAATGCAGGGGCAACCTACTAGAGATTAGTCAACATGATGTTCATGAATCATCTTGGAAAGACTATGGAAGTATACATCGACGATATGGTGGTAAAATCTAAGTGCATTGAAGATCATGCTCAAGATCTAAAGGAGGCTTTTGATATCTTGGAGGCGTTCAACATGAAACTGAATCCATCAAAATGCAACTTTGGTGTTAAGGCTGGGAAGTTCCTCGGCTACATGGTGACTAAGAGGGGCATTGAAGCAAGTCCAGAACAGATCAAAGCCATCATCAACTTGGAGTCTCCAAAGAGTATTAAAGAAGTGCAAAGTCTCACAGGAAAAGTTGCTGCCCTAACCAGGTTCATCTCCAAGTCGTCTGACAGATGCAGGTTGTTCTATGACGTACTGAGGAAAAACAAATTGTTCCAGTGGACAGAAGAGGATGAGGCAGCCTTCAACCAGTTTAAAGATTATCTTGCAACTCCACCTCTACTTTCCAAACCAGAAATAGGTGAAGCTTTGTACCTGTATCTCTCAGTTTTAGAAAATGCAGTCAGCGCAGTTTTGGTGAGAGAGCAAGATGGTACACAACTTCCTGTCTATTATGTAAGCAAGTCTCTTCTAGATGTGGAAAACAGGTACTCCCATCTTGAGAAACTTGTTCTTGCTTTGATAACTGCTTCTATTAAGTTGCGCCATTATTTTGAAGTTCATCCTATTATTGTGAGGACTAACTATCATATCAAGAACATGATGAGAAAACCTGAGATGTCTGGCAGGATGGCAAAATGGTCTGTGCAACTTAGTATATATGATATCCAGTATGAGGCAAGGACTGCAATCAAGTCACAAGCCTTAGCTGACTTTGTGGCAGATTTCAGTCTCAACCTCCAACCTGAAGTTGAACTCGAAGTCCAACAACTTGAATGTTCAAACTCTCCTAGATTCTGGACACTTTATACAGATGGAGCATCAAATATAAGGGGCACATGTTTGGGCATAGTCTTGAGATCACCCCAAGGAGAACTGATTCCTCAAGCTGTGGCTTGTGAGTTCAAGGCAACTAATAATGAGGCTGAATATGAGGCCCTCATTATGGGTTTGGTTACTGCTTTAAATTTAAATGTTAAATTCATTAATGTTTATAGCGATTCCTTATTGCTGGTTAACCACTTTAATGGGTCTTATACAACTAAGCACAGCAGGATGTCGAGTTATTTGCAGCATGTTAATTCGTTGGATGGACAAATTGAAGAATTTACTTTCCAACAAATCCCAAGGGAAGAAAATGCTGAAGCTGACGCATTGGCCAACCTAGGATCAAGTTGCAGGAGCATGTTGAACAATGCCATACCTATAATTCATATCCTGCATCCTGCAATAGATCAACCTGAAATGAACCAAGTTGATGACCAACCTGATACATCGACTAGCTCCTCGAATGAAGAGACATCTTGGACACTGCCCATAATAAAATTTCTGCAGGATGGAACAGTGCCACAAGGTGTCAAAAATGCAAAAGCTTTTAGGATAAAGGTATCAAGATTTATATTAATTGATAATATACTGTTTCGTAAGTCATTTACAGGTTTGTACATGAGGTGCCTAGAGCCCCAACAAGTTGAACAAGTCTTAAGAGAGCTACATGATGGTGAATGTGGCAATCATTCTGGGGGCAAGTCACTGTCTTCCAAGGCATTGAGAACAGGGTACTATTGGCTAACTATGCGCCATGATGCCATCAAATATGTTTAAAAATGTGATGCTTGTCAGAGACATAGAAACATCCTGCACCAACCTGCTGAACCTCTTTATCCTATACTATCACCTTGGCCATTCATGCAGTGGGGAATGGATATTGTTGGAAAGTTTCCTAAGGCACCTGGGGGAAAAGTGTTTATGTTAGATATGACTGATTTCTTCTCAAAGTGGATAGAAGCTGAAGCCTTTGTTCAAGTTAGAGATAAAAAAGTAATTTCATTCTTGAAAAGAAATACATCAGCAGGTTTAGAGTCCCTTCAGAAATTATTTGTGATAATGGTTCCCAGTTCATCAGCAAGAAGATTCAGGATTTCTGTACAAGATGGGGAATCAAGTTGATCACGTCTACACCAGTGCATCCTCAAGCTAATGGTCAAGCAGAATCATGCAACAAGTTGATCGTGAACAACCTAAAGAAACGTCTTGATTAGAAGAAAGGAAGATGGGCCGAAGAATTACCTTTAGTATTATGGGCAGATAGAAATACTCCTAAGACTGCAACTGGACAAACCCCTTTCTCCTTGGTGTTTGGAACTGAAGCTGTATTACCAGTAGAGTTATCCATCCCAATATGGGCTAATAACTCCAGAGGACAACCAGATAGTGTAGATGCCCCGGGGGGAACCACGGCTTTAGGCTCGAGCGCGTGATGTTACCCTAGGATGTCTAACTTGTTTTAGAGTCGCCACCTATGTTTTGAGGAACATAAGAAAAACCTATTGATTATAGCCTAAGTTTGATTACGAAAACAGAGATTCTTTGTTTTGAGGTTCGGGGGTTAGATTACGAGATGGGAAGTACCGAAACACCCATCTCGCCCAACTTTAGT
This sequence comes from Campanula takesimana, assembly GCA_026119855.1. Lineage (NCBI taxonomy): Eukaryota > Viridiplantae > Streptophyta > Magnoliopsida > Asterales > Campanulaceae > Campanula > Campanula takesimana. The sequence goes on from JAOWBW010002411.1 coordinate 33,168, forward strand.
TGGTCTTGCTTGATCAAAATCTGCATGAATGAAAATGTTATTCTTCTTCTTCTTCAAGTCATAAAAAGGGGGGTTTAAAATATGATTTGGAATGTAGGAGATAACCCCTTAACCAACCTCAATGAGATGAGGTGATCATTAGAGTCATGTCCCAAAATGATTTGGGTGATTGCACATTTGATTAAAGTAAGAGAGAGAGAGGAGATGGAGTAGAAAAGAAAGGAAAAGATGGACTTTTACCTACAATTTGAAGAACTTCAAATGTTGCTTGATGAGATCCTTGGAGAACCTTTGGAAAGTGATTTTTTGTATAGTTTTTGTAAGTTCAATCTTTGGTCTAAGTTTTCGATCCTTGAAAATGGAGGTAAAGAGAGGTTTTTATAGGTGAAAGAGGGGTGTTTTTGGTGCCAAAACTCAGTCACCAAGAAATCCTTCCCGGGCAAAATCTTGTAAATTGAGCAAGGGAGAGAATCCTGGCCAAAAATCTGTAACTGACGCCCAGAGGCGCGCGCTTCCTGCTTTGGGGGCGGGAGGCGCGCGCGCCTGGCTCCTCCTGTCGGAGGCGCGCGACTCAGAGAAGGCAATTTTGACAGAATGGACTAGAAAGTCAGCCCTGTCGTTCAGTTTAGTCCCTAGACTTAACGAAGTCAGTCAGGAACTTAACGGAAGTGACAGAAACTAATGAGAAACACTTAAAATAGGGAGAAACACAAGATCAAATGTGCAATCGGGGTGAGCGGTCCAAGGCGGGGTGTCTACAGAGCCCCTCGGCGACGTGGATTGCAAACCAAAACGAGTCGACGAAAGTTAAAAACACCCGCCGAGGACATCACCAAGAAAAGGCAAAGACTCGATGAAAGCAGGAATTTGAAATTGCGAGAGATAGTGGTGCGCTCCCTGTGCGAGCGGCTTTTGTTGATAGAGAGGGTGGCATGATCCGTTAGGTGAACTTGCCGGCTGAATATTTTGAATGAGGCCGTTAGTAAACCTTTTGATGAATCCGTTAGTAAATTCGCTTGATGAATCCGTTAGTGAATCCCTTGGATGAGTCCGTTGGTGAACCCTTGTTGACGAATCCGTTAGCGAATCCGCTTGATGAATCCGTTAGTGAATCCCTTGGATGAGTCCGTTGGTGAACCCTTGTTGACGAATCCGTTAGTGAATCCGCTTGATGAATCCGTTAGTGAATCCCTTGAATGAGTCCGTTGGTGAACCCTTGTTGGCGAATCCGTTAGTGAATCCGCTTGATGAATCCGGTAGTACATCCCTTGGATGAGCCCGTTGGTGAACCCTTGTTGGCGAATCCGTTAGTGAATCCGTTTGATGAATCCGTTAATGAATCCCTTGGATGAGTCCGTTGGTGAACCCTTGTTGACGAATCAGTTAGTGAATCCGCTTGATGAATCCGTTAGTGAATCCCTTAGATGAGTCCGTTGGTGAACCCTTGTTGACGAATCCGTTAGTGAATCCGCTTGATGAATCCGTTATGAATCCGTTAGTGAATCCCTTGGATGAGTCCGTTGGTGAACCCTTGTTGACGAATCCGTTAGTGAATCCGTTTGATGAATCCGTTAGTGAATCCCTTGGATGAGTCCGTTGGTGAACCCTTGTTGACGAATCCGTTAGTGAATTCGCTTGATGAATCCGTTAGTGAATCCCTTGGATGAGTCCGTTGGTGAACCCTTGTTGGCGAATCCGTTAGTGAATCCGTTTGATGAATCCGTTAGTGAATCACTTGGATGAGTCCGTTGGTGAACCCTTGTTGACGAATCCGTTAGTGAATCCGTTTGATGAATCCGTTAGTGAATCCCTTGGATGAGTCCGTTGGTGAACCCTTGTTGACGAATCCGTTAGTGAATCCGTTTGATGAATCCGTTAGTGAATCCCTTGGATGAGTCCGTTGGTGAACCCTTGTTGACGAATCCGTTAGTGAATTCGCTTGATGAATCCGTTAGTGAATCCCTTGGATGAGTCCGTTGGTGAACCCTTGTTGACGAATCCGTTAGTGAATCCGTTTGATGAAATATTGCTTTGAAGTCTCGTGCCACTTGGAGTCCCACTTGACTTTTTGAATTGTGGGGTGCGGGTACAGTTGACCGCGACCAGAAAAATGTTCCTGCTGGGGATGAAATGTTGAGATTGACTCTTGAGGGGGGTGTGGCACCCGTGACAGAACTTAGGGAGTTCGGAATCCGTGGGAAACCTTGGTACGATGCATGGATTCTTGCATGGGAGACTGCTTCTGAACCTGCCTGATGATGGGAAGAGCGCGCGTCCGGGCCTCGTTTTGGGACGCGCGCGCCTCGGATGAGCATGTCGGGAGGCGCGCGCCTGGCGCATAAGTTCAGCATATTTAAACAGGCTGTTCACTGTTTTCGGCCAGTTTTCAAAAATTTGAAGAACCCTCCAAATTCCAAGCCCAATTTTCGTAGCGAAATCACCCCAAAACACTTTCTTGCTGCTCCCGAATCAATTCCGTCAAAGAAACGATGTCGGATCGTCAGCAATCACCTCCGTTTGAGATGCCACAGGGCGAGGAGCCCGATATTGGGGTTGAAGCTATGGACCCGAGCTTGCTTACTTTCCGGCCTCATACCCACATTTCTCACTTCGTGACTTCGGGTTTGGTAAGAATGCCTCACCCTTCTTGTCGATTTCGGGTTTCATGAAGTTCTGTTTTCTTTACCCGAAATATTGCTGCATCAGCTTTATTGATCATTCTTTGCATGTTGTTTGTTGTTGCTGATTTGTTGTAAGAAACATGTTGGGATGTCCATTTTCATGTTCACACTTGCTTGTACATCGTTCTGCTATTGAAATCTCTGTGTTGAGTTCATCCGTTTTCTAGCAGTCATGCTGATGAGATTTTCGTTGTTCCTTGTTCTTTTTTAGGAGTGGAGCCGCCTATCGGAGATTCGAGGCGGAGCTCATGGTCCAGTGGCCATTTGGAACAAATTGCCCGAAAATGTGAGGGCTCGAGTTCAGGCTACCCACTTTGGCCTTTTTATCATTAGTCTGCCGGCACTGAAGAATGACCCGGACGTTATTCAGGCTTTGAGAGAGAGATGGTGGGACACCACCCATACTTTTCATTTGCCCATGGGAGAGGTTACGATGACGCCCACAGACTTCACGGCATTGACTGGTCTGCCGTTTGCGGGGGAGCCTGTCCCTTGCGTTTCGAGGGGGACCCTTAGGACTGTCGACGAGCTGTTGGCTCTCGTTGACTGTGGCTTCCCGGTGAAGAATTTCCGGGTCACTTGGGGGAGCATCCACCGATATTTTAGCATTCTTGCAGCTGAGCCTCTGGGTGTCACTGCTGAGCGGGTAGATGCTGTGGCCCGTTGTTTTATATGGTACTTGCTGTCTCATACCCTGTTTGCTAGTGGAGGGTCCTCGGCCTCTTTGGCTTTGCTTGACTTGTTGGTAGACTTGGACCAGGCCGGTCATTACAACTGGGGTGCAGCGGGCTTGGCTGCTTGTTATCATGGTATGGATCTGACTAGCCGCTCGACCACCAGCTCGGTCACGGGTTTCAGCCTGCTGTGGGAGGTATACAGCTTTCCCTTTTCTTTTCGACCTTCTTGTCATTGCTTTACTATATCTTTGAACTGTCATTTAATTCTGCTCTTGCCTCTGTTTTGCAGCTATGGGCCTTTGCTATCTTGGAGCTGAGGGATTTTAAGATCAACAGGGAAGGTCAGCCCCAGTATCCGGACTGCGTGAGGTGGTCATATAGGGAGAGGAACGTGAGGACCGGCACTGCTCCCATCAGCCTGCTTTCAGCTCGGCGCCACTTGGATTCTTTGAGGCCGGAGGCTGTCGCCTTTTCTTTGTTTCCGTGGAGAGCTATCTACGCCTTTATTGAGCATACCCTGATTCCCACCCGCTCGAGGCTCCTGATGAGCTCAGTGGAGTGTATGGCGATGTACCTTGGAGAGAGAGTGTTTTGGCAGCATGGTGGTCAGGTGACGGACTTCCACCACCCTCCTAGGCCAGCGGTTCCTGATGTTCCGCCTTTCTTTCCTCGTAATTGGAGGGCTCTTTCAGAGGCAGACCGGGCAGTCTATCTTGCGGGGGTTGATGCTGTCCCTTTCATTCATCTGGAGCAGGATTACGGTTTATTCCAGGAGCACAACCTCCAGCAGGGTTTCATGTTCACTGATCCGAGGGAGACACATGTTGCTCCGCAGACTTCGGCCCGATTCTATCCCACCGGTGCTGGATATTGCTTCGATCCTCCTTTGCCTCCTCCCTACTATACTTATTCAAACTTCGGGGTCTTTGAGGAGCAGAGGGAGATTGTTCCCGAGGATATATCACCGGAGAGAGAGCCTCCCGCTCAGGCTGCCGTGGTATCTTTTTCTGACCATCTTTGCATTTTCTCAGTTCTAGTCTTGTTTTTTCTGTCCTTTGTATTGATGTAATTTCTTTTCCCTGTTCTTTATTGCAACAGGTGCCCGTAGCTGCTTATAGGCACTTGGGTAGGAAAAACAAAGGAATGAGGCGGAGGCTCCGCCAGCTGGAGGAGAGGGTGCTGGAGCTGTGCAGGGATATTGCTGCCATGACTAGAGGTGCTGCCGGTGCTGTCTCTGGTGCTGTGAGAGGAGCTGCCCGAGGTGCTCGGGGCATGGGACGAGGCTGCAGGGATGCTGCACTGGACATTGATGAGGCTATCTCTTCACCGAGGCAGTCGTTGAGCAGGAGTCTGAGCCACGGAGGTAGCCATAGTAGGAGCCTGAGCCGAGAGGGTAGCCAGAGCCGGGGCGGCGCCAGTTCATCAGGGAGAGCTGCCAAGAGGACCCATCCTGATGTTGTGATTGAGACATCTGAGTCTGAGGATGATGATGATGATGATGAGGATGATGATGACGATGAGGAGACCGAGAGCGGTAGCAGGGGGTGAGCACAGTGTTGGTGATGACGTGCCCGAGCTGTTGTGGCTGAGAGGATGAGGGATTGAAACACTTTTACTTTTGCCTGTAATAACATTTAACATGTATTTACAATCCTATTTATTTTACTACTCATTTTTTATGTTCTATTAACGACTCGATCTTGAATGTCGACTCTTTACAAACAAATGTGTGCCCAAAGGGTGCTTGTTGTCGATGCTTGAACTCCTTTTTGTTGCTGGGATTTGATTTTGCTGCAGGTTGGATATGTTGAAGTGCTTGGGTTCTGTTCTGAACTGACAAGGGCTGTTTCTGTTTGAACTGCTGTCAAAGGCACGCGCGTCGGGCCTTGATTGTGGGAGGCGCGCGCGTTGGGCAGCCTTGGTCGGAGGCGCGCGCTTCTGGCCTGCTGAATTACAGCCCCTTTCTTTTTCTGATTAGAATGTTCCAACAGTTATAAATTTTGAACCATTTTCGACCAGAATGGTCACACAGCATTCTTTTGCAAACACTTTCTCCTCTTTAACCACAAAATTCTTGTCATAATGGCCCCAATGACTTTCTCCTTTGAAGTTAAGGTTTCCGTCCCCGAGGGCGAGAAGTCCGTTCCAGTGGTGAATGCCGTTCCAGCTGTGGGGTCCGTCCCGATGGTGGAGAAGCGTCCGAGCGTTTTTGATCGTTTGGGAAAGCCCAATGACGATGTTGTTGACCCCGTGAGACCGGTGGTTCATGTGCGGGACTATAGACCCCGTCATTTTCCCAAGAAGAAGAAATGTAAAGGAAATTCCTCCTATGTGTGGAAGCGTCCTATGGTTGTCCCTGCTAAGGCTCCGCTTGATAAGGGCAAAGGGAAAGCTGTTGATGAAGCTCCGTCCCGTCCTAGCGCTTTCTCCCGTCTTGGCGGTCCCAAGAATGTTCCGTCCCCGTCCAAGAAGACTAAAGGGCATAACAAGAAGCAATGGGTTCCCAAACCTAAGAAATATTAGATTTTTCTTTCTACCCCAAGAGATTGCAATTAGACCACTTTGTTTTAGGATTTAGTATTTTGATGTCTTTTGTTGCTCAATAAATCCATTGTAATGATTTGAATAATTCATTGAATGAATAAGTATTGCATTTTGTAATTTGAAGTGAATTGGGTATTTTTGACATGTTTTAGACCGCACCCGAAGGTTGCCTACGTTCCTCCAGTTGGGAGGCTCAGGTCTTCGTAGTTCAAACAAACAAAGACCATTTTTTTTTATTTTTTTTGTGTGCACCCTGTTTTTTGCCTAGACCGCCCTTTCGGGTTTTCAATCTAGCGGGCTTCTTTTTTGCACGTGCTCTAATTTTTGCCTAGGCCGCCCTTGCGGGTTTTCAACCTAGCGAGCGATTTTTTTTTTTTTTTTTTTTTATGATTTTTGTTTATTAAGCGTAGAACCTCTTGAGCTTGTCGAGGTTGACCTCCTTTGGCAGCTGGTCACCATCTAAATCCACGAGCCGGACTACACCACCGCTTAGTATCTTTTTGACCACGTACGGACCGATCCATCGGGGTCCCCATTTCCCCAGGGGATTCATGGCATTAGGAGGATGTTGTCTTAAGACCAAATCTCCCACATTGATGTTTCGAGGCTTCACCTTTTTGTTGAAAGCTCTTGCCATCCTTTGCTGATACGCCCTCGTGCGTTCGAGTGCTCTTAACCTTTTCTCGTCGAGTAAGGCTAGCTGTTCGTATTGACTTTGCATCCAGTCAACCTCGTTGACTTGATTCTCGAGGAGGACCCGTAGAGATGGGACTTCAAGTTCGATAGGGAGTACGGCTTCAGAACTATAGACTAATGCATAAGGAGTTTCTCCTGTTGCGGACCGTATTGATGTACGGTAGCCCCACAATGCTAATGGTAGGTTCTCGGGCCAATCCCTTCCTGTTGAGGCCATTTTCTTGACGATGGTCTCGAAGGTTTTATTTGCTGCTTCGACCGCGCCATTTGCTTGGGGACGGTAAGGAGATGACTTGTGCTTGGTGATCTTGTATTCTACCAAAAGTGCGTCCATTTCTTTCTCAAAGTGAAAGCCGTTGTCGGAAATGATTTCATGAGGTTCGCCGTATCGGCACATGATATTAATCTTTACAAATTCGGCCACTTTCTTGGCGTTGAGGGTTCGATAAGCTTGTGCTTCGACCCACTTTGTGAAGTAGTCGACTGCCACTAGGACGAATGACTGCCCATTGCTTCCAGTAGGATGAACTTTACCGATGATGTCTATCCCCCAACAAGAGAAAGGCCAAGGTGTGACCATGTTGTAAAGTTGTGAGGGTGGAGCATGTTGCAGATTAGCGTGGAATTGGCACTTGGCACACCTTTTGACTTTCTCGATACAGTCTCGTTCCATAGTGCTCCAATAGTAACCAATGCGAAGTATCTTCTTGACTAGCATAAACCCATTCATGTGGGGTCCACATTCTCCTTCGTGCACTTCACACATTATCTCTTGAGCTTCGGCCTTATTGGCGCATAAGAGATTGATCCCGTCGTGGTGTCTTTTATAGACTCGGTCCCCAATCAGTACGTACCGAGAGGCTATCCTTTGCAGAGCTGCTTGAGACTTCTTATTGCTATTCTCGGGATAAGTGCCTTCTTTGAGGAAGTTCATGATATCCGAATACCACGGAGAGTTTGTTTGCATCTTGTTAATCTCGATACTCATGCAATATGCCGGACTGTTCCTTCGAGCAATTTTGAAGGGCTTCACCATTTTCCCTTTGGGCATTTCGACTAATGAAGCTATAGTGGCCCGTGCATCGGCGAAGCGATTCTTATCCCTTGGTAGGTAGTTGAAAGTGATCTCTTGGAATTGTTCAACCAGTTCTTCAAGGTGCTGACCATACTGTTGGAGAGTCGGGTCTTCGGTTCGCCATTTACCCGATTGCTGATTGATAAGGAGTAAAGAGTCGCCGAATACTTCTAGTTCTGTGATGTTTCTGTCGAGAGCTGCTTCGAGCCCCGCTATACATGTTTCGTACTCGGCAATGTTGTTGGTAGCTTCGAATTCCAGGCGGATGGCAATGGGAGTGTAGATGTCTTTTGGATCGACAAGCAATACCCCTATGCCAAAACCGTGTTTATTGGCGGCGCCATCGAAAAAAAGTTGCCACTTAATTTCCTCGGTTGCAGTACAAATTAAATGCTCGTCGGGGAACTGTACATCTTCCCCCTTCACTTCGTCACACGGGAATTCGGCAAGCTGGTCACTGAACACTTTCCCCCTGACGGATTTTAGTGTGACGTAAGTGATATCATAGCCGGCGTTTGGCTATTCTTGTTGACATGAAAGGCTTCTCGAAGATGTAGCGGAGCGGGTCCACCTTTGCTACTAGCTTGATCGGAAAAGCTTCCATATAGTGTTTGAGCTTTTGAGTGACCCAAACCAATGCTGCGCATGACTTCTCCAAGACAGAGTAATTCTTTTCGCCTCCTTGGAATCGGCGACTGACAAAATAAATGGCGTTCTCCTTTGTGGACTCTCGTCGCTCTTGTTCTAACATAGCCCCTAGGGCTTCATCATTGACAGTGAGATAGAGCAACAGAGGTTTCTCCTTGTGCGGCGGAACTAGAACAGGAGGGCACGTCAAGTAGTGCTTCACTTGGTCAAAGGCTTCTTGGCACGCGTCGGTCCATTCTAGAGCCACATTCTTCTTGAGTAGCTTGAAGATTGGCTCGCACATGGAAGTGAGTTGGTGCACAAACCGACTGATGTATTGTAGTCTGCCCATGAAACCTTTAATCTCTTTCTGCGTCTTTAGAGGAGGCATGTCAATGATTGCCTTGATTTTGGAGGGGTCTACTTCAATTCCCCTTTCAGTGACCATGTAACCAAGAACTTTGCCTCGGATAACCCCAAACGTGCACTTTGCAAGGTTGAGCCTCATCTTGTGTTGACGAAGCCTTTCGAAGAACTTGCGGAGATCGATTAAATGTTGGCCATCGGTCCCTTTGGAGTGAATGATCATGTCGTCCACATAGACCTCGATTTCTTTGTGAATCATATCGTGGAACAAGTCTGTCACGGCTCTTTGGTAGGAAGCCCCAGCGTTTCTTAACCCAAATGGCATGACTGTGTAGTAAAAGGTACCCCACGGTGTTGTGAAGGCTGTCTTATGTTGATCTTCTTCGGCCATGAGAATCTGATTGTACCCAGCGAACCCATCCACGAATGAGCGAACCTCATAGGCAGCAGTGGAGTCGACCAACATGTCGATATTAGGGAGTGGAAAATCATCCTTTGGGGAAGCTTTGTTTAAATCCCGGAAGTCTACACAAACTCGAACCTTGCCGTTTGCCTTCCTGACTGTCACAATGTTGGCTAACCATGTCGGATACTCGATAACCTTGATGAAACCCACACTGAGGAGCTTCTCAATCTCTTCTTTGACCTGCAGAGACCATTCTGGCTTGATCTTTCTGAGCTTCTGCTTTACTGGCCTGGCATCTTCTCTGATCGGAATACTGTGCTCTGCTACCTTTCTATCCAAACCCGGCATGTCTTTGTATGACCATGCGAACACATCCACGAACTCCCGTAGTAGTGCAGTCAATCTGTCTCTGTCGTCCCCCTTGAAGAAGCTTCCAATCTTAGTTTCTTTTGGCTCTTCTTCGGTACCCAGATTAACAACATGCAATTCTTCGTCAGCCTTTGGACCATTCTCACCACGACTACGGACTTGTTGAGCACGTTCATTTAAGTATGTTATGTTTTCGTGGTCTATTTCATCATAATTTGAATCGTTATTAACTTGTTCATTAAGTTCATTATTAGTTAATTCATCATTTATGATGTTTGCAATATCAGGGTACTCAGAAATATCAAATTTTTCATTAGCAAAGAAAGGAAACACACGCTCGGCTATGGCCTCCAAATCCTCTTGGGTGAGGGTATTAGAGACACTCTCGGACTCGAAAGTAAGTGTGAGCTGCTCTTCCTTTGTTGTTGTGCGGGGTATGCAACCCATTTCTTGGACTAAGAATTCCTCGGATACCACGGGCCCTTTCGTTGAATACCAATTGTTGATCGGCTCGGAGCTTGGCAGGATCTTACTGAGAGTCTTGTTTATGATGACTGTGTCATGGATGGCGTTAACTTGGCATTCATTCATCATGGCAAGCTCTTCGAACATGGAGGATAAATCTGTCAGTTCTTCCCCCACGTTGATTTCTGTCTCGGATTCTATAGTCATCTTCCTTCCCCACCATTCACGGGGCGACATGGGAGTTGGTTCCCTTTCGGATTTCTGGATCTCACAATCGGAGAAGATTTTGAGGCCGGGATTTTTGACACCCTTATTGTTAACCCATGGCTCGGGAAAGATCATGTATGGAACGTCTTCCCCTTGGCGGACAAAATAACCATTCAACGTCTTGCGGTAAGGCCTTAGATTAGGGACTTCGTAATGACGGCCTTCTTTACGAGCTCGGGCCTTTTCGTTCTTGATTGTTTGCTCTTGTTTCAAGTCTTCCATGGAAGGCTCGTACCCCAAACCGAATGTGTTCTTGACAAATGGGACTTGCACGGGATGTAGGATTCCTTGTTGATATCTCCCTAAGCCTAAACCAGGGAAGTAGTCCATATTCCTCATCATGCGGAGGACTTTGTGATTGCTGGGGGTCCATGATCCGTTTCCCCCTTCTTTGTCAATGGCGTTGATTGAGACGCCGGAGAGAGTGGAGTCTGGTAAACCATGCTGAACTTGGTGGACGGGCTCACCTTTTTTGTGGATAGTGACGTTTTCAGCCATGACGGTCACTATTTCATCACCATTTCGGATCTTGACACATTGGTGGAGAGTTGATGGTACGGCATTAGCACTGTGAATCCATGGTCGTCCCAAAAGTAAGTTGAACGAGGCCGGGATATCAAGCACTTGGAATGGAACGGACATGACCATGCTTCCAAACTCGATGTCTATTTCGATCATACCCATGACTCTACGGGCGGTGCTGTCATAACCTCGGATTACTTGAGTAGAAGGCTTCAAATCGGAATCCTTAAGCCCCAGTATGCCCATGATTCTGCCAGGCATGAGATTGAGTGCGGAACCACCGTCCACTAAGACTCTTGAAACGGGCCTCCCCCTTGCTCGTACCTTGAGGTAAATAGATTCGTTGTGGTCGGAACCAAATGGTGGAAGGTCCATATCGGCAAAGGTGATGACGTTGCCAAAATGAATGTGACCAATCATTGCCGTAAGGTCCTCAGGAGTAGTATCTGGAGAAACTGATGTATCATCGAGATTGCGGATGAGAAGATCTCAGTGTTTCTTTGAGGATGCAATGAGGTCCCAAATAGAGATGTTGGCTTGAGTTTTCTTGAGTTGGACAAGTAGAGGATCTTCGGGAGTGTTGCGAGCTTGCGGCCTTTGAGAAGAGGAGCTCGGTGCGGAAGTGGAAGGGTTGCTTGCTATGACTCGACCGGATTGAGTTAGCATGTTGACGTTCCCATCTTGCTTCTTTTTCCTATTCTCTAGTACTTCCCTCATTACCTCATCGTAAGTCACTACATAACAAGAATTGTCAAGTTTATTCATAACATTGGGGCCCCCATTCACAATTGGGATTGAATGGGTGGTCCCCTCGAGTTCTCCTATCTATTACATTGACATGCTCATCATTAGTCACTACAAATTCTTTCTTATCTATGAGATCTTGAATGACATTACGGAGAACGAAGCAATCCTCGGTGGTGTGGCCACTATATTGGTGGTAGCCACAATATTTGTGGTGAGCATGATTGTGGTGGATCGTCTTGGGTTGGTACCCTTGCACGGGTGTAACTTGACCCTTTGTCTTGAGGACCTCGAACACTTCGGTTTGAGTCATGCCTTGGAGAGGCGTGTAGACACGGTCACTTCGGGACTTCTTCCCTTGAGGTTGAGGAACCTTTTTGTAATTCCCCTTGTCAATAGTGACGGCGTTGACCGAGGCCTCTTTTGTGGAGTTGGAAGCGGCCTTGTAGCGGTAAGTAGGAGTGGCCTTCTTAATCTCCTTGAGCAAGTCATCCATGTGTACCCCCGCCTCATACATTTGGGAGAAGTCGGAGTAGCAAGCCCCACTTAGGTGGGTGCGGAGATCAATCTTGAGACACTTGAGAAAGATGTCCATTTGCTCTTTTGTGTTTGGCCTCTCAACAATTTCAGAGAGTTTATCATTCCATCTCCTTGTGAAGTCGATGAAGGACTCATTGTCTCCTTGAGTAGTGTTCTCTAGCTCTTTCCTTGTGGGCCGGTGAGTGGTGTTGCCTTGGTATTGGTTCTTGAAGGCAAGCATGGCCGAGTCCCAATCAAGATGGACAGTGAGCGGGAGAGTAGCATACCAATCTTTTGCCGCCCCCTCGAGAGTGAGAGGGAAGCATTGAGCCATCACCTTGGGAGAGACCTTCTTCAGAACCATTTCCCAAATATAAGTCTCAATGTGAGCCATGGGACAAGAGTTGCCCTTGAATTTGCTTATGTCGGGCATCTTGAACTTATCGGGAAGAGCGGCCATAGTACTCATGAGGATGGATGATTGATAAAGGCTTGTGTCGGAGCCTTTCCCCATGTTGAGCCCATTGAATTTTTGGTCGATGTAGGCCATGATAGAACCTACCATTTTGGGCTCATTGTTCTCGGAACTTGGTTCCCCCATTTTCTTGGTGCGGGTGTTGACATACGGACTTTTGAACAAACCCTCGGTCCACTCAGATTCATCATCATTGTTCTTGTTCTTCCCCTTGGCAAGGTTAGTGTGCTTTTCTTTCATTAGCTCCATCTCGGCCTCGTGGGCCTCCCTTTGGCTTTCGAGGTGGGATTGCCAAATGTCGTCTTTGCTTTGTGCCTCCTTGTTAAGGGTGGAGACTTGCTCTTGGAGGAGTTGGACCATAGTTGAGAGCTGTTCGAGAGACATGGTGTTGCTGCTGCCGGTCATGGTTGATGTTGGAGCTGTTGGAGTGATCTCTTCACGGACTAACCGATTTGCTGAATCCCGGTAGACTCTGTAAGTACCAATTGAACCTATATTGCAGAAGAGGCCCTTGTCAGTCTTGAGTAACACTTGCGGTCCATGAAGAGGCTTAGAACACACAGTTGGGCACACGACTCGAACCACATAAGAAAAGACTCTTTTTTTTTTTTTTTTTTTTTATAAGTCGGAGGGAATGAATCCCTTTTGGGGTTTCTAAGAAAATAATGGAATCGTCACACTAGTATACAGACCATCTCGCGGTCCCATATACTCATCGGATTCCATCGCGCTTGTGAATCCTACATGTATCGGGATTAAACTAAATTAATGTAGTAAAGCATACATGCGGGGACGGATTTTTATTTTCGTCCAAAATAACCACTTTTGGGGACGGATTTTTATTGCGCCCATTTCAACAAGTTGGCATGTATGATTTGAAGACATTAGTTTAGGGAAATCTCGGTACATGGAAACCGACATGAGTCACGGAGTGTTAGACCCTAACTAGAATTGTGTGGTTTGTGCTCGGCTTGAATATGAGGCTCAAAGGTCACCCCCGGCAAGTAGTCTTGAACTACGCCACAGGCTGAGGTTTACCGCTTCGAAAGAGCCAAGGTCTGGTGGAGCTTGAAACTTTCTAGGACGGGCCTCGACGGGTTTGGGGTTGGACTTGTGCGACTCGATAGTGAGCAGTTCATAGGAATATGTGCATGTAGTGTGAGGTCTAACAAGTGACAATTTTTTTTTTTTATATTTATTATTTTTTTTTTGAAAAGAAAGAAAACAAACACATAAGCACATAAATTACAACTCCCGAATCACCCGTGTGACCGGTAAATAAAACACAAAATTAAAACAGTCCAAGGGTTCAATTCTGTTCTGATGCAGGCAACTGTGCCCACACCCCACTGTTCTGCTCAGTCACTGAAACCTGTTTCTGTTCTGGAAACCAACCCAGAAGCGTGCGCCTCTGAATGTTGATGTTGGACGCGCGCGCATTTCGCAATGCTTATGGGAGGCGCGCGCTTCTGGTCACACCTGTCAGAATGTCAGACTTTGGACTCAGGGGATTGCCCTGGTCCTATGTTCATATTGTAACCCCTGCAGAAGTGATTAGTGCAGAATAGCAGAAGAAGAAGATGAAGAACATGAACAAGCGGGCGATTCTGGTTCTTGATGCAGGATGCGCGCGCCTTAGCCTTAAAAGGCCAAACGCGCGCGCCTCCCCCATCAGGAATCAGAATGCCCAGAAAAGATGTAGATTTCGAGCAAAACGCAAGTTTAACCCTCAAAACTCCCCAGCAGAGTCGCCACTGTAGATACCCCGGGGGGAACCACGGCTTTAGGCTCGAGCGCGTGATGTTACCCTAGGATGTCTAACTTGTTTTAGAGTCGCCACCTATGTTTTGAGGAACATAAGAAAAACCTATTGATTATAGCCTAAGTTTGATTACGAAAACAGAGATTCTTTGTTTTGAGGTTCGGGGGTTAGATTACGAGATGGGAAGTACCGAAACACCCATCTCGCCCAACTTAAGTTGGTCTTGCTTGATCAAAATCTGCATGAATGAAAATGTTATTCTTCTTCTTCTTCAAGTCATAAAAAGGGGGGTTTAAAATATGATTTGGAATGTAGGAGATAACCCCTTAACCAACCTCAATGAGATGAGGTGATCATTAGAGTCATGTCCCAAAATGATTTGGGTGATTGCACATTTGATTAAAGTAAGAGAGATAGAGGAGATGAAGTAGAAAAGAAAGGAAAAGATGGACTTTTACCTACAATTTGAAGAACTTCAAATGTTGCTTGATGAGATCCTTGGAGAACCTTTGGAAAGTGATTTTTTGTATAGTTTTTGTAAGTTCAATCTTTGGTCTAAGTTTTCGATCCTTGAAAATGGAGGTAAAGAGAGGTTTTTATAGGTGAAAGAGGGGTGTTTTTGGTGCCAAAACTCAGTCACCAAGAAATCCTTCCCGGGCAAAATCTTGTAAATTGAGCAAGTGAGAGAATCCTGGCCAAAAATCTGTAACTGACGCCCAGAGGCGCGCGCTTCCTGCTTTGGGGGCGGGAGGCGCGCGCGCCTGGCTCCTCCTGTCGGAGGCGCGCGACTCAGAGAAGGCAATTTTGACAGAATGGACTAGAAAGTCAGCCCTGTCGTTCAGTTTAGTCCCTAGACGTAACGAAGTCAGTCAGGAACTTAACGGAAGTGACAGAAACTAACGAGAAACACTTAAAATAGGGAGAAACACAAGATCAAATGTGCAATCGGGGTGAGCGGTCCAAGGCGGGGTGTCTACAGATAGTAATTGTAGAAGATCTTGACACAATTGATGAATTGAGAGATCTAGCTAAGATCAGGATGGAAACCTACCAACAGAGAATTGCAAAGTCTTACAACAAGAACGTTCGGATCAGAAGGTTTCAAGTTGTAGACATGGTCCTCAGGAAAGTATTTCAAAATACGAGGGAACTAAATGCAGGCAAACTTGCAGCCAAGTGGGAAGGTCCCTACCTAGTTGACGCAGAAGCTGGTAAGGGCGCATATTGCTCTCCACCTTGGATGGCACAAGGATACCAAGAAGTTGGAATGCAATCCATCTTAAAGTATACTATATGTAAGTTGTAGCTTGTCCATTCAATTCTAAAAAACAGGTATGATTTAATTAGCTTTATTTCAATTTTGTTATTTCAAATTTATTTATCTTTATTGAACACTTACTGACTTAAGCATCGGAGGGGTGTTAGCCAAGCTAACACCCACCCCTAACATGTGTTTGTTTTGCAAGACAATTCAAAATTCCAACTTAGGTCAACATGATCAACATGTTCAAACGATTTGCTGGGATTAACAACCTGAGCTGTTCAAGATGAAAGTAGTCAACTTACTGATAAAATACTGGATGAAAGTTCAACATGTTCAAATGATTCAAGTAAGCACTTTTAGATGTTAAATCTTCTGCATCTTTTCTCAGAGTTTGTACTCAGGTTTTAAAGGTTTTCACCTTTCAAAGGTTTAAAGATCATACATCTTTCTTAAGTTTGAGGTTCATACACCTTCGCCCGTACGCACGCTTTTCACATTTGTTTAAGTTGTAAGTTGGCTAGTGTATTTATTACATATTGATTACCATCTTGCACTTAAACAATTTGTGAACTCAAGTTATTTACAATTGGTTGTAACATTAACATGTTACCAAAGACAAAAGTTTAAAGGTCAAAACACCTTTCTATTCATACTGATATCACCAACTTGTTACATCTTGCATGCTACCTTTCAACTCGTACTAAATGAACAACTTCAACAAATTGCTTTTCTACTCTATTCCTACCTTACTTACGTTACCAAAATGTAGCATCACAAGGTTACACTTAGAAATTCAATCGTTTTTACAACCAAAATACCAAAATAAAAATTTCAAACATACTGAATTGTTCAAACAAAAAAGCATTCAGAAAGGTTTAACCCATGCTGTCACAAGACATGAGTAGACCAGAGTGCAACTTGGAAACATGGTCAAAAACCATTACATCCTAAAATTATAAATTTTCTTAGAGGATACCCTCTCTATTATAAAACTAAATACTAAAAACATAAAAAGAAATTGTTTTTGTTAACCAACATCTTGCAGAAACAGGAGAAACGTACCTCAACCTTCCAGTCCTTCATCAGCCTTGGTACCTTGATTATCATTAACCTGCTCCATTGGTTCCACATCCTGAGGCTTGGAGCTCACTTCACCAACTTCTGGGAGAGCACCTGTTATACCCCTTGGAGGATACCGTCTCTATTTTAAAACTAAATACTAAAAACATAAAAAGAAATTATTTTTGTTAACCAACATCTTGCAGAAACAGGAGAAACGTACCTCAACCTTCCAATCCTTCATCAGCCTTGGTACCTTGATTATCATCAACCTGCTCCATTGGTTCCACATCCTGAGGCTTGGATCTCACTTCACCAACTTCTGGGAAGAAGCCTTTTCATCCTCCAGGTTCCACTCACCAGCCTTCCCAGCCAAGTACTCCTCAACCATCTGAATTCTAGCCTCAAAAACTGAACGCCCAGCCTTTCTCACGAAACCATTCTCTTGCATCTGCAACTCATCTCTCAGCTTCTTATTGTATTCTGCCAACTTGAGTGTCAGACCCATGATTTCTACATCCTTCCTTTTGATTTCTGCATCATTCTCCTTCAAAGCAATCACAGCAACCATAGCCTTTTTTTTCTCTGCTATAGCCTCTTCGGCCTTCTTGTTCCACAATTCAACTTCTTTGGCTAACATGCGCGAAGCATCTTGGATCTAAAGGGTAACAAGGAACAAGATAAGCATTCTGAATCATTATGTAGAGATATCAAAGCTTATAGATAAATACATTACCTTCTCAAGTAGTTTCTCCACCACAGGCTCTGAATCTTCTACATCCACAATCTCTCTCTTTTTCCTCTTGAACAAAACAGCATCCCCAATCACTAACTTGGGTTTAGTTGAACCTTCAGCTTTGGAAGCAGTCTGCTTGGGATCATCCACCTTAGGCTTTTTGAATCTAGCCAGCAGGTTGCTCGCGCCATATGGATTATCAGATTGAGTAGCTGGCACATAGGAATTTACTTCAAAAACTTTTAACAATATATTGTTTTATCTAAAATAACAAAACTGCAGGTTAAAAGTCTTACCAGAAGACATATTCTGACCAGTTTCTTCTCTATCACTCTCTGCACCAGCAATAGTACCAGGACGAATGAACTTTCTCTTGTTGGATGGTTGCGAACAGACAGCCTCAACAATCACCAGGGTATCGTTGAACTTCGGAAACAAATCATCAAGTTTACCAACTACAAACCAGAAGCACAAAAAGAATGAATCAACATGATTAGTCAACAAAATTAAAGAATGAAAATTTAAATCCCTACCATCTTGCTTCCAGGTTGAGAAAAAATTCTCCACTCCTGCCAAGCTATCCCTCCTTACATAGAAAAATTTCCTCTTCCAATCCCTATCCTGATAAGTGGATTCAGTCACCAAACTATACGCCCTATTCTTTGCCCTAAATCTATACCTATGAGGACCATGGGACCTAAGAAAGTAGCAGAAGGCGAGTTCCTCTAAACCTATTCTCAAATTTAATTCAGCATTCAACCTATCCAAAGTAACTAGATTTCTCCAACATACTGGCATCAACTGGGTAAAAGCCAAACCTGTTACTTCGAAGAAATAGGTAATCAGGGGTGAAAAAGGAAAGGACAAACCTATATCAAAGGGATATTCTGGGAAAGCAAGCCAATCAAGAGATATGCAGTCGGCGGCCAAGTTAGGGTTAGGGTTCATAAACACGGCATTCGGTGGAAACTTTGATTTTAGGGCTTCAATTTGGGCTGTTCTAGTACACATCTTTCGGAGTCAAGTTGATCTATCAACTTCAAACACCTAAAACCCTCAGGCAACTCAACCGCCATAGACATTTCAAGCTAAGAAAAGAAAGAAGAAGAGAAGATGAAACTCACCGGAAATTTCTTGAAGCAACCTCTATTTTCTCTCTGCAAGAACAAGAGAAATCAATCAGCCTTAGTGTGTATTTAAGTCGGACTAGACGGTTATAGCTCCTAGACCCCTATTTAAACTCAAGTGCCTAGAAACTTCCCTAAACCGTTCAAATCAACCGCCCAGTTAAAAACCTCTTCCACGTGTCCAAGATTATGATTTTCGACTCCAAAAATTCCTTTTTTGAAATTCAAAAATAAAGAAGTGGGACATGATCTGAAACACACGTGACCAAATCAAGACTCAAAAGACAAAGTCAAATGATGACTCTTATCAACAGAAATAACCTAACCAACTCTCCGAAGATCAAGGCCTTCTAAACAGTCCGTGATTGATCTTCTTAGTATAAATAGCTCACACATTCCTTGTAACACACACACGCACCATTACGAATACTTTGAGATTTTGTTCTTATTCTTCTCGTTGTTCATCACCATTACTAATAATAATTCATCTTTGAGGTTTTATGCCGGCGAACAAGTTGTTCAAGGGCTTTCCTCGTTAAACTCCGTGTTCATTTATTCTTGAATTGTTTTACAATCATATTCCATTATACCCAATTCCTTTCCTTTAAGTTGAATTGCTAAATTTGACCAAAACATTAGAGATGAATATGAATGCACCAAGTACAACAACATAGATGTTTCATAAGTCCTCACCAAACTATTTTGTTGCTATCTGGTCACAATTGTTGACACTATTAGGAATATTATATTATATCAAGTATATATTGTATTTATTTACTTACTAATATTAGAGATTATGTATATCAATTAGGAGATTCATATCTTGTAAATCAAGTTAGATTAGAAATCTAGAATACTCTCTGTAACCCTATAAATATGTATCTCTAGTATCAATAATATATGAGTCTTTCATATTCAAACTCTCTCTACCATGTATGATTGGCTCCGACTACCTCCCTTTAAAATCCTTGATAGACACTTGAATAAACTTCAAAATTTTACAAATAATAAACTAGAATTCAATAATCTTTGAGAATAGATTGGAGGCAATGAATCACGATCACAACATTTGTTTTGTTTAAAGAGGACATTTTGATGAAATGGACGTTTGAGATTAAATCACATCGATGAGGTCGGTAGATATTAGGACAAGAGTAATTTACTTGAATAAAGAGCTCTCACGAAATTACCAACGGGCATTAGATGGAAAACATTAGGGATGGACAAACGGGACTGGAACCGGACCAGAACCAGGAAACCAGCCGGAACTAGACCGGAGAAGTACGGAACCAGAGGGAACCGACTAATAAACCGGAACCAGAGTAACTAGATCCGTCATTCATCATGGCCGGTTACGGCCTGGGTGTTAGTGTTGGTGCCCTAGGCACATTTGTTAAACGTTGTAATTGTTATCATTTATTCATATTAATAAAGAGATGTTTTGATTATTATTGTTGTTCATGTTTACTTATAATAATCTCCGTCCCTAGTACTTGTTAAGAACTAGTATAAAGGCTAAATGACCATGAGATGATCATGTTAGATTTATGGGTACTTGTTTGGAATAAGGTACTGGACATGACCCGCTCTATGAGATTTATATCATGGTCTATAGGGATTTCCAAACCGAACCGGAAAACCGGAACCGGACCGGAAAAACCCGAAACCGGAGCAAGCCGGGGAGGAAACCGGAACCGGACGAACCGGAACCGCAAGGCATCCGGACCGGTTCAGGGTCACATATATGCCGAACCGGACCGGAACCGAAACCGTAACCGGACCGAAAATCCCTTGTTTTTCAATAATTTTAAAGGGGGGGGACCGGAACCGTACCGAACCGGAACCGGATTGTGCCAAACCGGAACTGGAACCGGGGTAAGCGCGGGCCAGTTCAGGGTCACCCTTTTGCCGAACCAGAACCGGCGGTTCCAAACCGGAACCGGGCCCGGAACCGGTTTTGGCCATCCCTAATGGTCTATGTTGTAAGTAAATCTCATATTAGTTATGTCATTTGAATACTTAGACATGAAGTTATTATAGTCTTCCACTTGATGAATATTATGTTTGACATATTCAAACGCTACCTTTAACCAGATAGTTATAAAGGGTATGATTGGCATAATCGGATTCATGTAGGGAAGAATAATAAGCTAAATGGATTTGTTCCTCTCCGGAGAGATGTCAAGCTTGGGCCCCTCGTATGAATGATGTTGATGAAATGTTTGGCCAAACTCAAATGAATTGATTGGATCAATGTCATTTAGATTATCAACATATGCGGGATTGAGAAAGTATTGAACAATACAAGTTGACTGTTTGACCATGACTTGTGTTCAATGACATCATGGACAAAGGGATTGTGACATGTTCTAAAAGGAATGCGAACTTGTATCTAGTTACACTATTTGGATAGATATGACAGTTTTCTAGAACCTAATCATATCTTATGGATTCATGCTTGGACCCATTGCCAACTTAGTGTAATCCTAGAGGGTCACACACGATTAGAACAAATCCTAATGGACTGAATTGGAATTATGGAAAAATGAGTTTTTCTGGACTGGCACGACCGTGCTGGTTATAACGCATGACCGTGCCGATTATAAAGCACGACCGTGCCAATATTCGGCAGACGGATGGCAGGCGCGCACCAATTGGCACGACCGTGCCAATTATAGGGCACGACCGTGCCAGAGCTGCTTGGACAGAAAGTTTATGCCTTAATTGGGTGACGGGATTTAGGTTTCCTGGGTCCTAGAGGGTTAAGGACTAGGACCTATATAAGCATATTTTCACCAGGCATTAAGCATATGATTCCTAGTCTCTTAGAGAGATAATATTCTTGATTAAAGATTTAGAATCCAAGATCAAGAATTCATAATTCCATATAGTCTTTATAATTGTGAAAGTGTGTTTCATAATTTGGTCTAGCAACCAAGATCAAGTGTTCTTGATATTCGTTCGTGGTATGGATACCGCTAGAGGGTGAAACTTATCATCTTCAAAGTTCATGATTCTTGCTCTGTTCGTTATCAAGTTTTAAAGCCTCCACCGAATTCAAGGTTGCAAATTCAAAGTCATCAATGGTTAGTATTCTAGTATTCATTATGTAAGTATTTGACTTAATCATATGAATGGATCTATGAGCTTTGGGTTTCATAAAATTTTAAATGCTTAATTCCGCTGCGCATGTTACTAGGAAACCCAACAGTGGTATCAGAGCCCCGTTCATGTTGATTATTTGAATACTAGATCATGTTGTGTGTATATAAATTGTTTATGTGCCTAGCATGATATGAATATTGGGATTATGATGTTTATGTGTTATATTCATTTTATGTGGTTTATTGTTTTATAAACTTTAATCCCACTATTCAACCGCAATAAAAATTATGGTGGATTTTAAAATTGTTGGGTTATCAATTTTTGATTGGATCAAAGTTTTGATAATCTAAAGATTCATGAATAAATTTTTTATTCAAGGTTTTGATGATCATGGTGATTGGATCACCAAGAACACCAAACCCTAATTGAATCGGGGAAAAACAATTTTGTGACAAATTTTAGAACTTTAAAATTTTGAATTTTCAAAGGGGTTTGACCGGACCCAATGAAGAGACCTGGCCGGACCTAGGGTTTCGGTTGGGGGCTCTTGCTAGGGTTCGGGGTGGATATTGGGGGTTTAAATTTCCTATTTGTTTTAGTCTTGTGAATTCTAAGATTGGATCAAGTTTTGGATGGCTAGCCTAAGTTCTCGAAACTGTGTTTCCCAAAATTGATCGCAATCAAAGATTCAAAGATAAAACGAAGTTAGAATTATGAAGAGTTCATAATTGCTAAAATTGAGAAACAAAATTCTTGATTCAAGTTTGGAGATCCATGTGAAATTGTGAATGCAATTGGCCTACGTTCATGAGACCATCTATTGCTTAGTTTCGGCCACATGGACTACTTTCTTGATTTTTTGAATTAGTGCGGAATTGTGGTTGCCTATGGCTTAGTTCGGCCGCACTTCTTGTTGTCTTGATTTGGAGATGATAACCAAAGTTCAAATAGTCTCATCCTCATAATTATAGAGAAACTAATGACACATAAATATTATGCTTAAATTAATGGAGATTAATTTAGTGACTAAACTTGATGTTCAACATGTTTATCTTATGTGCTCATAAATGTGTTGTATGCTATATGGTGATGAACCTTCATGAAAATTTTAAGTCCTTTTGCCATGCCATGATTAAAATACTTGTAAGTATATGGGTATTTTCATGTGGGCTCGCCAAAGCGAGGTGCGTTGATTTTATTCATGTATGAGCAAGATGAGTGAATAAGAGTTTCCTATGCGTTTAAAATGGTTGGACTTAATTAGGCGTCAAAACAGTTTTGGGTCTAAGGCAAAGATGATATTAAAACATGCTTTTCGAAATTTGATTTCTTAAAGAATCTCATAAAAAGGATCTAAGAGTCATATTGGATATGATTGACAAGAGTTGTCTACCTAATTAGTTTGATTTTGAGCGGTCCGCCAAAGCGGACTCAGAATTAAATTAAAGTTGGATCTTAGCCCATTTAAATTATATTATACATTTGATGTATAATAAGGTTATATAATTTAGTGGGAGCATTTTTTAGAAAAATACATTGTTTATCTCTTTAATGAAAATTGGTACTTATTAAATTTTGAAAATTTTGCATAATTGTAGATAATGACAACCAACACTCAATCAATTTCGTTGCGATCAATCCTTGAGAAGGATAAGCTTTAAGAGAGTGGTACAAACTTCATGGATTAGATCCGAAGCCTAAGAATTGTTCTAAGGAAAGAAGATAAATTGTACATTCTTGATGGGCCTATTCCTAAAGAACCCGCAGCCACTGCCCCTAGGGCAGAGAGAGACAATCACATGAAGCATCGTAATGATTCTAGAGATGTGAGTTGTCTCATGCTCGCGACTATGTGCTCAAAACTCCAACAAAGTTTGGAACATTTGGAATCCTATGAGATAGGCGTGGAGTTAAGAAACATGTTTCAAGAGCAAGCTAGGTAGGAGAGGTATAAAACCATTGTTGCATTCACTTCTTGCAAAATGAGTGAAGGGCAACAAGTGGGTCCTCACATGCTTAAAATGAAAGGCTACATTGAGCATCTTGAGAAACTTGGCTATCCGATTCAATTGGAGCTAGCCACGGATCTCATTCTTAATTCATTGACTAAGAGTTATAATCACTTTGTGATGAACTATAACATGCATGGAATGGATAAGAATCTCTCCGAGTTGCATAATATTCTAAAAACTGCGGAGATGAAGATAGTGGAGAAATGTTCTCATGTGCTCATGGTTCATGATGGGAAGAAGGCTAGTGCCAAAGGAAAGGGTGGGGCAAAAGTTGCCAAACCCAAGATTAGCAAGGCAAAGGTTGCCAAGGCTACCAGTGCAAAACCCAATGCACAAAATGATATAATTTGTTTCCATTGTCAAGAAATTGGTCATTGGAAACGTAATTCCAAGGATTTTATGGAAGAGCAAAAGAAGAAGAAGAGCAGTGGGATTGCGTCGACTTCAGGTATCTATATGATAGATATTCTCCTTTCTACCACTAGTTCCTGGGTATTGGATACCAGATGTGGATCTCATATTTATTTAAATATGCAGGGTCTAAAGAATAGGAGACTACTTATAGAAGGTGAAGTAGACCCGCGTGTGGGGAATGGAGCAAGAGTTGCTTCATTAGCCGTAGGGACTTATGAAGTCACTTTACCTTCCGGTTTAATACTTGTTTTGAACAATTGCTATTATGTACCGGATTTAAGTAGAAATATTATTTCAATTTCTTGTTTGGATAATGAAGGTTTTAAATTTCTTATTGAGAATAAGAGATTTTCTATTTATTTAAATGATGTGCTTTATGGTATTACAAATTCATTTAATGACCTTTATGTCCTTGATGTCGAGAATGAAAATAATGAATATGTCTATCATATAAATAATAAATCTAAACCTAATGATGTAAATCATACTTATTTGTGGCATTTCTGTCTTGGTCATATTAATGAGAAACGTATCTCAAAACTCCATGGGGACGGTCGTTTGAGTTTATGTGACCTTGAGTCATATGATACTTGCGAGTCATGTCTTCTTGGAAAAATGACTAAGACACCTTTTACCAAGTTAGGTGAAAGGGCGAGCGACTTATTGGGGTTGATACATTCTGATGTATGCGGACCATTAAGTAGCAATGCTAGGGGAGGATTTCAATACTTCATAACCTTCACTGATGATTATAGTAGATTTGAGTATGTTTACCTAATGAAACATAAAAGCGAAGCATTTGAGATATTTAGAATATTTTAAAATGATGTCGAAAAGCAACTTGGCAAAAGTATTAAGGCACTTCGATCGGATCGAGGTGGAGAATACTTAAGTCAACAATTTGATGATCATCTAAAGAATTGTGGAATAGTTTCACAATTGACTTCACCCGGAACACCACAATGGAATGGTGTCTCCGAAAGGAGGAATCGGTCTTTGTTGGACATGGTTCAATCAATGATGAGCCAAGTTGATCTTCCTTTATCCTTTTTGGGGTTATGCACTAGAAACTGATGCTTTCACACTAAATCGTGTTTC
This sequence comes from Campanula takesimana, assembly GCA_026119855.1. Lineage (NCBI taxonomy): Eukaryota > Viridiplantae > Streptophyta > Magnoliopsida > Asterales > Campanulaceae > Campanula > Campanula takesimana. The sequence continues at coordinate 58,178 of JAOWBW010002411.1, forward strand.
AAGCAAATCAGTTCAAAAGACTCCATATGAGATGTAGCGCGGAAAGAAGCCTAGTCTGTCTTTCATGAAGATTTGGGGTTGCGAAGTTTTTGTCAAAAGACTCGTCTCAGACAAACTTGCACACAAATCTGATAAATGTATTTTTGTGGGATATCCTAAGGAAACTAAAGGATATTACTTTTACAACCGAACGGACAACAAGGTGTTTGTTGCCCGAACTGGTGTCTTTCTAGAGAAAGAGTTTCTCTGCAAAGAAATCAGTAGGAGTAAAGTAATTCTCGAAGAGGTTCGAGACCTAGAAAATGACATTGAACCGATAGTGGAATAAGAACAAGTCCTACAAGGAGTTGTGGAACCTGTTCAAGATACACAAGTAGCTCGCAGATCTGGTAGGTTACGATCCGAGCCCGAGAGATATGGTTTTGTCGTAACGGATAGTAATGAGGTAGAGATCATTGAGAATGATGAACCGACCACCTACCAAGAGGCGATGTCATCTCTCGATTCGGACAAGTGGCTTGGAGCCATGAAATCTGAATTGCAATCCATGCAAGATAATCAAGTTTGGAACTTGATTGATCCACCCGAAGGTGTAAAAATCATAGGATGCAAATGGGTCTTTAAGAAGAAGACTGACATGGATGGGAAGGTACATACTTACAAAGCTAGGCTTGTAGCGAAAAGTTATAGGCAGATTCATGGTATTGACTAAGATGAAACCTTTTTACCCGTAGCAATGATCAAGTCTATAAGAATTCTGCTTGCCATTGCCGCATATCATGACTATGAGATATGGCAGATGGATGTCAAAACTGCTTTCCTGAATGGAAACCTGCAAGAGGATGTGTATATGACACAACCAGAGGGTTTTGAACATAATTCTAAGGTATGCAAATTGCAGAAATCCATCTATGGATTGAAGGAAGCTTCTAGGAGTTGAAATCTCCGTTTTGATGAATCAGTCAAAGAGTTTGGCTTCATCAAAAACGAAGATGAACCTTGTGTATACAAGAAGATTAGTGGGAGCATAGTACTATTCCTTATTTTATATGTGGATGACATATTGCTCATTGGAAATGACATTCCTACACTTCAGTCTGTAAAGACTTGGTTGGGAAAGTGTTTCGCAATGAAAGATATGTGTGAAGCCGCATATATCCTTAGAATTAAGATCTACAGAGTAGATCAAGGAAGCTAATTGGTTTAAGCCAAAGTACATACATTGACAAGGTCCTTAGAAGATTCCGCATAGAAGAGAGGACAGTTGCCAGTGTTACATGGAGCTTCTCTAAACAAGACTCAATGTCCTAAGACGAAAGATGAGCGTGAGAAAATAAGTGATATTCTATATGCTTCGGCAATTGGATCCATCATGTATGCCATGATATGTACTAGGCCGGATGTATCTTATGTTTTGAGCATGGCGAGTAGATATCAATCCGACCCCGGCAAAAATCACTGGATGGCTGTAAAAGCGATTCTTAAGTACTTGAGAAGGACTAAAGATTCGTTTTTGATCTATGGAGGAATGGAAGATGATCTTGTTGTAAATGGTTACACGGATGCAAGCTTCCAAACCGACAGAGATGATAGTTGATCGCAATCGGGTTTTGTGTTCATGTTAAATGGTGGAGCTGTAAGCTGGAAGAGTTCCAAGCAGAGTACAACCGCTGATTCTACAACTGAAGCTGAGTATGTTGCTGCATCGGATGAAGCAAAGGAAGCTGTTTGGATTAAGAAGTTCATTGGTGAACTTGAAGTGGTTACTAGTATTGCTAATCCAATATACCTTTATTGTGATAATAATGGTGCTATTTCTCAAGCAAAGGAACCAAGGGCACATCAGAAATCCAAACACATACTCAAATGTTTCCATATCATTCGAGAAATCATGGATAGGGGAGACGTTATTATATGCAGAGTACCTACTGATGATAACATTGCAGACCCGCTAACAAAGGGACTTCCACAAGCTAAACATGATGGTCATGTTAGGTCCATGGGTATTAGATACATGGGATATTGGGCCTAGGGCAAATGGGAGATTGTTAGTGTTGATGCCCTAGGCACGTTTGTTAAACGTTGTAATTGTTATCATTTATTCATATTAATAAAGAGATGTTTTGATTATTATTGTTGTTCATGTTTACTTATAATAATCTCCGTCCCTAGTACTTGTTAAGCACTAGTATAAAGGGTAAATGACCATGGGATGATCATGTTAGATTTATGGGTACTTGTTTGGAATAAGGTACTGGATATGACCTGCTCTATGATATTTATATCATGGTCTATGTCGTATGTAAATCTCATATTATTTATGTCATTTGAATCCTTAGACATGAAGTTATTATAGTCTTCCACTTGATGAACATTATGTTTGACATATTCAAACGCTGCCTTTAACTAAGTAGTTATAAAGGGTATAATTGGCATAATCAGACTTATGTAGGGAAGAATAATAAGCTAAATGGATTTGTCCCTCTTCGGAGAGATGTCAAGCTTGGGCCCCTCGTAGGAATGATGTTGATGAAATGTTTGGCCAAACTCAAATGAATTGATTGGATCAATGTCATTTGGATTATCAACATATTCGGGATCGAGAAAGTATTGAACAATACAAGTTGACTGTTTGACCATGACTTGTGTTCAATGACATCGTGGACAAAGGGATTGTGATATGTTCTAAAAGGAATGCGAACTTGTATCTAGTTACACTATTTGGGTAGGTATGATGGTTTGCTAGAACCTAATCATATCTTATGAATTCATGTTTGGACCTATTGCCAACTTAGTGTAATCCTAGAGGGTTACACACGAATAGGACGAATCCTAAAGGACTGAATTGGAATTATGGAAAAATGAGTTTTTCTGGACTGGCACGACTGTGCTGGTTATAACGCACGATCGTGCCGATTATAAAGCACGACCGTGCCAATATTCGGCAGACGGATGGCAGGCGCGCACCGATTGGCACGACCGTGCCAATTATAGGGCACGACCGTGCCAGAGCTGCTTGGACAGAAAGTTTATGCCTTAATTGGGTGACGGGATTTAGGTTTCTTAGGTCCTAGAGGGTTAAGGACTAGGACCTATATAAGCATCTTTTCACCAGCAATTAAGCATATGATTCTTTATATACCCCGGGGAACCACAGATTGGCTAGAGCGGTGAATTACCTAGGATGTCTAATTGATTTTAAGAGTCGCCACCCACGTTTTAGAGGAACGCGAGAAAACCTAAGAAAATAGCCTTTTTTTTATTGATTACGAAACCAAAGATTCTTGAGTTGAGGGGTTCGGGGGTTAGGTGACGGAGTGGGAAGTACTTAAACACCTACTCAGCCCCGCTTACGCGGGTCTTGCTACTTTTGGTGTTCTAATGTTAAATGTCCTTCAATAAAAAGTGCTAACAATTAAAGTGAAAAGAAAGGGGAAAATAAAAGAGAAATAAAAGAGAATTATTTTATTTATTAATTTATGCTAAAGATTACATGTAACAATTATACTAAACAATTACATTAAGAAATAGATAGGAAATTAAAGTAGAGATTGAAATGTAGGGAGATGACCTTGACCAACTTTAATGTAATAAAGTGGTCATTTGGTCATGTTCCATTTGGTGGGGATTGCATACATCTAAAAAGACATGAATAAAATAGAAGAAGAATAAGTGTACCTTTAGAAAAGAGGACTTCAAACTTTGACTTGGAGTTGTTGTAGAGAAATTGTTGTGTAGAAATTTGTGAAGAGTTTAGTTGTTAGAACTCTTGTTGGGGAAATTTGTGTAGGGAGAATGGTTTAGAGTTTGTGTAGGGAGAAAGTTCAAAGTTCAAGGTCCCTTTCTAAGGTAAAAATGAGGGGTTTAAATAGGTAGAAAAGAGAGGAAAATGTGTTCTTTCAACCAATAGAAAAATAAAGAGAAATAAAATAAATAAAAGAAAATCAAATAATAAATAAAAGAAATATTTAGTTTTTGGGAAAAAGCTAAGAATATGGGATTGGGAGGTTACAAAATAAAAAGGGGTTAATGCTAGATTAAGACATGTGATAAAAAGATGTTTTTGATTCTAAAATGGAGGGAAAAGGCTGCAATCCGTAACAGTCAATGTGGGAAGCGCGCGAGTCCGGCCTATTGGACCAAACGCGCGTGCGCCCCATGACCATTACGGGAGGCGCCTGCGGGTGAAAATAACAGAATGACAGAATGACTCTAAAAGTTAACTCTGTTATGCAGTTTAGTCTAAAACTCACGGAATCAGTTAGGAACTTAACGGAATAACAGAAATTAACAAAAACAAGTTCAATAAAAATACTATGTATGCAATCGGGATGAGAGGTCCAAAGCGGGGTGTCTACAAAGCCCCTCGATGACGTGGATTGGAAAGCAAAACGCGTCGACGAAAGAAAGACAACCGCCGAGGACATCGACAAGAGAAAACAAAGACTCGATAAAACATGAATTTGAAATTTGCGAAGGATAAGGGTGCACTCCCTGTGTGAGCGGCTTTATTGATATAGAAAGGACATGGCGGGATCCGTTTTGCTGAAGTGGGATCCGTTTGCTGATGCGGGATCCGTTTTGCTGAAGCGGGATCCGTTTGCTGATGCGAGATCCGTTTGCTGAAGCGGGATCCATTTGCTGAAGCGGGATGAGGTGGGATCCGTTTGCTGGTGCGGAATCCATTTGCTGGTGCGGGATCCGTTTGCTGATTGCGGGATCCGTTTGCTGAAGCGGGATCCGTTTGCTGAATGCGGGATCCGTTTGCTGATGCGGGATCCGTTTGCTAAATGCGGGATCCGTTTGCTGATGCGGGATCCGTTTGCTGAATGCGGGATCCGTTTGCTGATACGGGATCCGTTTGCGGATGGCGGGAACCGAGGCTCTGTCTGCCTATATGTGATATTGTTGTGTTGCTTGATGGAAAGGTGGTGATTTTGCGGCTCACCATGGACCGAGTTGTTGTCATTGAACTGTAATTGTTTGACTCTGTGGGGTGCAGGCGTAGTTGACAGCGGATCACTTTCTGCTGGGGATGAAGTGCCTTGAGTTGCAGATGCTGTTGACCTTGTGGTGGTACCTGTTAAGTGTGTGCTTTGCAGGTATATGTGCTTGTGACATGTATGAGATGTGAAATGGTAGTTATGAGAGAAATTGTGCTTGTGGTGTGATGTGATTTGAAGGCAGTTTTGCATGAGAGTGAATTTTTGTAAGAATGGAGAAAGTGATTTTGTGTGCGGTGTGATTTGAGGAAATCCTCGGATGTATTCATACCTTCTCTAGCATTGCCGCTTGATTAGAGATGGATTGCTGAAGGATGTTGATGCTTTTGATGAAGAATGTCCATGCTTTGGATGGAGAATGATGATGTTGGTGATGATGAATTGTTCTTGCCTTTGATGACGTTTTTGATGGAGTGTCGGTGGGACAGTATTCCGGATGATGGGTTGGTCGTGCCAAATGGATGCCTATGTATCCCTCGGAAGGAATTAGACCAGCGTAGTTCAAGGATGATGGAGAATGCTGGAGGAGAAGCTAGGAGCAAAGCAAATTAAAGCACATACTTTTGCACATAGAAGGAGAAAAAGAAAAAGAAAAATATTTTTTTTTTAGATTAGAAGGGAAAGAATATGCACACTTGTGAGAAAAAGATTTTTTTTTTTAGTTCGTGGGTGAACCATTTTGACCATTGTGTGTTTGTAAAGCCAACCTAAGATCAAGTCATGTTCGATTGAAGTCCAGATTGCCTCGCTTGAATGTTGTCGCCGCGGTGTCCAACGAAAATTGATGTCTAGCCCCAAGAGATTTGTCATTTATGGGGCTTCAAAAGGACTATTGATGCTGAGATGCCAAGGGGTTGCTGACTGTAAAGCCCCTCGAATGCTAAACTTTGAGTGGCTTATGAAGCCCAAGATGAATCAACTCTTTGCCCATTCAAATAAACTGTCTTTTGTTGTCGACGTGGGCAAGCCCCAAGAGAAGATCATTGATACCAAGCTTTGAGAGATTTCTAAGCCCCAAATGTCATGGGCTTATCAAGTTTGTAGATGGCGGGATGTGGAGACCTTTCGGTGTGAAGCCTCAAATTTTCTTGGAATCAGCTTAGCATTATGTTGGGAGCGGATGGTGCTATTGGGAAGAACTCTTGAAGGCGATCTCCTTCTTTATCTTGTTTGGAGATGGATGACCCTTTTTTGTGGTTGATACCCAAATGGCGGAAGGTCCATATTGAAAATGTAGTACGGTCTTCGGGAGACGTCTCGTGGGAGATGGTGATGTTGTTGCAGATGATAAGGTCTTGGTGTGATAAAGTCTCGAACGGTATGTTTGCTTGAGTCTTCTTGAGTTGAACCGACGGCGGATCTTCGGATGCAGCCTGTGCTTTTGATCTTGGAGAAGGGGGTGCTGTATTGCAGAAACATTGGGATTGGCCGTAACTCTGCTTATAGAGTTAACATATTGGCATTGCCCGCTATAACTCAGCCGGGTGAGTCTAGCATATTGAATCCTTTTCCTTTTCTCTAAGACTTCCTTCATAATATCGCTGTGAGTTCTAACAAGAATCATCAAATTCATTCATATTATCGGAGCCTTCATTTAAAACCAAGAGGCCTTTTGACTGGTGTAGATACCCCGGGGGCGGAGACCGCGGCTTTAGGCTAGAGCGCACGAGCTTGTCCTAGGATGTCTAATTTCGTTTTAGAGTCGCCACCCACGTTTTTGAGGAACGTAAGAAAACCTAATGTTTATGAGCCTAAGTTTGATTTACGAAAACAGAGATTCTTTGGGATGAGGGGTTCGGGGGTTAGGTTACGAAATGGGAAGTACTTAAACACCCATTTCGCCCGAGCAAAGTCGGTCTTGCTTGTTCATAATTCACTTTAAAGATAAATGTGTTCTTCCTATTTGAATGAGGATAAAAAAAGGGGTTTTAAACTTTAAAATGTAGGGAGATGACTCCTAGGCCAATTCAATGTAATGAAAGGACCATTGGTGTCATGTCCCAAGTGGTTTTGGGGTGATTGCACATTTGATTGAAGTAGAAGAAGAAGAAGAAAGTTTAAGACATTTACCTATAGTATCCTTCAAAGAGAACCTCTTGAAAATCCTTGAAGAAGAGGTTGAATACTTGGAGAGAACACTTCTTAAGGTCCAAAGTTTTTTAGTTGAAAAAGGTCTAAAAGAAGTCCCAAGGAAAAGTCTAGAAAAGAAGTGAGGAAAAAGGTCCCTTCCAATGATGGATTGGAGGGGTTTTTATAGTTGAAAGAGGGGAGTTTTGGAGCCAAACGGAGTCTCCAAGAAATCTTTCCCGGGCAAAATCATGTATAATGAGAAAGGGAGAGATTCTTGGGCAGAATCTGTAACTGACACACCCCAGAAGCGCGTGCATCCCACCTAGGCGGCGGAAGGCGCGCGCGTCTGGCCTCAAGAGGCGGAGGCGCACGACTCTGAAAAGAAATTTTTGACAGAATGGACTAGAAAGTTAGAACTGTTATTCAGTTTAGTCTCGGGACTTAACGGAGTCCGTATGGAACTTAACCAAAGTAATAGAAACTAACAGAAAATACTTAAAAGAGGGAGAAACATAAAATCAAGTGTGCAATCGGGGTGAGCGGTCCAAGGCGGGGTGTCTACAGATCCCCACGGCGGTGTGGATTACGAAGCAAACACGCCGACGAAAGACAAACATCCGCCTAGGACATCACCAAGAAAAACAAAAGACTCGATAAAAGCAGGAATTTGAAATTGTTGGGGATAGAGTTGCGCTGCTCCCTGTGTGAGCGGCTTTGAGAGATAGCGGGATCCGTTTGCTGAAAGCGGGATCTGTTTGCTAGAAGCGGGACCTGTTTACTGATAGCGAGATCCGTTTGCTGGAAGAGGGACCTGTTCGCTGATAGCGAGATCCGTTTGCTGGAAGCGGGACCTGTTTGCTGATAGCGAGATCCGTTTGCTGGAAGTGGGACCTTTTTGCTGATAGTGAGATCCGTTTGCTGGAAGCGGGACCTGTTTGCTGATAGCGAGATCCGTTTGCTGGAAGTGGGACCTTTTTGCTGATAGTGAGATCCGTTTGCTGGAAGCGGGACCTGGAGGACCGTTTGCTTGAATGCGGGACCCGGAGGACCGTTTGCTGAAATGCGGGGCCTAGAGGACCGTCTGCTGAAGTGCGGGACCCAGAGGACTTTTTGCTTTGAATGGATGTAGATTTTGCTCGATGAGGAAGCGGTGATTCTGTGGCTCACCCCGGACCAAGTTGTTGTCGTGAGTCGTACTTTGATGTTGACTATTTGACTTTGACTTTTGATGGGGTGCGGGCACAGTTGACTGCGGAGTGCTTTGTGCTGGGGATGAATTGTAAAAACTGATTTTTTGAGAAAATAAAATACACCCTACTTTGAGTGGGAGTTTTTATCTTGTTTCAGTTTTTAGACATGCCTTAAGGGCGGACCAAATTAATGTGTACCCAGCTGAGTGTTTGTTGCCATTAAGCTCCTTCTCATTGCTGGGATCCTGAACTTGTCGTTGGTTGTGAGCTTTTGAAGTGCCTGGGTTGCTTTCTGAACTTTGACAGGGGCCATTTCTGGAGCATTTTTTACCTGGGTGTGAATACGTGTGTTAGAATTTGAGATATTCATTGCAACATTAAAATTATGAGAGTCGCCACGCCGTTTTAATTATAGCCAAAACATTGAAAAAAGCATTTTTAGTGGGTTCGGGGGTCAAATTACAACAAGAGAAGAATATTTACGTTATCACTCCTATTGCCCGAATTGATCGGTCTTTCCATCATGATGCGGTGTATGTAGTGTGTTAGTGATTGAGACCGGATCCAAAGATTGTCTACGTTCCTCTCAATGTGAGAAGCTCAGGTCAGCGTAGTTCGAGAAGAATTTAGAATAGGCAGAAGAATCGGGATCATGCATAATGAGGGGGGAATTACCTAAAGATTAGGGTTTAGAAGTAGTTCCTAGATCATCCTTGGGTTGATGAACCCTAGATCATCATTGGCTATGAAATAACATGTTAACATGAAGATCGTAACCCTAAATATAGCATAAATAAGGTTTTAACCTAAGAATATGATGAACATGCGAAGAACATATTATGAACATATGAATGTCATGAAGAAAATATGAATAAAGATGTTAGGAACATGAATGTTATGAAGAACACATGAATAAACATATTAAGAATATGAATATTATGGATTTAAATTAATAATATGGCAAGAACATGAAGAAAAAGTTAGAAAACTTACCTTTGTTGGTAAGAAATAACCTTGGATCTTCTTGGGATTCTTGAGAGTGTTTTTGGAGGCTTGAATGACTTGATTTGGGAGCAAAATCGTCCCTTAAGAGCTCTCAAATTCGGATCCCCCAATTATGAAGCAAGGGAGGTCTTTAAATAGGAAACTGATGGAGAGATCTGACGGTCAGGATCATCCGGAGCGGATGTGGCCGCGTGGCCAAGATGGAGGGCGGCGGCGACGTTGGCCGCGTGGCCAAGGTTGGAGCTTGGGCGAATGTGGCCGCGTGGCCATCGTTGCTGGCTGACTTAATTATTAAGCTAGGGTTTTGCATGTTTTATGGAAACCCTATTTTGGCCATCTTTAAGATGTTCTAGAACAATGAGGTATATTTTGGGAATCCGGGACAAGTCTTTGCAAGGTTTGTAATTCCCCTAAAGTCCTTGTGTATTTGGGAAATCCCTAATAAACTCATTTTCAGATCGGGTACTAATAGTAGCCCCTCGGCGACGCTTCTTGCAAAGCAATGTGGGGTCGACGATAAAAGAAGGATCCGTTCTGAAACATGAGTTTCAAAACAGATGAAAGGTAAGGGAACGGCTGAACCTTGACAGCGACCTACGTATCCGCGGGGAATCAAGCCAAACGTAGTTCAAATCTGATGGGGAAATTGAGGATGATTGTCCTCTGATGGGGAGCAACGCTTTCTGCTGGGGAAAATGCACCTGCTGGGGATGATAGATAACCACGTCGATCGGATGGCTGAACCTTTTCAGGTTTCCTACGTATCCTCGGAGGAATCAAGCCGGTCGTAGTTCGAAGAGATTGGGGAAAAACGAGACATCGGACTTCTGCTAGGGATAATAAACCTACGGGCACTATCCTGTATGAAGAACGAACATTCGTTAGAAAATGAAGTCATTTGAAGCAAGAGGGATAATGGGAAAATAAAGACTACGCTGTCTAAATAATTCCGAGGTGGAGTAATAAATGCCGAGGTAAACGCAAACAGAAACGCCCGGGTTTTCTGCCGATCGCGCTAAAATATTGGATGCTGGATCTCTCGCAACAGAAATGCCGAGGCTTCTGCTGACCGCCAAAATAATAATGCTGGATCTCTCGCAAACAGAAACGCCGAGGCTTCTGCCAATCGCGATCGATCTAGGATGCGTATGTTATAGAGGCGCCGAAGTCTCTGCGATCATACAAACCCTAAGCAAATATTAGGAAACTGCTAAAATAATAGATGCAAGATCTCTCGCAAACAGAAACACCGAGGCTTCTGCCAGTCGCGATCGATCTAGGATGCGTATGTCATAGAGGCGCCGAAGTCTCTACAATCATACAAATCCTAAGAAAATATTCGGTGACTGCTAAAATAATAGATGCTGGATCTCTCTCGCAAACAGAAACGCCGAGGCTTCTGCCAATCGCGATCGATCTAGGATGCGTATGTCATAGAGGCGCCGAAGTCTCTACAATCATACGGATCCTAAGAAAATATTCGGTGACTGCTAAAATAATAGATGCTGGACCTCTCGCAAACAGAAACGCCGAGGCTTCTGCCAATCGCGATCGATCTAGGATGCGTATGTCATAGAGGCGCCGAAGTCTCTACAATCATACGGATCCTAAGCAAATATTCGGTGACTGCTAAAATAATAGATGCTGGATCTCTCGCAAACAGAAACGCCGAGGCTTCTGCCAATCGCGATCGATCTAGGATGCGTATGTCATAGAGGCGCCGAAGTCTATACAATCATACGAATCCTAAGAAAATATTAGGAAATGCTAAAATAATAGATGCTGGATCTCTCACAAACAGAAACGCCGAGGCTTCTGCCAATCGCGATCGATCTAGGATGCGTATGTCATAGAGGCGCCGAAGTCTCTACAACCATACGAATCCTAAGCAAATATTAGGAAATGCTAAAATAATAGATGCTGGATCTCTCGCAAACAGAAACGCCGAGGCTTCTGCCAATCGCGATCGATCTAGGATACGTATGTCATAGAGGCGCCGAAGTCTCTACAACCATACGAATCCTAAGAAAATATTAGGAAATGCTAAAATAATAGATGCTGGATCTCTCGCAAACAGAAATGCCGAGACTTCTGCCAATCGCGATCGATCTAGGATGCGTATGTCATAGAGGCGCCGAAGTCTCTACAACCATACGAATCATAAGCAAATATTTGGTGAAGAATGTAAATTTTAAGGGGCTTTCCGTTCCCAAAGGTAACGAATATCAGTCAAAATAGTGCTAAGGGCACCTAAAATGAACAAAGGGAAATGTACCAGGGGTAAAACTAAAATTTTGCATGTGGAGGCAAAGATGATGGATCGTTATTAAGTCGCAAACGGGATGAACTCTCAAGGAGTCATGAAGGTGATAGACTCTCAGGGAACCACAGGAGTGATGGACTCTTGGGGAGTCGCAAAGGTGATGGACTCTCGGGGAGTTGCCAAGGTAAAGGACTCTTTGGTGAGCAAAAGACGACCACGGAAAGCGTAATGTTTGGGATCCGCTTACCCTAAATTAGGAGGAATACATAATATGAGGCTACGAACCATTAAGATGAAGGTATTAGGTAAGGGACATTTTGGTTGGTTGATTAGGGTAGGATCTAAGGCCTTTAAGGAAAGGGGATGGGTAGCCTCTTAGCCTTGAGATAAGGATGCAAAAGATGTTATGGTTGTTTAGACTTGAGATTGTGTCTTGGATACAATGTGGGTTTCCTAGGCTTACGGGCTAGGGTTTGGAGAGAACGTGACTACGCTCGAGGCTAGGGTTCAGAGAGAATATGGAAAGGCAATTGTATCCTAGGCATAAGACTAGCGGGGGATTGAGATTATAAATTTCCTAGGTTTCGAGACTAGGGTTTCGGGAATTTGGAAAGATGTTGTACACAGGGCTTTGGAAATTCCCTAGAACTTGGGATAGGGTTAAAGAGGATGGTGCTTCCTAGGCTTGAGACTAGGGTTTGGAGAGAATGCAGATTCCTAGGTTTGGGGCTAGGGTTTGGAGAGGTTGAGGTTTGGGAACTTCCTAGATGTTAGGGTTTCGAACAAGGGTTTGGAAACTAGTGTTTAAGGACCATGACTCTCCTAGGTTTGGGACTAGGGTTTAGAAATATCCTAGGCTTCGAGGCTAGGGCTTGGAGTTTTGGTAGGTTCAGAGGTTGCAAAGGCGTTGGCTTTAGACCTAAGGCTGGGAGTTGAAAGGGTTGTGACTTCCTAGGCTTGAGACCATGGACCGTTGGGAAGAGGGATTGTTTTTGTGGAAGGTCCACTAAGCTTGATGTTAGGGTTCACCATTTTCTGGGATTGGTGACTATGGATTGGGATTGTTCATGTAACCTAGGCTTTAGGCTAGGTTTTAAGGCTAAGGACTGTAAACTTCCTACGTTTTGAGACTAAGGTGAAGGAGTTTCCTAGGTCTAGGACTGGGGTTTGAAGGGAATGTTGAATCCTAGGCTTGATGATAGAGTTTAAAGAGGATAATTTCTACCTAGGCTTGAGGCTAGGGCTTTAGAAAGAGTGCGACTACCTAGTCTTGAGGCTAGGGCTTAGAGCGAATGCGACTACCTAAGCTTGAGGCTAGGGTTTGGAGCGAACGCGACTACCTAGGCTCGAGGCTAGGGTTTAGAGCGAACGCGACTACCTAGGCTCGAGGCTAGGGTTTAGAGCGAATGCGGCTTCCTAGGCTTGAGGCTAGGGTTTGGAGCGAATGCGACTACCTAGGCTCGAGGCTAGGGTTTAGAGCGAATGCGACTTCCTAGGCTTGAGGCTAGGGTTGATTGAGTTTTGGACAGGGCATTATATCCTAGGTTTTGGACTAGGGTTCAATAAAACGGAGAATTGAGATTGTAAATTTCCTAGATTTCGAGACTAGGGTTTCGGGAATTTGGATTGATGTTGCGTACGGGGCTTTGGAAATTCCCTAGAATTTGGGCTAGGGTTAAAAGGGATGTTGTGGTTTCCTAGGCTTAAGGCTAGGGTTTAGAGAGGATATGTGACTACCTAGGATCAAGGCTAGGGTTTAGGAAGGGTGTAGCAACCTAGGATCAAGGCTAGGGTTTAAGAAGGATGTAACTTCCTAGGCTTTAGGCTAGGGTTTGAAAGGATGTAATTACCTAGACTTGAGGCTAGGGTTCAGAGAGAATGATATGACTACCTAAGTTTGAGGCTAGTGTTTAGAGAGGATATGTGACTACCTAGGATCAAGGCTAGGGTTTAGGAAGGGTGTAAATACCTAGGCTCTAAGCTAGGGTTTGGAAGGGATGTAACTACCTAGGCTCGGGGCTAGGGTTTAGGAAGGATGTAATTACCTAGGCTTGAGGCTAGGGTTCAGAGAGAATGATATGACTACCTAGGCTTGAGGCTAGGGTTTAGAGAATGTGTTTACCTAGGTTTAAGGCTAGGGTTTGGAGACCGAAAGCATTTGAAGGTTTGTCTTGGTTTAGACCGAGCAAGTTTGAGGTCTAAGAGTGTTGCGGTTTGGGGCAAATGAGCTTGATACCTCGTGGCTGGATAGGCACGATAGATTAGACCTAGGCTAAAGTTCTAGGGTTTAGCTAGGGTAAGACTCAGACATGTGTTAAGGAGACCGGGGCCTAATGGAATGGTAGGCGTGAGATCTATGAGATCAAAGGCTAGGCAGGGTAGCGTTGGGACATAAGGCTTTCAAGCGGGTAAGTCTTTTGTCCTAGAGAAACCGCGTTATGGATTAGGACCAAGCAGGCTTGAGGTCGGCCAAGGAGCAATGGATTGGGATTGGATGATCCTAGTATCTAATACGCATGTCGGGTTTGGGCTCTAAGGTGTGCTAGGTGTGAGCCGTGTGCGAGAAATGGGTCTGGACATGTGACCATGTTGGCGCTTTAGGTAAAGGGATTGAGTGTCCAAGACTTTGCTATAGTACAATAGGTGCCTAAGTTGGATTGGGTATGCTTAGGACCTAAGTTTGTCTTAGAGGTCATTGCGCGTGACCAAGCTCGTTTGGAGATTGTGAAGGTAGGCTAGGGATGGGACCCCAAAGGTGTTAAGCGCACGAGTTCTGACCGGACGGGTCTATGGCGTGGCGCGGTACGCAGGAGATCCTATGTGCTTGAGCAGGTTCGAGGTTTAGGCTCGTTGGGGGAGCGATGTTTGAGATCCATGGAGTTTGAGGAGAGTATCGCGTAGGTTCGAGGTTTGGACTCGACTTGGATTAAGTAGGTTGGAGACCTAAGGGGTGAAGGTCAGGCTAGGTAGTCTCTCGCGGCTAATGGGTGATGCTAGGTTTATAGAGGGGTTTAGACCCAAGAAGTATGGATAACATAGATTTAGTTGGTCAGACCAAGAAGGCTTGGGAACTAAAGAGTTCTAAGGGACGAGCTCTAAGGTTATAGACTTAGAGGGTAGACAGTTTTGTGATCTAAAAGGTTTAGGAGTTGAGACCTAAGGTGTGAATCGGATATGCTAGAGACCTATAAGGTAGGTGTTTTGGCGGCCTTGCATGGACTTGGGATCTAAGGGATCGTTCAACAGGTTAGACTGGGTAGATCTAAGAGGCTGGACCTAGGAGGATAAGAGAGCTATGGCCTAGATAGGGTAAGGACGAGTAGGTTTGAGATCTAGGAGATCGGGTAGGTTTGGGACCGGTAGGTTCGGGACCTAATGGTTCATCCTAAGGACTTGGCTTTGGCTAACCGGTTTAAGGTTTGAAGGTCTGGGTAGAACTGGTTTAAGGCCTAAGGGGTCATGCTACAAACTTGCGGAAGGTCGAACTAAGGGGTTATGATGTAATCTAGGTAAGACTCACCGGGTAGGTTCGGGACCTAAGGAGTTATGGTGTAACCTAGGTAAGACTGACCGGGTAGGCTTGGGACCTAGAGAGTTGAGGGTTTAGTCCTAAAGGTTCCCTAAAGTGTAGGAGATAGGGTAAAGGACCGAGTCAACTCTGGGAATCACATAGATGGGTCTCGGACGGACCGAAGATGTTTTTACAATTTTGTGGAGACCGAGAGTTCGGGTTTATAAACAAAGTGTCGGGGAGGAGAAAACTTTATGAAAGTGTTATGATCTTATACAGATGCCTTATAATTAATTATGGTTCTAATCAATCCAAATAGGTCGTCGCGTGCCGAGTTTGACGATGAGGGGTGCCCTTCTTCTAAGTGTATCCTTGTTGAAGCCTCGGTATTCTCTGAGAAAAACCCTTTAGTCGACCCATTCTGTTGGGGAAGCCCCAGTTCGATAAGGGCGTAGAGTGGGGTATCCTACCTCCTTTGAGACGCACCCTTTTTTCTGCCTAGACTGCCCTTGCGGGTTTTCAATCTAGCGGGCATCTCTTTTGCGTCATCATTTTTTTTTTTTTTTTGAAATCATTCAGTCGACTCAAAAAAAGGGAAAAAGAATTGTTTGAAAACATGCGGGGGCATTTTAGGGAGAGTAAGAGAGAGATAAATAGTACTCACATTTTGACTCTTTGGGCAACTGAGTGTATATATGTACAAAAGGGAGGAAGCCCCTGCTTGACAGAAAGTGAGTGTTTAGCTCTTTCCTAGATTGTAGAACGGAAGACTTGTCGAGACATTTGAAAATTGTTTTATTCAAGATTCTCATTTGATTGCTCGAGAATGGACCTCGTTGATTAGTTATGCATCTTATGATTATGTTTTTTAGACAAGTAGTCTCGAAATAATAAATGTTTTTGATCAATTGTGAGTGAAGAAGTCAGGAGTAGAAATATGGGGCAAGAGAGAAGAGAAAGAAATTGGCTACGAGGCGGGTTGTGTATATTTTGGACCGGACCCTAAGGTTGCCTACGTTCTCCTCAAGGTGAGGAGCTCAGGTCCGCGTAGTTCGGGGGAGGCCCGGATGATGATGAAGTTGGGGTTGAGTTTAGAGGTGTGAGGTTCGTTTAACTGAGGTAAGTTGTTCCTTGTCGAGGCAGGCTGCTTCATTGTAGCTCATGAAGGGAACAAAACCAACCCAGCATGGATGTCTATTTGATGATGAGCAACCGCAGTCCATTTCTTTGTCACGACCTTATAAAAAGGGGTCTAATGGTGGGATAAGAGGCGTATGAGGATAGTGTATGGGAGAATGTGTATATAGAGAGTGTACATGAAGTGTGTACAAGGGTGTGAGTGTATAGAGAGAGTGTATGGGGGTAGAATGTAGAGAGAAGAGAAAGTGATTCGTTCATCCCAATTGATCGAAGCATTTGTTATTTTGAGATTAATCGTTTACTTAGTTATGTGAATGGTTTGTGGGTCCATTTACCTTTTAATGAGTCGTCATTAATGAGTAAGATTAGATTAATTCATCATATAAAGATATAGCAATCAAGCAAAATGGTGAATAAGACAATTTTCATGAAATTGATATATGCAAGCTTATGTCTCAAGTCTAGAGAGAAAAGAAAAGAAATAAAGACCCTTTTATTGGAACTAAAAGATTTAACTGACTAGTCCGGGGTGGACTTTTACTTAAAGAAACAAAAATCGTCTAAGGTGGACTTTTGACTAAGGACACTCTAGAACCTACGAAGACTGAATGACCCTTTTCTTTTCTTTTATTTAAAGGAGGTAGCCCCAATTTCCTCTTTTGCCCATGCCCATGTATTCCGTTGGCGGGTGATGGCTCCGCTGTCAATGAGGCTTTAAATATATCTCCTCAATTGGAGGCAATCAATGTACTGGTGGTATTGGCAGTGTTTGGAGGGATCCAAGCCTTGCTTCACCCTACTTGGTTCATAGTTGAACAAAGGAGACAACTTGCCGGCTTGAAGAGACTTTTGTAGAGTTTGGCTAACGGCATACCCAAGTCATTGTACTCGCGTTCATCCTTCCGAACTGTATTTGAGGGTGGTTTAGGTACCGGTACCTGTCGTTGATGAGTAGTCTTAGGAGGCATCCCAACGGGGGAAGTCTGTGGCGGCCCGTACATTTGAGGAGCGTACGGGTGTTGACATTGAGCAAGAGGGAGAACTCGGCTGAGGTAATCAAAACGCCACGAATTTCAGACAAATGGCGCCTCTCGATATTTCTTAGGGTCGTATGCATCTCCTTCTAAAAGTGTGTTGCTTGCTCGTTGAGAATGGCCTTAAAGTGGATTGCTTGTTCATCGAGGATGGCTTCGAAGTGGGATGCTTGCTTACTGAGAGCAGTACCGGTGTAGAGGATTGTCTCGGGATCTTGGGTAGCAGCTTCAGTTACAACTTCGATGTTCCTTGCAGCCGACATGATGCAGAACTCTAGTCATGAAAGAATTAAGCTCTTAGTTGAATTAAATTAGATTCGTATTTAATGATAAGGCATCGTTATAAAATCATTTTTTGGAAAGAGTCGGTCTCCACATTTTGAAATGTATTTTGGTAAAAAATTGAAAGTTTGACCGGGCCGAAGTTGCCTACGTTCCCCTTATCATGGGGGAGAGGTCCCACACAATAAGAGACTCAGGTCGCCGTAGTTCGAATCAAGTTAGACTTTTAAAAAGAGGTGAGAGATGACCATAGGGGTCAAAAAGAGGGAGATGACTCGGTCCTTGGTCAAGATGGGTGAGGAAGACCTATAGGAGTTGGTTTTTGATTGAGTAGGGTATGGTTTGACCTAAGGTTTGACCTAAATTTGACCTAAGGTTTGACCTAAGGTTTGAGACAAGAAGTGGTTCAAGCTAGGATGCGACGATAATGGTGGGTTGACCTAGATGGGTAAAGGATAGGTCGACCTAAATGAGAAGGGTTGGATTGACCTATATGGTGAATGAATCAAGATAGCGGGTTGTAGCGGTTTGCCTATGGGATGATCTAAGCGGGATGGACATGGTTTGACCTAAGCGGGTCTAAGGTTTACTTATTCGGGTTGGTAGACTAAGGAAGGTTAGAGATTGACCTAGATGGATCCAAGATAGGTAAGTCGACCTAAGCGGGTCACGGGGTGAACTTGACGGGTCAAAGGTGAAGGGGTAGTTTTAACCTAAGACAGACAAGTTGACCTAAATGGGTCAAGGATGGTGTGTGGACCTAAACGGGTTGACCTAGGTTGGTCTGGACGACGGTGGGTCAAATAATGACCTAGGTGGGTCAAGATGACGGTTTGACCTAAGCGGGTTAGGATCAAAGGTAATTGGGTTCACCTATGGAATCAAAGATTGACCTAAGAGGTCGAAAACGGATAAGGTTGACTTAGGATTCCAAGTTTGACCTAAGAGGTCGAAGGTGATTGGGCTGACCTAGGAGGTCAAAGGTTGACCTAAGAGGTCAACGGGTGATAATGTTGACCGAGGGGTCCAAGGGTAGACCTAAGAGGTCAAAGGTGGATGAGGTTGACCTAAGAGGTCAAAGGTGGATGAGAATGACCTATGGGGTCAAAGGTTGACCTAAGAGGTCAAAGACGATAAAGTTTACCTAGGGGGTTAAATGTGATAAGTTGTCCTAGGAGGTCAAGGGTTGACCTAAGAGGTCGGAGGTGGATAAAGTTGACCTAGGCGGTCAAGGATTGACCTAAGAGGTTGAGGGGTGACCTAAGAGGTCGAGGGTGATAAGGTTGACCTAGGAGGTCAAGGGTAGACCTAAGAGGTCAAAGGCGGATAAAGTTGACCTAGGGGTCAAAGGTAGACCTAAGAGATCAAAGGTTGTACGATTGACCTATGGGGTCAAAGGTTGACTTAAACGGATAAGATTGACCTAGGGGGTCAAAGGTTGACTTAAACGGATAAGATTGACCTAGGGGGTCAAAGGTTGGCCTAAGAGGTCAAAGGTGGTAAGGTTGACCTAGGAGGTCAAAGGTTGACCTAGGGGGTCAAAGGTTGGCTTAAGAGGTCAAAGGTAGATAAAGGTTGACCTTGGAGGTCAAAGGTTGGGAAGGTTGACCTAGGTGGTCAAAGGTTGACCTAGGAGTCAAAGGTAGGTAAGGTTGACCTAGGGGGTCCAAGGTTGACTTAAACGGATAAGATTGACCTAGGGGGTCAAAGGTTGACTTAAACGGATAAGATTGACCTAGGGGGTCAAAGGTTGGCCTAAGAGGTCAAAGGGTGGTAAGGTTGACCTAGGAGGTCAAAGGTTGATCTAGGGGGTCAAAGGTTGGCCTAAGAGGTCAAAGGGTGGTAAGGTTGACCTAGGAGGTCAAAGGTTGACCTAGGGGGTCAAAGGTTGGCTTAAGAGGTCAAAGGTAGATAAGGTTGACCTTGGGGTCAAAGGTTGGGAAGGTTGACCTAGGTGGTCGAAGGTTGACCTAGGAGGTCAAGGTAGGTAAGGTTGACTCAGGGGGTCAAAGGTTGACTAGGAGGTCAAGGTAGATAAGATTGTCCTAAGAGGCCAAAGGATGGTGGGATTTTGACCGAAGCGGGTCGAGATGAAGGGTAGGCCCAAATGGATCGCAATGATGGGTAGGTGACCTAGATAGGCCAAGATGAGGAATTTTGATAGATGGCCCAAGGGGTGAGCGATGGACCTTAGAGGTCGTCTAAATGTAATGCACATTTTATTTTGCGAAAAGTTTTGCATTTATTTACATCCTAAATGGTTGGTCTAAGGAGTGTCCTAATCTCTATGTGTGGTTTGACACGGGTAAGGTAAAAGGTTCCCACCGCTCGCGGAACATACACGGTGAGTGGAGTAGACGAGTGACTCGAAAAGAGGGCGGCAGTAGCGCACAAATTCCTTGCACATCAAATACTCCGGCTAATGGGGACCTGTGGCAGTGCTGACATGGACTAGTGGTAGTGTGAGGCAAGAAACTAATTCTTTTAGGGAGAAAAGAAAGAAGCTTTGAACGTTTGAATGATGCGTGCAATGCATGAGAGAGAGAGAGAGAGAGAGAGAGAGAGAGAGAGAGAGAGAGAGAGAGAGAGAGAAGATAATGTACAAGGGAGCATAGCATAGTTTTGTTTGACCCTAATACTAAAGCGAAGATAACAAGGGTACATGGTACAAGGTACAAGGTACAAGTATTAACATGGCGGAGTGCGCGGGTGCATGTGTAAACATGGCTTAACTGTAGGGGCACGTGAAAACATGGCAAGTGTGCATGTGTAAACATGGCAGGTGCGTGCATGTGTAAACATGGCAGGTGCGTGCATGTGTAAACATGGCAAGCATCATGATGTGACGAAAGTTAGACCCACTAAGTTTGAAAAAGTTTCAAAGCAGTCCCCAGCAGAGTCGCCACTGTGAATACGTGTCTTAGAATTTGAGATATTCATTGCAACATTAAAATTATGAGAGTCGCCACGCCGTTTTAATTATAGCCAAAACATTGAAAAAAGCATTTTTAGTGGGTTCGGGGGTCAAATTACAACAGAGAAGAATATTTACGTTATCACTCCTATTGCTCGAATTGATCGGTCTTTCTATCATGATGCGGTGTAGTGTGTTAGTGATTGAGACCGGATCCGAAGATTTCCTACGTTCCTCTCAATGTGAGAAGCTCAGGTCAGCGTAGTTCGAGAAGAATTTAGAATAGGCAGAAGAATCGGGATCATGCATAATGAGGGGGGAATTACCTAAAGATTAGAATTTAGAAGTAGTTCCTAGATAATCCTTGGGTTGATGAACCCTAGATCATCATTGGCTATGAAATAACATGTTAACATGAAGATCGTAACCCTAATATAGCATAAATAAGGTTTTAACCTAAGAATATGAGAACATGCGAAGAACATATTATGAACATATGAATGTCATGAAGAAAATATGAATAAAGATGTTAGGAACATGAATGTTATGAAGAACACATGAATAAACATATTAAGAATATGAATATTATGGATCTAAATTAATAATATGGCAAGAACATGAAGAAAAAGTTAGAAAACTTACCTTTGTTGGTAAGAAATAACCTTGGATCTTCTTGAGATTCTTGAGAGTATTTTGGAGGCTTGAATGACTTGATTTGGGAGCAAAAATCGTCCCTTAAGAGCTCTCAAATTCGGATCCCCCAATTATGAGGCAAGGGAGGTCTTTAAATAGGAAACTGATGGAGAGATCTGACGGTCAGGATCATCCGGAGCGGATGTGGCCGCGTGGCCAAGATGGAGGGCGGCGGCGACGTTGACCGCGTGGCCAAGGTTGGAGCTTGGGCGAATGTGGCCCGCGTGGCCATCGTTGCTGGCTGACTTAATTATTAAGCTAGGGTTTTGCATGTTTTATGGAAACCCTATTTTGGCCATCTTTAAGATGTTCTAGAACAATGAGGTATATTTTGGGAATCCGGGACAAGTCTTTGCAAGGTTTGTAATTCCCTAAAGTCCTTGTGTATTTGGGAAATCCCTAATAAACTCATTTTCAGATCGGGTACTAAACACTGGGACGCGGGCGCTTCCTCTCTTGGCGACGTGACGCGCGCGCCTTGTAGACCGGTGTCGGGAGGCACGCGCCTCTTGGAGGCAAAATTCAGGGCCTGATATTTGCTGACCAAAAGATCCCCCAACAGCTATAATATCAACTTCTGGTCGGTAATTCGATTCCAACAGCTTTCTTCTGCCATTTTTTAACACCATTTTATTGCCCAATTTTTCTTATAACCTTCTTTCCCATGGCCTCTAACCTTTTTAGTCTTGGTGCCGAGGTTGTCAAGAGTTACGAGAAGGATTTATCGACATTCGTTTATTCTTTCAAGACCCATCCCAAAAATGCTTTCATCAAAGATTTCGGATTTCAAATTCTTTTACTTTGCGAACATTGAAGCCGGATTGGGACTTGTTGAAGGTTGCTGCAGCCTTCTGGGATTGTGATAGCCATGCATTCAACTTTTCGGCTAATGAAATGGTGCCGACTGTCGATGATTTTGGGGCATTTTGGGTATGCCTTGGCCGGTCGGATTGCCGTCCCTAAGTATCACCGCGGTGTTGCTGATTCTTGGGTTGACCTCCTGAATCTCCCTGTTAGAGAGGTGAAGAAGATGATGCACGGGACCGTTGTTGACATAACTGAGCTTCCGATGTTTTTCAGTTTGCATTCGGAAGATGTCGCGGTTCAGTCCTTTAAGAGAAATGCCATGGCTGTCTGTCTTTTCAGCGAGGTTTTGTTTGTCACTCCTCTGGGTACTGCGGATGCGCAGTTGGCTGAAATCGTGTTGTAGGTGAAAGGAAAACGACTCAGCATAATTCCGCTCGTTGTAGGAGACCTTGCATGGTTTGGACGAATTGCACCGTACGGGCGAGATGCGACGAGGAAGCCCCTTGCTTTTGACCATATGGCTTCGGGAGCATTTCAGGCTTTATGCGTCAGATGGCGACCTTTCTCCTTTTGCTGTTCATAGGCGACGGTTGCTGATTAGAGATTTGACTGAAGAGGGTTGGAGGAGATTTTTTGCTTCTCGTCTTACAGCTGACGTTGAGTGGTGCCCTTGGGGTCTTCGCCCTTTTGTGGAGTGGAGCTCTGGTTTTCAGTATGTGGTTTTACCGGGTTGAGAGATTCTTCGTTTTACCAACCAAAAGGGTTTTGAGGCAATTGGCCATCAACAGATAATTCATTTTCCGAGGAACGGAGGCTTCATCCAGTTTCTTATATGGGTCCGGACTTCTCGAATGAGCTTCAGTCGGCTTGGGGAGATAATCGTAAACGTTGGGCTTCCGCTCCTTTGCATCGGGGTAGTATTTTTCTTCCGAGAGTTACTTGGATCACTTGCTGGTACCGTCTACCACGGAATTACTTGGGTAGATGCTCTTTGGGCTGAGTTGTTAGGGAAGGACTTTGAGCCTAGCAGTGCTTTGAGGTACAAGGAAGCTGCTGCTGATGTGAACAACATTCTAACTGACCCTTTTGGTACCCCTTTGGATGACTTTTATGCTCGGAGGTGCTCTGTTGCACAGAAGGTATCGGTCCGCATCAGTGTTCCTAGGCCTCCCAAGAAGAGTAGGATTGATGGTCGTTCGGGTGGTCCTTCGAAGGCCAAGAGAAAATTAGATTTTTCCTAGTATCCCCAAGAGATTGCAATTAAAATAGACCACTTGTTAGGATTTTAATGTTTTATGTCTTTTATTAGCTCAGCAAAATCCGTTGTAATGATAAAAAAATAATTCAAGAAATGAATAAAAATTGCATCTCGTTAATTTGAAATGATTTGGGTATTTGTTCATATTTCAGACGCACCCGAAGGTGCCTACGTTCCTCCAGTGTAGAGGCTCAGGTCTCCGTAGTTCAAACAAACGAAGACCATTTTTTTTGTCGCCCTGTTTTTTGCCTAGACCACCCTTTCGGGTTTCAATCTAGCGGGCTTCTTTTTTGCATGTGCTCTAATTTTTGCCTAGGCCGCCCTTACGGGTTTTCAACCTAGCGAGCTTTTTTTTTTTTTTTTTTTTGATGGTCTTCATTTATTAGACGTAAAATCTCTTCAACTTGTCAAGGTTGACTTCCTTTGGCAGCTGATCTCCGTCTAAATCCACGAGTCGGACTGCACCGCCGCTTCGTATCTTCTTGAACACGTACGGACCGATCCATCGGGGTCCCCATTTTCCAAGGGGGTTCATGGCATTAGGAGGGTGTTGTCTTAGGACCAAATCTCCCACACTGATGTTTTGGGCTTCACCTTTTTGTTGAAAGCCCTAGCCATTCTTTGTTGATAGGCCCTCGTACGTTCGATTGCCCTTAGCCCTTTCTCGTCGAGTAGGGCTAGCTGTTCATATTGACTTTGCATCCAATCGACTTCATTGACTTGGTTCTTGAGGAGGACCCGTAAGGATGGGACTTCGAGCTCTATAGGGAGTACAGTTTCGGAACCATATATCAGTGCATAAGGAGTTTCTCCAGTCGCTGTCCGTATTGACGTGCGGTAGCCCCATAATGCTAGAGGTAGCTTTTCGGGCCAATCCGTTTCTGGTGGAGGCCATTTTCTTCACAATGGTCTCGATTGTCTTATTATCTGCCTCGACCGCGCCGTTTGCTTGAGGGCGGTATGGAGATGACTTGTGCTTTGTAATCTTGTATTCTACCAGGAGCGCGTCCATCTCTTTCTCAAAGTGAGAACCACTGTCTGAGATGATTTCATGAGGAACGCCGTACCGCACATGATATGGGTTTTTACGAATTCGGCCACTTTCTTGGCGTTGAGAACTCGATAAGCCTGTGCTTCGACCATTTTATAAAATAGTCCACGGCTACTAGGACGAAAGATTGTCCGTTTCTGCCAGTAGGGTGAACTTTGCCGATGATGTCTATGCCCCAACAAGAGAAAGGCCAAGGCGTGGTCATATTGTAAAGCTGTGAGGGGTGGAGCGTGCTGTAGATTGGCAAGGAATTGGCATTTGGCGCACCTCTTGACTTTCCCGATGCAGTCCCTTTCCATGGTACTCCAATAATAACCCATGTGGAGTATCTTCTTGGTCAACATAAACCCGTTCATGTGGGGCCCACATTCACCTTCGTAGATCTCATGCATTATTTCTTGAGCTTCGGTCTCACTTGCGCATAGGAGATTGATCCCTTCGTGGTGCCTTTGTAGACTTGGTCCCCAATCAGTACATATCGGGAGGCTAGTCTTTGCAATGCCATTTGGGACTTCTTATTGCTATTCTCGGGATAAGTAACATCCTTGAGGAAATTCATGATATCCGCATACCACGGGGAGTTGCTTGGACCTCGTTGATCTCGATACTCATGCAGTATGCCGAACTGTCCCTTCGGGAAATTTTGAAGGGCTTCACCATTTTACCCTCAGGTATTTCGACCAGTGAAGCGATGGTGGCTAGTACATCAGCCAAAACGGTTTTTGTCCTTGGCAGGTAGTTGAAGGTGATTTCTGAAACTGTTCAACCAACTCCTCGAGATGTTGACAATTACCGTTGTAGAGTCCAGTCTTGAATCTTCCACTTTCCAGATGTCTGATTGATGATGAGCAAGGAATCACCAAATACCTTTAAACTTGTGACATTTCTCTTGAGGGCTGCTTCGAGCCCCGCTATGCATGCTTCGTACTCAGCGATGTTGGGTGGTTTCAAATTCGAGGCAGATAGCGATTGGAGTATACATGTCCT
>JAOWBW010002412.1:0-30893 GCA_026119855.1 Campanula takesimana
ATTCTAAATATCTCAAATGCTTCACTCTTATGTTTCATTAGGTAAACATACCCAAATCTGCTATAATCATCAGTGAAGGTTATGAAGTATTGAAATCCTCCCCTAGCATTGCTACTTAATGGTCCGCATACATCGGAATGTATCAACCCCAATAAGTCGCTTGCCCTTTCACCCAACTTGGTAAAAGGTGTCTTAGTCATTTTCCAAGAAGACACGACTCACAAGTATCATATGACTCGAGGTCACATGAACCTAAAAGTCCGTCCCATGGAGTTTTGAGATACGCTTCTCATTAATATGACCAAGACGGCAATGCCATAAATAGGTATGATTACATCATTAGGTTAGATTTCTTATTTACATGATAGATATTGTCATTATTTTCATTCTTGACATCCAAGATATAAAGGCCATTAAATGAATTAGCAATACCATAAAGCACATCATTTAAATAAATAGAAAATTTCTTATTCTCAATAAGAAACTTAAAACCTTCATTATCCAAACAAGAAATTGAAATAATATTTCTGCTTAAATCCGGAACATAATAACAATTGTTCAAACAAGAATAATCCGGAAGTAAAGTGACTTCATAAGTCCCTACGGCTAATGCAGCAACTCTTGCTCCATTCCCACGCGTAGATCTACTTCACCTTCTTTAAGCAGTCTCCTATTCTTTAGTCCGGCACATTTAGACAAATGTGAGAACCACATCCGGTATCCAATACCCAAGAATCAGTGGTAGAAAGGAGAATATCTATCATATAGATACCTGAAGTCGACGCAGCCTTGCTGCCCTTCTTCTTCTTTTGCTCTTCCAAGAAAGCCTTGCAATTACGTTTTCCAATGACCAATTTCTGACAATGGAAACAGATTGCATCCTTTTGTGAATCGGGTTTTGCCTCAGAAGCCTTGCAACCTTTGCCTTGCTTATTTGGGTTTGACAACTTTCTTACCCTTTCCTTTGGCACTAGCCTTCTCCCATCATGAACCAAGAGCACGGGAGAACCTTTCTCCACAATTTTCATCTCTGCAGTTTTGAGCATCCCATGCAACTCAGAGAGATTCTTATCCATTCCATGCATGTTGTAATTCATCACAAACTCATTATAACTTTTAGGCAATGAATTAAGAATGAGATCCGTGCTAGCTCCAATGGGATTGGATAGCAAGTTTCTCAAGGTGCTCTACATAACCTTTCATTTTAAGAAAGTGAGGACTCACTTGTGCCCTTCATTCATTTTACTAGTAGTGAATGCAACAATGGTCTTGTACCTCTCTTGCCTAGCTTGCTCTTGAAACATGGTTCTCACTCCACGTCTATCTCATAGGCTTCAAAATGTTCCAAACTTTGTTGGAGTTTTTGAACACATATCAGCAAGCATGAGACAACTTACATCTCTAGAATCATTACGATGTTTCTTGTAATTGTCTCTTTCTGCCCTAGGTGGCAGTAGGCGGTGGTTCAGCAGGGAGAGGCCCATCGAGAATGTACAACTTATCTTCTGCCTAAGAAACGATTCTTATGATACGGATCCAATCCATAAAGTTAGTACCATTCTCTTCGAGCTTAATCCTCTCAAGGATCGATCGCAACGACATTGATTGAGTGTTATTAGTCATTATCTACAAATATGCAAAATTTCCAAAATTTAATAAGTACAATTTTCATTAAAGAAATAAATAATGTATTTTTCAACAAAATACTCCCACTAAATTATATAACCTTCATATACATCCAATGTATAATATAATTTAATTGGGCTAAGATCCAACTTTAATTTAACTTTTGAGTCCACGGAGGCGGACCGCTCAAAACTAAATTAATTAGGTAGACAATCATGTCAATCATATCCCATATGATTCTTATACCTTTTATGAGATTCTTTGAGAAATCCAATTTCAAAAGCATGTTTAATCTCATCTTTTGCCTAGGCCCAAAACTGTTTTGACGCCTAATTAAGTCCAACCATTTTAAACCATAGGAACCATTCAATTTAATGCACCTTGCGGAGGCAAGCCACATTAAATTAATGAACCTCATCTTGCTCATACGAATAAGAATATAATTCACCTCGCGGAGGCGAACCCTTATCAAGATTACCCATGTATAAACAAGTGTTTTAATCATGGCATGGCAAAGAAGGACTTAAAACTTTCTTTGAAGGTTTATCACACATAGCATATAACACATTTATGAGCACATAATATAAACATGTTACACATCAAGTTTAGCCACTAAATTAATCTCCATTAATTTAAGCATGATATTTATGTGTCATTAGTTTCTCTATAATTATGAGGATGTTTCAACTTCGGTTATTATCTCCAAATCAAGACAACAGAAGTTCGGTCGAACTAAGCCATTAGGCAACCACAATCCCGCACTAATTCAAGAAACCAAGAAAGTAGTCCATGTGGCCGAAACTAAGCAATAGATGGTCTCGATGAACGTAGGCCAATTGCATTCACAATTCCACATGGATCTCCAATCATTGAATCAAGAACCTTTGTTTCTCAATTTTAGCAATTATGAACTCTTCATAATTCTAACTTCGTTTTATCTTGAAACTTTGATTGCGATCAATTTTGGGAAACACAATCTCGATGAACGCAGATTAGCCATCCAAAACTTGAACCAATCTAGGAATCACAAGACTAAAACAAATAGGAAAATCAAACCCCAAAATCCACACACAAACCAACTACCCAAAACCCATTCCAGATCAGCAAGTCTGGACTGGTTCTGTTACTGGTTTTGTCGAATTTATCGAAAATTCCATATTCAGATTTTAACCAAAATCAGAACATATTTTGACCACCGAGCGCCCGCCTGGTCTTCAGCGAGCGGGCGCCTGAATGGTCAGAATGGTATAGAATTTTAAAGTTCGAAAATTTGTCTCAAAATTATTTTTCCCCGATATTAAAACTTTGATCAATCAAAAATAAATAATCGAAATAATTCAAAATCCACCATAATTTTTATTGCGATTGAATCGTGCGATTAAAGTTGCAAAACAATAAACCACATAAAATCACAAAACACATAAGCATCATATATTCCAATATTCATATCATGCTAGGCACATAAACAATTTATATACACATAACATGATCAAGGTATTGAAATAATCAACATGAACGCGGCTCTGATACCACTGTTGGGTTTCCAAGTAACATACGCAGCGGAATATAGCAATAAAATTTTTAAGAAACCCAAAGCCATGGATCCGTTCATATGATTAAATCAAATACAACATAATGAATAAAGAAAAACTAACCCTTGATGACTATCAAAGTTTTCTTCGGTCTTGGTGGGAAACTTGAAGCTTTATCACGAACAAATCACGAACTTTGTAGATGATAAAATTCACCCTCTAGCGGTGTCCACACTTCGAACGAATATCAAGAGGCTCCTTGATCTTGGTTGCTAGACCAATAATTATGAAACACGCTTTACAATTCAATAAAGAACTATATGGAATTTATTTGTGAATTATTTTGTTCCTCAATCAATGATATCTTAGAACAAAATAAAATCTCTCTCAAACTCTTTGAGACTCACAAAAGAACTGGTTGATATGGTCTGGCCGAATTGGGGTTTTTATACACAATTAAGACCTATTCTAAATAGGTAACTTGTGCCAAAAACCTTTCCTAATCGAATTAGGAATTTTTCTGTCGGCATACCGGGCGCCCGCCTGGTCCTACCCAGAAGGTCCAGGCCTTTTAGAAATCATTCAGGCGCCCGCCTGGTCCAGCCCAAGCGCCCGCTTGGTTGACCAGGAAGCCCAGAATAATTCCAGAAATTCCTTTGAGGTCCTTCGACCCTAAATTCCAATGCAGTCCTTTTATTTAAGATTCGTTCTATGTGTGTGACCCTCTAGGATTATACTAAGTTGGCAATGGGCTCAAACATGATCCCATAAGATATGATTAGGTTCTAGCAAACTGTCATACCTATCCAAATAGTATAACTAGATACAAGTTCGCATTCCTTTAGAATATGTTACAATCTTTTTGTCCACGATGTCATTGAACACAAGTCATGGTGAAACAGTCAACTTGTCTTGTTCAATACTTTCTCGATTCTGAATATGTTGATAATTCAAATGCTATTGATCCAATCAATCCATTTGAGTCCGGCCGAACATTTCATCAACATCATTCCTTCGAGGGGCCCAAGCTTTACATCTCTCCGTGGAGGGACAAATCCATTTAGCTTATTATTCTTCCCAACGGGAATCCGATTATGCCAATCATACCCTTTATAACTACCGTGTTATGGTAGTGTTTGAATATGTCAAACACAATGTTCATCAAGTGGAAGACTATAATAACTTCATGTCTAAGGATTCGAATGACATAACTAATATGAGATATATGTACGACGTAGACCATGACATAAATCTCATTCAGCGGGTCATGTCCAGTACCTTGTTCCAAACAAGTACCCATAAATCTAACATGATCATCCCATGACCATTTAGCCTGTATACTAGTGTTTAACAAGTACTAGGGACGGGGATTATTATAAGTAAACATGAACAACAATAATAATCAAAATATCTCTTTATTGATATGAAATAAATGATAACAATTACAACGTTTATTAAACGTGCCTAGGGCACCACTACCAACATAGAGTTGCTGCTGGTGCTGTCTCTGGTGCTGCGAGAGGAGCTGCCCGAGGTGCTCGGGCATGGGACGAGGCTGCAGGGATGCTGCACTAGACATTGATGAGGCTGTCTCTTCGACGAGGCAGTCGCTGAGCAGGAGTTTGAGCCACGGAGGTAGCCATAGTAGGAGTCTGAGCCGAGAGGGTAGCCAGAGCCGGGGTGGCGCTAGTTCGTCAGGGAGAGCTGCCAAGAGGACCTGTCCTGATGTTGTGGTTGAGACATCTGAGTCTGAGGATGATGATGACGATGATGATGATGAGGATGACGATGATGATGAGGAGACCGAGAGCGGCAGCAGGGGGTGAGCACAGTGCTGGTGATGATGTGCCCGAGCTGTTGAGGCTGAGAGGATGAGGATTGAAACACTTTTACTTTTGCCTGTAAACATTTAACATGTATTTACAATCCTAGTTATCTTACTACTAATTTTATGCTTTATTAGCGACTCGATCTTAGGTGTTGACTCTGTACAAATAAATGTGTGCCCAAAGAATGCTTGTTGTTGATGCTTGAACTCCTTTTTGCTGCTGGGATTTGGTTTTGCTGCAGGTTGGATATGTTGGAGTGCTTGGTTCTGTTCTGAACTGACAAGGGCTGTTTCTGTCTGAACTGCTGTCAAAGGCGCGCGCTTTGGTCCTTGCTTGTGGGCGGCGCGCGCGTTGTGCAGCCTTGGTCGGAGGCGCGCGCTTCTGGCCTGCTGAATTACAACCCCTTTCTTTTTCTGATCAGAATGTTCCAACAGCTATAAATTTTGAACCATTTTCGACCAGAATGGTCACATAGCACTCTTTTGCAAACACTTTCTCCTCCTAAACCACAAAATTCTTGTCATAATGGCCCCAATGACTTTCTCCTTTGAAGTTAAGGTTTCCATCCCCGAGGGTGAGAAGTCCATTCCAGTGGTGAATGTCGTTCCAGCTGTGGGGTCCGTCCCGATGGTGGAGAAGCGTCCGAGCGTTTTTTATCATTTGGGAAGGCCCAATGACGATGTTGTTGACCCCGTGAGACCGGTGGTTCATGTGCGGGACTATAGACCCCGCCACTTTCCTAAGAAGAAGAAAGGTAAGGGAAATTCCTCCTATGTGTGGAAGCGTCCCATGGTTGTCCCCGCTAAGGCTCCGCTTGATAAGGGCAAAGGGAAAGCCGTTGATGAAGCTCCGTCCCGTCCTAGCGTTTTCTCCCGTATTGGCGGTCCCAAGAATGTTCCGTCCCCATCCAAGAAGACTAAAGGATATAACAAGAAGCAATGGGTTCCCAAACCTAAGAAGGATTAGATTTTTCTTTGTACCCCAAGAGATTGCAATTAGACCACTTTGTTTTACGATTTAATATTTTGATGTCTTTTGTTGCTCAATAAATCCGTTGTAATGGCTTGAATAGTTCATTGAATGAATAAAATTGCATTTTGTTATTTGAAGTGAATTGGGTATTTTTGATATGTTTTAGACCGCACCCGAAGGTTGCCTACGTTCCTCCAGTTGGGAGGCTCAGGTCTCCGTAGTTCAAACAAACAAAGACCTTTTTTTTTTTTTTTTTTTTTGGTGTGCACCCTGGTTTTTTGCCTAGACCGCCCTTTCGGGTTTTCAATCTAGCGGGCTTCTTTTTGCACGTGCTCTAATTTTTGCCTAGGCCGCCCTTGCGGGTTTTCAACCTAGCGAGCGATTTTTTATTTATTTTTTTATTTATGGTCTTTGTTTATTAAGCGTAGAACCACTTGAGCTTGTCGAGGTTGACCTCCTTTGGCAGCTGGTCATCATCTAAATCCACGAGCCGGACTGCACCGCCGCTTAGTATCTTTTTGACCACGTACGGACCGATCCATCGGGGTCCCCATTTCCCCAGGGGATTCATGGCATTAGGAGGATGTTGTCTTAAGACCAAATCTCCCACATTGATGTTTCGAGGCTTCACCTTTTTGTTGAAAGCTCTTGCCATCCTCTGCTGATACGCCCTTGTGCGTTCGAGTGCTCTTAGCCTTTTCTCGTCGAGTAAGGCTAGCTGTCGACTTTGCATCCAGTCGACCTCGTTGACTTGATTCTCGAGGAGGACCCGTAGAGATGGGACTTCAAGTTCGATTGGGAGTACGGCTTCAGAACCATAGACTAACGCATAAGGAGTTTCTCCGTTGCTGACCGTATTGATGTGCGTTAGCCCCACAATGCCAATGGTAGCTTCTCGGGCCAATGCCTTCCTGTTGAGGCCATTTTCTTGACGATGGTCTCGATGGTCTTATTTGCTGCTTCAACCGCGCCGTTTGCTTGGGGACGGTAAGGAGATGACTTGTGCTTGGTGATCTTGTATTCTACCAAAAGTGCATCCATTTCCTTCTCAAAGTGAGAACCGTTGTCGGAAATGATTTCATGAGGCACGCCGTATCGGCACATGATATTAATCTTTACAAATTCGGCCACTTTCTTGGCGTTGAGGGTCCAATAGGCTTGTGCTTCGACCCACTTTGTGAAGTAATCGACGGCCACTAGGACGAATGACTGCCCATTGCTTCCGGCAGGATGGATTTTACCGATGATGTCTATCCCCCAACAAGAGAAAGGCCAAGGTGTGACCATGTTGTAAAGTTGTGAGGGTGGAGCATGTTGTAGATTAGCATGGAATTGGTACTTGGCACACCTTTTAACTTTCTCGATACAGTCTCGTTCCATAGTGCTCCAATAGTCACCAATGCGGAGTATCTTTTTGACTAGCATAAAACCATTCATGTGGGGTCCACACTCTCCTTCGTGCACTTCACACATTATCTCTTGAGCTTCGGCCTCATTGGCGCATAAGAGATTGATCCCGTCGTGGTAACTTTTATAGACTCGGTCCCCAATCAGTACGTACCGAGAGGCTAGCCTTTGCAGAGCCGCTTGAGACTTCTTATTGCTATTCTCAAGATAAATGCCATCTTTGAGGAAATTCATGATATCCGAATACCACGGAGAATTTGTTTGAACCTCGTTGATCTCGATACTCAGGCAGTACGCCGGACTGTTCCTTCGGGCAATTTTGAAAGGCTTTACCATTTTCCCTTTGGGCATTTCGACTAATGAAGCTATAGTGGCCAGTGCATCGGCGAAGCGATTCTTATCCCTTGGCAGGTAGTTGAAAGTGATCTCTTGGAATTGTTCAACCAATTCTTCAAGGTGCTGACCATACTGTTGGAGGGTCGGGTCTTGGATTCGCCATTTACCCGATTGCTTATTGATAAGGAGCAAAGAGTCGGCGAATACTTCTAGTTCTGTGACGTTTCTATCGAGAGCTGCTTCGAGCCCTGCTATGCTTGCTTCGTAGTCGGCAATGTTGTTGGTAGCTTCGAATTCCAGACGGATGGCAATGGGAGTGTAGATGTCTTTTGGATCGACAAGCAATACTCCTATACCAAAACCGTGTTTATTGGCGGCGCCATCGAAAAAAAGTTGCCACTTCTTTTCCTCGGTTGCAGTACAAATTAAATGCTCGTCGGGGAACTGTACGTCTTCCCCCTTCACTTCGTCACACGGGAATTCGGCAAGCTGGTCACTGAACACTTTCCCCTGACGGATTTTAGTGTGACGTAAGTGATATCATAGCCGGCGAGCATGAAGTACCATTTGGCTATTCTTGTTGACATGAAAGACTTCTCGAAGATGTAGTGGAGCGGGTCCACCTTTGCTACTAGCTTGATTGGAAAAGCTTCCATATAGTGTTTGAGCTTTTGAGTGACCCAAACCAATCCTGCACATGACTTCTCTAAGACAGAGTAGTTCTTTTCGCCTCCTTGGAATCGGCGACTAACAAAATAAATAGCATTCTCCTTTGTGGACTCTCGTTGCTCTTGTGCTAACATAGCCCCTAGGGCTTCATTATTGACAGTGAGATAGAGCAAAAGAGGCTTATCCTTGTGCGGCGGAACTAGAACAGGAGGGCACGTCAAGTAATGCTTCACTGGTCGAAGGCTTCTTGGCACGCGTCGGTCCATTCTAGAGCCACATTCTTCTTTAGTAGCTTGAAGATTGGCTCGCACATGGAAGTGAGTTGGTGCACAAACCGACTGATGTATTGCAGTCTGCCCATGAAACCTTTGATCTCTTCTGCGTCTTTGGAGGAGGCATGTTAATGATTGCCTTGATTTTGGAGGGGTCTACTTAATTCCCCTTTCAGTGACCATATAACCAAGGACTTTTCCTCGGATAACCCCGAACGTGCACTTTGCAGGGTTGAGCCTCATCTTGTGTTGACGAAGCCTTTCGAAGAACTTGTGGAGATCGATTAAATGTTGATCATCGGTCCTTTTGGAGTGAATGATCATGTCGTCCACATAGACCTCGATTTCTTTGTGAATCATATCGTGGAACAAGTCTGTCACGGCTCTTTGGTAGGAAGCCCCAGCGTTTCTTAACCCAAATGGCATGACTGTGTAGCAAAAGGTGCCCCACGGTGTTGTGAAGGCTGTCTTATGTTGATCTTCCTCGGCCATGAGAATCTGATTGTACCCAGCGAACCCATCCACGAATGAGCGAACCTCGTAGGCAGCAGTGGAGTCGACTAGCATGTCGATGTTAGGGAGTGGAAAATCATCCTTTGGGGAAGCTTTGTTCAAATCTCGGAAGTCCACACAAACTCGAACCTTGCCATTTGCCTTTCTGACTGTCACGATGTTGGCTAACCATGTCGGATACTCGATAACCTTGATGAAACCCACACTGAGGAGCTTCTCGATCTCTTCTTTGACTTGCAGAGACCATTCTGGCTTGATCTTTCTGAGCTTCTGTTTTACCGGCTTGGCATCTTCTCTGATCGGAATTCTGTGCTCCGCTACCTTTCTGTCCAAACCCGGCATGTCTTTGTATGACCATGCGAACACATCCACGAACTCCCGTAGTAGTGCAGTCAATCTGTCTCTGTCGTCCCCCTTGAAGAAGCTTCCGATCTTAGTTTCTCTTGGCTCATCTTCGGTACCCAGATTAACAACATGCAATTCTTCGTCAGCCTCTGGACCATTTTCACCACGACTACGGACTTGTTGAGCAAGTTCATCTAAGTATGTTGTGTTTTCGTGGTCTATTTCATCATAATTTGAATCGTTATTAACTTGTTCATTAAGTTCATTATTAGTTAATTCATCATTTATGATGTTTGCAATCTCAGGGTACTCAAAAATATCAAATTTTTCATTAGCAAAGAAAGGAAACACACGCTCGGCTATGGCCTCCATATCCTCTTGGGTGAGGGTGTTAGAGACACTCTCGGACTCGAAAGTAAGTGTGAGCCACTCTTCCTTTGTTGCTGTGTGGGGTATGCAACCCATTTCTTGGACAAAGAATTCTTCGGATACCACGGGCCCTTTCGTAGAATACCAATTGTTGATCGGCTCGGAACTTGGCGGGATCTCACTGATAGTCTCGTTTATGGTGACGGTGCCATGGATGGCGTTGACTTGGCATTCATTCATTATGGAAAGCTCTTCGAACATGGAGGCTAAATCTGTCAATTCTTCCCCCATGGTGATTTCTGTCTCGGACTCTATAGTCACCTTCCTTCCCCACCATTCACGGGGTGACATGGGAGTTGGTTCCCTTTCGGATTTCTGGATCTCACAATCGGAGAAGATTTTGAGACCAGGCTTTTTGACACCCTTATTGTTAACCCATGGCTCGGGAAAGATCATGTATGGAACGTCTTCCCCTTGGCGGACAAAATAGCCATTCAATGTCTTGCGGTAAGGCCTTAGATTAGGGACCTCATAACGACGGCCTTCTTTACGAGCTCGGGCCTTTTCGTTCTTGATTGCTTGCTCTTGTTTCAAGTCTTCTTTGGAAGGCTCGTATCCCAAACCGAATGTGTTCTTGACAAATGGGACTTGCACAGGGTGTAGGATTCCTTGTTGATATTTCCCTAGGCCTAAACCAGGGAAGTAGTCCATATTCCTCATCATGCAGAGGACTTTGTGGTTGTTGGGGGTCCATGATCCGTTTCCCCCTTCTTTGTCAATGGCGTTGATTGAGACACCGGAGAGAGTGGAGTCTGGTAAACCATGCTGAACTTGGTGGATGGGCTCACCTTTTCTGTGGATAGTGACGTTTTCGGCCATGACGGTCACTATTTCATCACTATTTCGGATCTTGACACATTGATGGAGAGTTGATGGGACGGCATTAGAACTGTGAATCCATGGTCGACCCAAAAGTAAGTTGAACGAGGCCGGGATGTCAAGCACTTGGAATGAAACGGACATGACCATGCTCCCAAACTCCATGTCTGTTTAAATCATGCCCATGACTGTACGGGCGGTGCTGTCATAACCTCAGATTACTTGAGCAGAAGGCTTCAAATCGGAATCCTTAAGCCCCAGTATGCCCATGATTCTGCTAGGCATGAGGTTGAGCGCGAAACCACCGTCCACTAAGACTCTTGAGATGGGCCTCCCCCTTGCTCGTACCTTGAGGTAAATAGCTTCGTTGTGGTCGGAACCAAATGGTGGAAGGTCCATATCGGCAAAGGTGATGACGTTGCCAAAATGAATGTGACCGATCATTGCCGTGAGGTCCTCGGGAGTAGTATCGGGAGAAACTGATGTAACATCGAGATTGCGGATGACAAGATCTCGGTGTTTCTTTGAGGATGCAATGAGGTCCCAAATAGAGATGTTGGCTTGAGTTTTCTTGAGTTGGACAAGTAGAGGGTCTTCGGGAGTGTCGCGATCTTGCGGCCTTTGAGACGAGGAGCTTGGTGCGGAAGTGGAAGGGTTGCTTGCTATGACTCGACCGGATCGAGTTAGCATGTTGACGTTCCCATCTTGCTTCTTTTTCCTATCCTGTAGTACTTCCCTTATTACCTCATCGTAAGTTACAACATAACAAGAATTTTCAAGTTTAATCATAACATTGGGGCCCCCATTCACAATTGGGATTGAATGGGTGGTCCCCTCGAGTTCTCCTATCTCTATTACATTGACATGTTCGCCATTAGTCACTACAAATTCTTTCTTGTCTATGAGATTTTGAATGACATTGCGGAGAACGAAGCAATCCTCGGTGGTGTGGCCACTATATTGGTGGTAGCCACAATATTTGTGGTGAGCATGATTGGGATGGACCGTCTTGGGTTGGTACCCTTGTACGGGTGTGACTTGACCCTTTGCCTTGAGGACTTCGAACACTTCTGTTTGAGTCATGCCTTGGAGAGGCGTGTAGACACGGTCATTTCGAGACGTCTTCCCTTGGGGTGGAGGAACCTTTTTGTAATTCCCCTTATCGGTAGTGACGGCATTGACCGAGGCCTCTTTTGTGGAGTTGGAAGCGGCCTTGTAGCGGTAGCTAGGAGCACTTTTCTTCACTTCTTTGAGCAACTCGTCCATTCGGACCCCCGCCTCATACATTTGGGAGAAATCCGCATAGCAAGCCCCACTTAGGTGGGTGCGGAGATCAATTTTGAGACATTTGAGAAAGATGTCCATTTGCTCCTTGGTATTTGGCCTTTCCACAATCTCGGAGAGTTTATCATTCCATCTCCTTGTGAAGTCGATGAAGGACTCGTGGTCTCGTTGAGTAGTGTTCTCTAGCTCTTTCCTTGTGGGCCGGTGAGTGGTGTTGCCTTGGTATTGGTTCTTGAAGGCAAGCATGGCGGAGTCCCAATCAAGGCGGACAGTGAGCGGGAGAGTAGCATACCAATCTTTTGCCGCCCCCTCGAGAGTGAGAGGAAAACATTGAGCCATCACCTTGGGGGAGACCTTCTTCAGAACCATTGCCCAAATATAAGTCTCAATGTGAGCCATAGGACAAGAGTTGCCCTTGAATTTGCTTATGTCGGGCATCTTGAACTTATCAGGAAGAGCGGCCATAGTACTCATGAGGATGGATGATTGATAAAGGCTTGTGTCGGAGCATTTCCCCATGTTGAGCCCATTGAATTTTTGGTCGATGTAGACCATGATGGAATCCACCATTTTGGGCTCATTGTTCTCGGAACTCGGCTCTCCCATTTTCTTGGTGCGGGTGTTGACATAAGGACTTTTAAACAAACCCTCGGTCCATTCGGACTCGTCATCGTTATTCTTGTTCTTCCCCTTGGCAATATTAGTGAGCTTTTCTTTCATTAGCTCCATCTCGGCCTTGTGGGCCTCACTTTCGCTGTCGAGGTGGGATTGCCAAATGTCGTCTTTGCTTTGTGCCTCCTTATTAAGGGTGGAGACTTTCTCTTGGAGGAGTTGGACCATGGTTGAAACTGTTCGAGAGACATGGTGTTGCTGCTGGCGGTCATGGTTGATGTAGGAGCTGTTGGGGTGATCTCTTCACGGACTAACCGATTTTCCGAATCCCGGTAGACTCTGTAAGTACCAATTGAACCTAT
Source organism: Campanula takesimana (assembly GCA_026119855.1). Taxonomy (NCBI): domain Eukaryota; kingdom Viridiplantae; phylum Streptophyta; class Magnoliopsida; order Asterales; family Campanulaceae; genus Campanula; species Campanula takesimana. The sequence goes on from JAOWBW010002412.1 coordinate 13,008, forward strand.
ATTGCAGAAGAGGCCCTTGTCAGTCTTGAGTAACACTTGCGGTCCACGAAGAGGCTTAGAACACATAGTTGGGCACACGACTCGAACCACATAAGAAAAGACTCTTTTTATTTTTTTTATAAGTCGGAGGGAATGGATCCCTTTTGGGGTTTCTAAGAAAATAATGGAATCGTCACACTAGTATATAGACCATCTCGCGGTCCCATATACTCATCGGATTCCATCGCGTTTGTTAATCCTACATGTATCGGGATTAAACTAAATTAATGTAGTAAAGCATACATGCAGGGACGGATTTTTATTTTCGTCCAAAATAACCACTTTTGGGGACGGATTTTTATTGCGTCCGTTTCAACAAATTGGCATGTATGATTTGAAGACATTAGTTTAGGGAAATCTCGGTACATAGAAACCGACTTGAGTCACGGAGTGTTAGAACCTAACTAGAATTGTGTGGCTTGTGCTCGGCTTGAATATGAGGCTCAAAGGTCACCCCCGGCATGTAGTCTTGAACTACGCCACGGGATGAGGTTGACCGCTTCGAAAGAGTCAAGGTCGGGTGGAGCTTGAAACTTTCTAGGACGGGCCTCAACGGGTTTGGGGTTGGACTTGTGCGACTCGATAGTGAGCAGTTCATAGGAATATGTGCATGTAGTGTGAGGTCTAACAAGTGACAAATTTTTTTATTATTTTTTTAAGAAAGAAATAAAAAAAAACAAATAAGCACATAATTACAACTTTCGAATCACCCGTGTGACCGATAAAATAAAACACAAAAATTAAAACAGTCCGAAGTTCAGAATAACCACTGATGCAGGCAACTGTGCCCACACCCCGCTGTTCTGTTCAGTCACTGAAACCTGTTTCTGTTCTGGGAACCAACCCAGAAGCGTGCGCCTCTGAGTGTTGATACGGGACGCGCGCGCCTGGCGCAATGCTATTAGGAGGCGCGCGCTTCTGGGCACACCTGTCAGATTGTCAGTTTTTGGACTCAGGGGATTGCCCTGGTCCTATGTGCATATTGTAACCCCTGCAGAAATGATTAGTGGAGAATAGCAGAAGAAGAAGATGAAGAACATGAAGAAGCGGGCGATTCTGGTCCTTGATGCGGGATGCGCGCGCCTTAGGCTGAAAAGGCCAGACGCGCGCGCCTCCCCCACCAGGAATCAGAATGCCCAGAAAAGATGTAGATTTTGATCAGAATGCAAGTTTAACCCTCAAATGTCCCCAGCGGAGTCGCCACTGTAGATACCCCGGGAGGAGCCACGGCTTTAGGCTAGAGCGCGTGAGTTGTCCTAGGATGTCTAACTTATTTTAGATTGTTTAGAGTCGCCACCTATGTTTTGAGGAACATAAGAAAAACCTATTGATAATAGCCTAAGTTTGATTACGAAAACAGAGATTCTTTGTTTTGAGGTTCGGGGGTTAGATTACGAGATGGGAACTACCGAAACACCCATCTCGCCCAACTAAAGTTGGTCTTGCTTGATCAAATCTACATGAATGATAAACGTTCTTCTTCTTCTTCTTTAAATCATAAAAAGGGGTTTAAAATGGAGTTTGGAATGTAGGAGATAACTCCTTAACCAACCTCAATGAGATGAGGTGATCATTAGAGTCATGTCCCAAATGATTTCGGTGATTGCACTTTGATAAAACAAAAGGAAAGAGAAAAGAGATGAAGTCGAGAAGAGGAAGGAAATGGTTTTTACCTAGTCTTCGAGAGACTTCAAACACTTCTTGATGAATGCCTTTGGAAATGCCTTGAAGGTAAGAAATTTGGCTTCTTTGTTGAAAGTGTAAGATTTTAGAGTAAAAGATCCAAGGTCCAAGTTTTTGTCTTAAGTTTTCGTCCTTTGAAAATGGAGGTAAAGGGAGGTTTTTATAGGTGAAAGAGAGTGTTTTTGGTGTCAAAACTCAGTCACCAAGAAATCCTTCCCGGGCAAAATCCTGTAAATTGAGCAAGGGAGAGAATCCTGGCCAGAAATCTGTAACTGACGCCCAGAGGCGCGCGCTTCCTGCTTTGGGGGCGGGAGGCGCGCGCGTCTGGCTCCTCCTGTCGGAGGGGCGCGACTCAGAGAAGGCAATTTTGACAGAATGGACTAGAAAGTCAGCCCTATTATTCAGTTTAGTCCCTGGACTTAACGAAGTCAGTCAGGAACTTAACGGAAGTGACAGAAACTAACGATAAACACTTAAAATGGGGAGAAACACAAGATCAAATGTGCAATCGGGGTGAGCAGTCCAAGGCGGGGTGTCTACAATAGGCAGATAGTTGGCGGTGATATAAGCATGGCCAACATTACAGTCTGTAGGGTTGTCGGTATTGGTTCGATCAAGGTCAGGACTCATGATGGTAGGGTTGTCACTTTGAACGAGGTTCGACACGTTCCGCATATGACGAAGAATCTGATTTCTCTTAGTCAGTTAGACAACAAAGGGTTCAGTTTTAGAGGTAAAGGTGGAGCAGTTAGTGTCTGTAACGGTTCAGAAGTGATGCTGAAAGGCCTTAAGCGGGGCTCCTTGTATGACCTCTAAGGAAAGACGCTTGCAGAGTCGACTATGGCTGCATCAGAAGAGGTGAACGAGGGAGATATGTCTAAGCTGTGGCACATCAGGCTTGGTCACATGAGCACTTGAGAGATGCATGAGTTGACTAACAGAGATCTTCTTTATGGCCATAAGACCAAGGATCTTAAAGGCATTCTGGATTACATCCACTCAGAGAGTTGGAGTACAAGAATGGGGTCCTAAGGAATTTCAAGGACTGGAAGACAGAAGTGGAGAACCAGACAGAGAAGAAGATCAAGAAGCTCCGGACAGATAATGGTTTGGAGTTCTGCAGTACTGAGTTCGATTCGTTTTGCAGAGAGGTGGGGATTTCTAGACATCACACCAGCAGAGGCACGCCATAGCAGAATGGTGTAGCAGAACAGACGAATCAGACATGGCTTGTGGGAGCGTTGTGCATGCTCTCCAATGTAGAGTTGTCTAAACGTTTCTGGGCAGAAGCGCTTAGTACAACATGTTACTTGATTAATCATGGACTTCATACCAGTATTGGCTTCAAAGTTCCCTATGAGGTATGGACTAGTAAATCCATGATTGTTTCAAGTGTTGGCAGTGTTGATAAACAGGTGGAGCAACAAGATACTGAAGAGTTAGTTGTCCCACAGTCAGACGTTGAAAAACAGGTGGAGCAACAAGATACTGAAGAGTTAGTTGTCTCACAGTCAGATGTTTATCAGGATCCACCAATAGAGACAGAGACTGAACCACCAGAAAGTTCAAGTTCAGTTCCCGAAGAACATGAGTTAGCACAAGGAAGGTCTAGAAGAGCTAATTTCGGGAAGCCTTCGGAGAGGTATGGATTTGAAGACTTGGTGTCTTATGCACTGCTGGTTGCTGAAGAAGTGGAGCCCGTTCTTACGGAACCTTCTACTTTCAATAAAGCAGATACATGTTCAGAGTCATCTCAGTAGTATGCGGCTATGGGTGATAAGATGGAGTCTCTTCACAGGAATCAGACTTGGAAGTTGACTACAAGGCCAGAAGGCAGAAAGATTGTGACTTGCAAGTGGATCTTCAAGAAAGAGGAAGGGATGTCACCGGCAGAAGGGATCAAGTATAAAGCTCGTGTTATTGCAAGGGGTTTCACACAGAGAGAGGAGGTGGACTACAATAGGATCTTCTCAACAGTGGTCAGACACACTTCAATCAGAGTGTTGCTAGCAATAGAGGGAGAGATATACATGACAGAGTCGGAAGGATTCCAAGTTCCTGGTAAGGAAGATCAAGTTTGTAGATTGAAGCAATCGAATAGGCAGTGGTACAAGAGATTTGACATCTATTTGATAGCAGCAGTCAAGAAGTCAGGGATTCAGAAGCTGAAAGGCTTGGTCGCAGAGATGAAGGGTTTGGGTAACGCGGAGAGAATTCTGGGTATGGAGATCTATAGAGATAGAGCCAAACAGAAACTACTCTTATCCCAGAAAAGATACATCAAGAAAGTTTTAGAGAGGTTTAGTAGGTCAACAGCTAAGGCTATAGACACTCCGGGTGCAGTGAATGCACAGACGGTCGCGTTTGGGCCTAAATCGGTTGAGGAGAAAGAGTATATGGCTCGAGTATCCTATGCTAGTGCAGTTGGTAGTTTGATGTATGCTACAGTGCGCACTAGCGATGTCAGACTCGTCTATAGATATGGGACAGAATGTGCAGTCGAAGGTTTCTGAGAGTTAGGTGATGTAGATACAAGAAGATTGAAGACCAGATATGTGTTCACGCTTGGTGGGTCAGTTGTCAGTTGGAAGGCTACATTGCAGGCAACAGTGACGGTGTCTACAACAAGAGCAGAATACGTGACATTGACAGAGTCCGCTAAGGAATGAATATGGTTGAAGGGATTGATCAGCAATCTTGGGATACATCAGGATCAGGCTACTATTTATTGCGATAGTTTGAGCGCGATTTGTTTGGCCAAGGATCAAGAGAGGACTAAGCAATTTTGTGGACTGGTTATGACTCTAATAGCATTTATAATTTTGTTGTCATAAAATTATGCTGATTTTGTGTTATTTGCAAATTTGATCTCAAAGTTCAAAATTTTGTCTCGAAATTGGGGATTTTGATGATATTAGTTTGCATTTTTTGTTTGCATTTTGGTTCAAAATACTCCCTATTGCCTAGAAGCTAAATGAAAGCGAAATTGGTCTAGTGTAAGGGGTTGTTTTCATTGAGGAATAGAATGGAATTGAATTATGTTCCTGAGTTTGTTTGAAATTAGGGATTTTGGTTCAAAATACTCACTCCATCCCGGAAAGTTAATCCTTATTTTCTCATTGGGAGAATGGGGATTTGTACCCCTGTACTTAGGGTTTACATGCAGATATGCCCTTTGACCAGTTGATAGGCAATTATGCCCCTATACTTAACTTTTGGACCCGCAAATATGACCTTTGTTACATTTTCGTTCAAAATTTAACGGAATTGTTAACTGGGCATCCAGAAATTTATAGCATTTTAAAGGGTAAGTATAAAGTCACAAAAAAAAACTCACAAAATTTGACTCACGAAATGATGTGTCAAGATTGTTTTAGTGCTTTTAATCAGAAATTTATTGCATTTTAATGAAATTATTAATTTATTTCACTTTAATTAGTAATGGCACACCATCATCACTTGATACGTAAACGTATTAGCACACCCTTTCTGCTTCCACTAAGACGGTGTACTACATATTTAAATATAATTGGTTGTATAACATAAATTTCTCCATACTCTTGTCGTGAGACAATTATACTATTTTTTATCACAATAATATCAACTTATTCTGTTTAATTTCTTACAGATAATTGCTCAAATTTTTTTACATTTAATATAAGTGAATTTTAACTAATTAGTGCTTATTTTAATAAAATTTCAATAAATGTAATTAAGATATCACAAATTCTTAGTTTATTACAAAAATATTACCAATAATAATTTTAATTTTATTAGTATAATTTTTTAATTAAAATCTTCAAATTTCAATTGAGTTTAAATTAATTTTTTGAAGCATAAAATATACTAATAAAAATATTAATTAATTAATTAATTGCATGTTCTTTTGATTTGTTGAATTTGAAACTAACAGAATAGAATTAATTACGTAAACTTATTTTATATTACCAATTTTAAATTCATAACCATGATGGATTAACTGAAATTTATACATCCAGAAATTAAGTGCGTTCTATCTTTTATTGGTGCTTTTAAGGAGAAAAGAGACCTAATTTGTTACATATTAGCTTGGTCGAAGCAAAAAGATGAATGGAAGAATAGATACCAACAGTTAGGTGAGGCCACTTAACACAAGGTTAGGTCGTTCCCTTATTCAACCAAACGACTTCGTTTGGTCAAATGGTCCACGTGTATAAGTAATTTTGCCAATTAGGATGCCCAGTTAACAATTCCGTTAAATTTTGAACGAAAATGTAACGGAGGTCGTACCAAAAGTTGATTATAGGGACATAATTGCAAATAAACTGGTCTAAGGGCATATCTGCATGTAAACCCTAAGTACAGGGGTACAAATCCCCATTCTCCCTGTTCTCATTGTTAGTTTGAATGAACGCTTTAGGACGGAGGGAGTATATTATTAATGCTAAAGTTGAGATGAGACTTTCTATAAAGTGTGTGATTGAATTGAAATTCATTCATTGCTTGAGAATAATGTTGTGTGATTTTATGTGAGAAACAGTGTTGTGTGATTTTATGCTGATTTTGTTTTGAGACGGACAAAAAAAGAGGGTGTGCAATTTATATGGGACGGATTTATTAATACACTTATGTATATTCCACACAACGTAGTAGGAAGTCTCAACAATAGTTCTTACTGGCATACCATGCGATCTTTTCATGACACCATTAAAAACCTCAGATAAGTTCGTAGTCATAATGTCATATCTATATCCACCATCATGCGCTACTGCCCACTTCTTCTTATCTAGATACTCAAACCACTTGATGGCCTCTGGGCTAACTAAATGGATCAACTCTAAAGTACTTTTCAATTTTCTATCTATGCGAGCACAACCGGCAACCTAGATCTGTAGACACCCCGCCTTGGACCGCTCACCCCGATTGCACATTTGATTTTGTGTTTCTCCCTATTTTAAGTGTTTCTCGTTAGTTTCTGTCACTTTCGTTAAGTTCCTGACTGACTTCGTTAAGTCCAGGGACTAAACTGAATGACAGGGCTGACTTTCTAGTCCATTCTGTCAAAATTGCCTTCTCTGAGTCGCGCGCCTCCGACACTAGGAGCCAGGCGCGCGCGCCTCCCGCCCCCAAAGCAGGAAGCGTGCGCCTCTGGGCGTCAGTTACAGATTTCTGGCCAGGATTCCCTCCCTTGCTCAATTTACAGGATTTTGCCCGGGAAGGATTTCTTGGTGACTGAGTTTTGGCACCAAAAACACCCCTCTTTCACCTATAAAAACCTCTCTTTACCTCCATTTTCAAGGACCGAAGATTGAACTTACAAAAACTATACCAAAATCACTTTCTAAAGGTTCTCCAAGGATTTCTTCAAGCAATATTTGAAGGTCTTCAGATTGTAGGTAAAAGTCCATCTTTTCCTTTCTTTTCTACTTCATCTCCTCTCTCTCTTTTACTCTAATCAAATGTGCAATCACCCAAATCATTTTGGGACATGACTCTGATGATCACCTCATCTCATTGAGGTTGGTTAAGGAGTTATCTCCTACATTCCAAACTCTATTTTAAACCCCCTTTTTATGCCTTAAAGAAGAAGAAGAAGAACGTTATTATTCATGTAGATTTTGATCAAGCAAGACCAACTTTAGTTGGGCGAGATGGGTGTTCGGTACTTCCCATCTCGTAATCTAACCCCCGAACCTCAAAACAAAGAATCTCTGTTTTCGTAATCAAACTTAGGCTACAATCAATAGGTTTTTCTTATGTTCCTCAAAACATAGGTGGCGACTCTAAAACAAGTTAGACATCCTAGGATAATTCACCGCTCTTGCCAAGCTGTGGTTCCCCGGGGTATCTACAGTGGCGACTCTGCTGGGGATGTTAATTGAGGGTTAAACTTGCATTCTGATCGAAATCTACATCTTTTCTGGGCATTCTGATTCCTGATGGGGAGGCGCGCGCGTTTGGCCTCTTAAGCCTAAGGCGCGCGCATCCCGCATCAAGAACCAGAATCGCCCACTTCTTCATATCCTTCATCTTCTTCTTCTGTTATTCTGCACTAATCACTTCTGCAGGGGTTACAATATGAACATAGGACCAGGGCAATCCCCTGAGTCCAAAGTCTGACATTCTGACAGGTGAGCCCAGAAGCGCGCGCCTCCCATAAGCATTACGCCATGCGCGCGCGTCCCACATCAGCACTCAGAGGCGCACGCTTCTGGGTTGATTCCCAGAACAGAAACAGGTTTCAGTGACTGAGCAGAACAGTGGGGTGTGGGCACAGTTGCCTGCATCAGAACAGAATTGAACCTCAGACTGTTTTAATTTTGTGTTTTATTTACCTGTCACACGGGTGATTCGGGAGTTGTAATTTTATGTGCTTATGTGTTTTGTGTGTTTTTCTTTCTTTCAAAAAAAAAATATATAAAATTTTTTTTGTCACTTGTTAGACCTCACACTACATGCACATATTCCTATGAACTGCTCACTATCGAGTCGCACAAGTCCAACCCCAAACCCGTCGAGGCCCGTCCTAGAAAGTTTCAAGCTCCACCAGACCTTGGCTCTTTCGAAGAGGTAAACCTCAGCCCGTGGCGTAGTTCAAGACTACATGCCGGGGGGTGACCTTTGAGCCTCATATTCAAGCCGAGCACAAACCACACAATTCTAGTTAGGGTCTAACACTCCGTGACTCAAGTCGGTTTCCATGTACCGAAGTTTTCCCTAAACTAATGTCTTCAAATCATACATGCCAATTTGTTGAAATGGACGCAATAAAAATCCGTCCCCAAAAGTGGTTATTTTGGACGAAATAAAAATCCGTCCCCGCATGTATGCTTTACTACATTAATTTAGTTTAATCCCGATACATGTAGGATTCACAAACGCGATGGAATCCGATGAGTATATGGGACCGCGAGATGGTCTATATACTAGTGTGACGATTCCATTATTTTCTTAGAAACCAAAAGGGATTCATTCCCTCCGACTTAAAAAAAAAAAAAAAAAAAAGAGTCTTTTCTTATGTGGTTCGAGTCGTGTGCCCAACTGTGTGTTCTAAGCCTCTTCATGGACCGCAAGTGTTACTCAAGACTGACAAGGGTCTCTTCTGCAATATAGGTTCAATTGGTACTTACAGAGTCTACCGGGATTCAGCAAATCGGTTAGTCCGTGAAGAGATCACTCCAACAGCTCCACATCAACCATGACCGGCAGCAGCAACACCATGTCTCTCGAACAGCTCTCAACATGGTCCAACTCCTCCAAGAGCAAGTCTCCACCCTTAACAAGGAGGCACAAAGCAAAGACGACATTTGGCAATCCCACCTCGACAGCCAAAGGGAGGCCCACGAGGCCGAGATGGAGCTAATGAAAGAAAAGCTCACTAACCTTGCCAAGGGAAGAACAAGAACAATGATGATGAATCCGATGGACCGAGGGTTTGTTCAAGAGTCCGTATGTCAACACCCGCACCAAGAAAATGGGGGAGCAAGTTCCGAGAACAATGAGCCCAAAATGGTGGATTCTATCATGGCCTACATCGACCAAAAATTCAATGGGCTCAACATGGGAAAGGCTCCGACACAAGCCTTTATCAATCATCCATCCTCATGAGTACTATGGCCGCTCTTCCCGATAAGTTCAAGATGCCCGACATAAGCAAATTCAAGGGCAACTCTTGTCCTATGGCTCACATTGAGACTTATATTTGGGCAATGGTTCCAAGAAGGTCTCCCCAAGGTGATGGCTCAATGCTTTCCTCTCACTCTCGAGGGGGCGGCAAAAGATTGGTATGCTACTCTCCCGCTCACTGTCCGTCTTGATTGGGACTCCGCCATGCTTGCCTTCAAGAACCAATACCAAGGCAACACCACTCACCGGCCCACAAGGAAAGAGCTAGAGAACACTACTCAACGAGACAATGAGTCCTTCATCGACTTCACAAGGAGATGGAATGATAAACTCTCTGAAATTGTTGAGAGGCCAAACACAAAAGAGCAAATGGACATATTTCTCAAGTGTCTCAAGATTGATCTCCGACCCACCTAAGTGGGGCTTGCTACTCCGACTTCTCCCAAATGTATGAGGCGGGGGTACGCATGGATGACTTGCTCAAGGAGATTAAGAAGGCCACTCCTACTTACCGCTACAAGGCCGCTTCCAACTCCACAAAAGAGGCCTCGGTCAACGCCGTCACTATTGACAAGGGGAATTACAAAAAGGTTCCTCCACCTCAAGGGAAGAAGTCCCGAAGTGACCGTGTCTACACGCCTCTCCAAGGCATGACTCAAACCGAAGTGTTCGAGGTCCTCAAGGCAAAGGGTCAAGTCACACCCGTGCAAAGGTACCAACCCAAGACGATCCACCCAATCATGCTCACCACAAATATTGTGGCTACCACCAATATAGTGGCCACACCACCGAGGATTGCTTCGTTCTCCGCAATGTCATTCAAGATCTCATAGATAAGAAAGAATTTGTAGTGGCTAATGACGAGCATGTCAATGTAATAGAGATAGGAGAACTCGAGGGGACCACCCATTCAATCCCAATTGTGAATGGGGGCCCCAATGTTATGAATAAAATTGACAATTCTTGTTATGTAGTGACTTACGATGAGGTAATGAGGGAAGTACTAGAGAATAGGAAAAAGAAGCAAGATGGGAACGTCAACATGCTAACTCGATCCGGTCGAGTCATAGCAAGCAACCCCTCCACTTCCGCACCAAGCTCCTCTTCTCAAAGACCGCAAGCTCGCGACACTCCCGAAGATCCTCTACTTGTCCAACTCAAGAAAACTCAAGCCAACATCTCTATTTGGGACCTCATTGCATCCTCAAAGAAACACCGAGATCTTGTCATCCGCAATCTCGATGATACATCAGTTTCTCCCGATACTACTCCCGAGGACCTCACGGCAATGATTGGTCACATTCATTTTGGCAACGTCATCACCTTTGCCGATATGGACCTTCCACCATTTGGTTCCGACCACAACGAAGCTATTTACCTCAAGGTACGAGCAAGGGGGAGGCCCGTCTCAAGAGTCTTAGTGGACGGTGGTTCCGCACTCAATCTCATGCCTGGCAGAATCATGGGCATACTGGGGCTTAAGGATTCGATTTGAAGCCTTCTACTCAAGTAATCCGAGGTTATGACAGCACCGCCCGTACAGTCATGGGTATGATCGAAATAGACATCGAGTTGGGAGCATGGTCATGTCCGTTCCATTCCAAGTGCTTGATATCCCGGCCTCGTTCAACTTACTTTTGGGACGACCATGGATTCACAGTGCTAATGCCGTACCGTCAACTCTCCACCAATGTGTCAAGATCCGAAATGGTGATGAAATAGTGACCGTCATGGCTGAAAACGTCACTATCCACAGAAAAGGTGAGCCCGTCCACCAAGTTCAGCATGGTTTACCAGACTCCACTCTCTCCGGCGTCTCAATCAACGCCATTGACAAAGAAGGGGGAAACGGATCATGGACCCCCAGCAATCACAAAGTCCTCCGCATAATGAGGAATATGGACTACTTCCCTGGTTTAGGCCTAGGGAAATATCAACAAGGAATCCTACATCCTGTGCAAGTCCCATTCGTCAAGACACCTTCGGTTTGGGGTACGAGCCTTCCAAGGAAGACTTGAAACAAGAGCAAGCAATCAAGAACGAAAAGGCCCGAGCTCGTAAAGAAGGCCGTCGTTATGAGGTCCCTAATCTAAGGCCTTACCGCAAGACGTTGAATGGTTATTTTGTCCGCCAAGGGGAAGACGTTCCATACATGATCTTTCCCGAGCCATGGGTTAACAATAAGGGTGTCAAAAATCCCGGCCTCGAAATCTTCTCCGATTGTGAGATCCAGAAATCCGAAAGGGAACCAACTCCCATGTCGCCCCGTGAATGGTGGGGAAGGAAGGTGACTATAGAGTCCGAGACAGAAATCACCGTGGGGGAAGAACTGAACAGATTTAGCCTCCATGTTCGAAGAGCTTGCCATAATGAATGAATGCCAAGTCAACGCCATCCATGACACCGTCATCATAAACGAGACTCATCATTGAGATCCCGCCAAGCTCCGAGCCGATCAACAATTGGTATTCAACAAAAGGGCCCGTGGTATCCGAGGAATTCTTAGTCCAAGAAATGGGTTGCATACCCCGCACAGCAACAAAGGAAGAGCGGCTCACACTTACTTTCGAGTCCGAGAGTGTCTCTAATACCCTCACCCAAGAGGATTTGGAGGCCATAGCCGAGCGTGTGTTTCCTTTCTTTGCTAATGAAAAATTTGATATTTCTGAGTACCCTGAGATTGCAAACATCATAAATGATGAATTAACTAATAATGAACTTAACGAACAAGTTAATAACGATTCAAATTATGATGAAATAGACCACGAAAACACAACATACTTAAATGAACTTGCTCAACAAGTCCGTAGTCGTGGTGAGAATGGTCCAAAGGCTGACGAAGAATTGCATGTTGTTAATCTGGGTACCGAAGAAGAGCCAAAAGAAACTAAGATTGGAAGCTTCTTCAAGGGGGACGACAGAGACAGATTGACTGCACTACTACGGGAGTTCGTGGATGTGTTCGCATGGTCATACAAAGACATGCCGGGTTTGGACAGAAAGGTAGCAGAGCACAGGATTCCGATCAGAGAAGATGCCAGGCCAGTAAAGCAGAAGCTCAGAAAGATCAAGCCAGAATGGTCTCTGCAGGTCAAAGAAGAGATTGAGAAGCTCCTCAGTGTGGGTTTCATCAAGGTTATCGAGTATCCGACATGGTTAGCCAACATTGTGACAGTCAGGAAGGCAAACGGCAAGGTTCGAGTTTGTGTAGACTTCCGGGATTTAAACAAAGCTTCCCCAAAGGATGATTTTCCACTCCCTAATATCGACATGCTAGTCGACTCCACTGCTGCCTACGAGGTTCGCTCATTCGTGGATGGGTTCGCTGGGTACAATCAGATTCTCATGGCCGAGGAAGATCAACATAAGACAGCCTTCACAACACCGTGGGGTACCTTTTGCTACACAGTCATGCCATTTGGGTTAAGAAATGCTGGGGCTTCCTACCAAAGAGCCGTGACAGACTTGTTCCACGATATGATTCACAAAGAAATCGAGGTCTATGTGGACGACATGATCATTCACTCCAAAGGGACCGATGGTCAACATTTAATCGATCTCCGCAAGTTCTTCGAAAGGCTTCGTCAACACAAGATGAGGCTCAACCCTGCAAAGTGCACGTTCGGGGTTATCCGAGGCAAAGTTCTTGGTTATATGGTCACTGAAAGGGGAATTGAAGTAGACCCCTCCAAAATCAAGGCAATCATTGACATGCCTCCTCCAAAGACGCAGAAAGAGATTAAAGGTTTCATGGGCAGACTACAATACATCAGTCGGTTTGTGCACCAACTCACTTCCATGTGCGAGCCAATCTTCAAGCTACTCAAGAAGAATGTGGCTCTAGAATGGACCGACGCGTGCCAAGAAGCCTTCGACCAAGTGAAGCATTACTTGACGTGCCCTCCTGTTCTAGTTCCGCCGCACAAGGAGAAACCTCTGTTGCTCTATCTCACTGTCAATGATGAAGCCCTAGGGGCTATGTTAGCACAAGAGCAACGAGAGTCCACAAAGGAGAACGCCATTTATTTTGTCAGTCGCCGATTCCAAGGAGGCGAAAAGAACTACTCTGTCTTAGAGAAGTCATGTGCAGCATTGGTTTGGGTCACTCAAAAGCTCAAACACTATATGGAAGCTTTTCCGATCAAGCTAGTAGCAAAGGTGGACCCGCTCCGCTACATCTTCGAGAAGCCTTTCATGTCAACAAGAATAGCCAAATGGTACTTCATGCTCGCCGGCTATGATATCACTTACGTCACACTAAAATCCGTCAGGGGGAAAGTGTTCAGTGACCAGCTTGCCGAATTCCCGTGTGACGAAGTGAAGGGGGAAGACGTACAGTTCCCCGACGAGCATTTAATTTGTACTGCAACCGAGGAAAATAAGTGGCAACTTTTTTCGATGGCGCCGCCAATAAACACGGTTTTGGTATAGGGGTATTGCTTGTCGATCCAAAAGACATCTACACTCCCATTGCCATCCGTCTGGAATTCGAAGCTACCAACAACATTGCCGAGTACGAAGCATGTATAGCGGGCTCGAAGCAGCTCTCGACAGAAACATCACAGAACTAGAAGTATTCGGCGACTCTTTGCTCCTTATCAATCAGCAATCGGGTAAATGGCGAACCCAAGACCCGACTCTCCAACAGTATGGTCAGCACCTTGAAGAACTGGTTGAACAATTCCAAGAGATCACTTTCAACTACCTGCCAAGGGATAAGAATCGCTTCGCCGATGCACTGGCCACTATAGCTTCATTAGTTGAAATGCCCAAAGGGAAAATGGTGAAGCCTTTCAAAATTGCTCGAAGGAACAGTCCGGCATATTGCATGAGTATCGAGATCAACGAGGTTCAAACAAACTCTCCGTGGTATTCGGATATCATGAATTTCCTCAAAGATGGCACTTATCCCGAGAATAGCAATAAGAAGTCTCAAGCAGCTCTGCAAAGGTTAGCCTCTCGGTACGTACTGATTGGGGACCGAGTCTATAAAAGGCACCACGACGGGATCAATCTCTTATGCGCCAATGAGGCCGAAGCTCAAGAGATAATGTGTGAAGTGCACGAAGGAGAATGTGGACCCCACATGAATGGGTTTATGCTAGTCAAGAAGATACTTCGCATTGGTTACTATTGGAGCACTATGGAACGAGACTGTATCGAGAAAGTCAAAAGGTGTGCCAAGTGCCAATTCCACGCTAATCTGCAACATGCTCCACCCTCACAACTTTACAACATGGTCACACCTTGGCCTTTCTCTTGTTGGGGGATAGACATCATCGGTAAAGTTCATCCTGCCGGGAGCAATGGGCAGTCATTCGTCCTAGTGGCAGTCGACTACTTCACAAAGTGGGTCGAAGCACAAGCCTATCGACCCTCAACGCCAAGAAAGTGGCCGAATTTGTAAAGATTAATATCATGTGCCGATACGGCGTGCCTTATGAAATCATTTCCGACAACGGCTCTCACTTTGAGAAGGAAATGGATGCACTTTTGGTAGAATACAAGATCACCAAGCACAAGTCATCTCCTTACCGCCCCCAAGCAAATGGCGCAGTTGAAGAAGCAAATAAAACCATCGAGACCATCGTTAAGAAAATGGCCTCAACAGGAAGGGATTGGCCCGAGAAGCTACCATTAGCATTGTGGGGCTACCGCACATCAATACGGTCCGCAACAGGAGAAACTCCTTATGCATTAGTCTATGGTTCTGAAGCCGTACTCCCTATCGAACTTGAAGTCCCATCTCTACGGTCCTCCTCGAGAATCAGTCAACGAGGTCAACTGGATGCAAAGTCGATACGAACAGCTAGCCTTACTCGACGAGAAAAGGTTAAGAGCACTCGAACGCACGAGGGCATATCAGCAAAGGATGGCAAGAGCTTTCAACAAAAAAGTGAAGCCTCGAAACATCAATGTGGGAGATTTGGTCTTAAGACAACATCCTCCTAATGCCATGAATCCCCTGGGGAAATGGGGACCCCGATGGATCGGTCCGTACGTGGTCAAAAAGATACTAAGCGGTGGTGCAGTCCGGCTCGTGGATTTAGATGGTGACCAGCTGCCAAAGGAGGTCAACCTCGACAAGCTCAAGAGGTTCTACGCTTAATAAACAAGACCATAAAAAAAAAAAAAAAAAAAAAAAAAATCGCTCGCTAGGTTGAAAACCCGCAAGGGCGGCCTAGGCAAAAATTAGAGCACGTGCAAAAAAGAAGCCCGCTAGATTGAAAACCCGAAGGGCGGTCTAGGCAAAAAACAGGGTGCACCAAATAAAATAAAAAAATGGTCTTTGTTTGTTTGAACTACGAAGACCTGAGCCTCCCAACTGGAGGAACGTAGGCAACCTTCGGTGCGGTCTAAAACATATCAAAATACCCAATTCACTTCAAATAACAAAATGCAATTTTTATTCATTCAATGAATTATTCAAGCCATTACAACGGATTTATTGAGCAACAAAAGACATCAAAATATTAAATCCTAAAACAAAGTGGTCTAGGGTACTAAGAAAAATCCAATTTTCTCTTAGCTTTCAAAGGACCACCCGATCGTCTCTCAATCCTTTTCTTCTTGGGTAACGAAGGAGCACTAATACGCACCGAAACCTTCTGTGTTGCAACACGTCTCCTAGCATAAAAGTCATCCAAAGGAGTACCGAAAGGGTCAGCGAGAATGTTACTCGAATCAGCAGCAGCCTCCCTATATCTCAAAGTGCTGCTAGGCTCAAAACCCTTTCCCAACAACTCGGCACGAAGCACATCAACCCAAGTGATGCCACGGTAAAGGGTGCCAAATAAATAATCCAAGTAGCTCTCGGGAAGGAAGACACTCCCCCGATGCAGAGGAGCAAAAGCCCAACGGTTGCGGTCATCTCCCAAGCCGACTGAAGCTCACTCGAGAAGTCAGGACCCATGTAAGCAACTGGACGAAGCATTCCGTCCCTCGGAAAAGGAATTGTCTGTTGGCGACCGAACTGCCGCAGAACCCGCTCTGGCTGGTAAAATGAAGAATCTCTCAACCGGGTACAACCACGTGCTGAAAACCAAGAGTCCACTCCACAAAAGGACGAAGACCCCAAGAAGGAGGACACCACTCAATATCAACGGTCACCCGAGAGGCAAAGAATTTCTTCCAACCATCTTCAGATAAATCCCGGATCAACAACTTCCTCCTATGAACAGCAAAAGGAGACAAATCACCATCCGGAGAATAAATCTTGAAGTGTTCTCGGAGCCATATGGTCAAGAGCAAAGGGCTTCCCCGACACATCTTGCCCGTCCTATGTAACTCATCAAGGCCGTGCAACGTCTCCCCTACAATAAGAGGGATTACACTAAATTGTTGCTCCTTAGCTTGCAAAATAATCTCAGCCAACTGCACGTCCGCAGTCCCGAAGGGTGTAACAAACAGTACTTCGCTGAAGAGACAAACGGCCATGGCATTCCTTTTGAAAGATTGAACCACCGGGTCCTCCGAGTGTAAACTGAAGAACATCGGCACTCAGTTATGTCAATCACGGTACCGTGCAACATCTTCCTCACGTCCTCAACAGGGAGATTCAGTAACTCAACCCAACAGTCGATGGCACCACGGTGATATTTAGGGACGGCAATCCGACCGGCCAAAGGCATGCCAAGGATGGCCCCGAATCGTCAACAGTCGGCACCATTTCATTAGCTGAAAGGTTGAAGGTATGGCTGTCGCAATCCCAGAAAGCCGCGGCAGCTCTCAACAAATCCCAATCCGGCTTCAACGTCCGCAAGGTGAAATGAATTCGGAACCCGAAGTCTTTAATGAAGGCCTTCTTGGGATGGGTCTTGAAAGAATACACAAAGTGCCCAAGTCCTTTTCATACTCACTAACAACCTTGGCATCAAGGGAAAAGAATTGGAAGCCATGGAAAATGTTGATCACAAGCAAAGTTAAGCAATAATATGATGTTCAAAATGGCAGAAAGGAGCTGTGAGAATCAAGTGGTCGAACAGAAGATGATATTATAGCTGTTGGGCTCTTTTGGTCAGCAAATGTCAAGCCGGAATTCCGCCTCCCAGAACGCGCGCGCCACCCGCCAGCAGTCTGAAATGCGCGCGCGTCCCAAGCCTACAGAGGAAAGCGCGCGCCCTCCCAAGTCTAAATCACTTCAAGAAAAGGCCTTGTCAGAGATCTCTAGCTTAATCAAGGCACACAGCCCCTGTCCTCGGACACCCAGTTGGGCACACATTCTTCTGGTCCGCCCTTAAGGCATGTCAAAAATTGAAAGTAGGATAAAACTCCCACTCAAAAGTAGGCCGTCCTCCCCCGGATTCCGAACTCCCTAAGTTCTGTCACGGGTGCCACACCCCCCTCAAGAGTCAATCTCAACATTTCATCCCCAGCATGAACATTTTTTCTGGTCGCGGTCAACTGTGCCCGCACCCCCATAATTCAAAAAAGTCAAGTGCGACTCCAAGTGGCACGAGACTTCAAGAAATATTTTCATCAACGAATTTCACTAACGGATTCGTCCTCAAAGGTTCACTAACGGCCTCATCAAGGATTTCACTAACGGATTCGTCAACA
>JAOWBW010002412.1:30993-83204 GCA_026119855.1 Campanula takesimana
CTGGTGCAGGGAAGATGGACAGCGCCCGATTAATGTAACCATGGCCGGCCAAGGAGGAGTGAGAAGGTTGCGGGATGTCTATGACGTGGAAGTCGGTTGGTAGGATCTTTGTTCCGATGGTAATGGGCAAGGTGGCTTTGCCTATCACGCGCGGCATGTATAGTCATAAGCTTTGATGGTTGCTTGGATGGGCGTAAATCAACACCATGAACGCCCAACCACATCCATCATCCTTGAAGGTAGGATATTAATAGCAGAACCATTATCAATGAATACACGGGAATTTTCTTGCCATTTACCTCGACAGTGATGTATAAAAGCTCATTATGATCAACTCCGAACACTGGCTAGTCCTAGCTCTGAGAAAGTGATGATGTTTCCATAGTGGATATTACCAATCATGTGGTGACGTCTTCCGGGTAATAGTGGATGGGTACCATGGTGGCGGTGAGGTTTTGCTCGAGCATGAGGCGATGGGCGGGAGGAGGTGAGTAGGGACCAGAGAGCAAGATGTGGGCTTGGGTTGTTTGAGTTGAGTGAGGATAGGGTCTTCTTTTTCTAGGTCGGCTTGCTCGGGTTCCTTCCAAAGATTTTCTTTGCACCCTTTGGGTCGGATTGGTACACTTGACCGGATCTCGTAAGGAGACAAACTTCTGCACGTAGCTCTCCAAAGACAATGGCGTGTCATACAGGGGGCGAAACTTCGGTTTTTTCGGCCTCCTCGAAGATTTCGGCCCAGAAAAGAGGTTGAGAGGGTTTGAGACTCTCTTCCTCTAGAGAGTCGACTTCACTAACTAGTTCTTTTCTAAAGACAACAAGTAGCAAGAAGGTTCTTTATTATTAATCATTGAAATACAACCCATCCCATCACAGTCCGCCACAACAGGCTCGGCCGGATCGTGATCTCACTAAGTTCTACCATGAGTACATTGCTAGCTACGTAATCTCTAGGGTCTTCGACAACTCCCTTGTGGATGAGCTCTTGCACGGCTTTCTTGAGTTCAAGCATTCTTCGGTAGTGTGACCGGTGCACTTTGTGGTAGTGGCAAAACTTCGATAAATCGCAACCAGAACGGGGAGGTGTCCTTCTAAGGTTCGAGCATTTCTAACGTCACCAATGCCATGAAGATATCCACCATCGTGAGCCCTATATTGTCAAAGGCATCCATGAGCTCTAGGATACTGATCTCGCATGTTTGCACCATATTCACACCCCCCCCCATTGTTAGGAAGAGGGTTATTCACCACATTAGGACCCTTCGGCTTCTCAATCTTCTTGTCATTGATCACCCTTGAACTACGCCTTCAATTGAATACAACCATCCATTGTGTGCCCGATGTGCTTGTGATACTTGCAGAACTTGGAGGCATCCAAATCACTTCTTGGGTAGGCGGGTTGGTAATTTTTCTAAAGGCTTGATAAGACCTCTCTTGACTAACACGTCAAAGACTTTCCCATGGGCATACCAAATCATCAAATGCTCCCTCTGTTGTGGAGCCCCATTCCTTGTTACGGCTTGGACATCTAGCGGGACCTCTTTTCTGGACCATATTCACTTGGCCGACGGCCTCCTTTCCACCCCTAGGAGGCGCAGGTGCAGTAGGAGCCCTTGTAGCGGAAGGAGTTGTTGTTGTTGGTCTTTGGACTTTCTTTGGCGGCACAATCCAGTGAACCCGCTTCGTACCTTACTCCGGCGTCAACCCTTTCCCGCAAATCAGGGAGTAACCATTGCCGATGGCTGCTTTCATCTCAGGCAATAAACATTTGTTAGATATTTGTTTATGTTCCTTCGCTTTTGGTGGGTATTGACTCGCACAACCGATGAATTCCACCTCTGTAAAATAATAATATAGCCTCGCCGGCTTTTTCATAGTGTTCTCAAGGTCGGTTCGATTCACATGCCAATCCAAGTTAGCTTGATACAGCTCACAGAAAATGGCACTGATTGATCCCCATGTTTGCCTCTCGCTTGGTTCTAGCCCCAAGAAACCAACGCAGAGCTATTCTATCCAAAGTGCTCGAACGACACACGCGAGCCATTTGTTCGTTGGTGAAGTCACGAGCCCTCATGGCCACACATAACTATCCAAATGATTCTAGACACGAGTCACCATGAAACATTGCCACTTTAGGCATCTTGAAATCCTTGGGGAGAGCCCCCACTTGGCTAGGGTTGATTGTCTTGGTAGTCGGTGCACTTTGCTTATCCACGGTCTCGATCAACTTGCACATTTGCTCCTGCATGGCCGTGACCACAGGGTGATTGGAGATGTCGAGTATAGATTCTGGCAGAATGACGGGAGGAGTAGTGGAAGTAGTGGCAGCGGCCATACAATACTCAGGGCAACGAGGGTGCGGGTATTTTGCTAGCAGAGAGGTAGCTACCAAGCAGTTCAGGGAAGGTTCATAGACAGCCTTGTTCTTGCTCATGGTAGTGAAACCTTGTTGGGTGTAGAGAGAAGGAGGTGGAACATTGCGGTAGCTTGGGAATGGAAGGCAGCAGCATTGTGTTGGGGGACAGTTGGTATTGACCTCTTCATCCTCGACATAAATGAAATTCTCACCATCGGGCACAATTTAGTTCCCTTTTGTTGAATGTGACCCTTCAACTGTTGGTTCTAGTCTTCCAACATCTGTTGCTTTCTTCGAGATTCTTGATCTGGCTTCGATACCGGCGAGGAAATTCTGGAGTCTTGGGGGAATACCATTGAGAGTAGCCTCGGTGTTGAGCTCGGGGGCACTAGCAGGAGGAGCAGAGGCTGAAGCTGAAGCGGGAGTTGACATTGCTGATGACGAGACTGAGAACGTGGACGGAGTAGAAGCTTCACGTTGTAGTCGACCACCCGAACGGATCCAAACTTGCTTTGCTGAAAGGTTGAAGGGCAATGAAGCTTTAGGAGAGGGGGAAGGCTCATGCAAAGTATTTTTTAATTTACAAAAACATACATTATTTACACCCTAATTGGTTGGAAGGGATACCCCTTTTTCGCAACTAGTTAGAAGACTACGATCAGTGGAGGCCATCACTACGTCTATAGACCCCTCGTTTTTCACCTGCATTGCACACCCCCAAACGGACAATTTGGGCGAGGGTCCTATAGGGAAAGCGGCTTCCACCAACCATCGGATCCTACGACTAACCCTTCCTTAAAGGCATTTAACGTGATGTCTATGTTGCATCCTACGCAAGTTAATGATGAGCGGAGATCTTGACAATAAACACTCACCTTACATGGCACGTCCCTTGTAGGGAAATCACTTTTTTGTGCACTTTCTCTCAAAGATCTCGATTCATCATTGACTTGGGGATGACTCGACATAGACAGCACGTTAATTGACTATTAAGAAAAAGCTAGCCAAACCAACCGGTCAAAACCTAGGTGTGTTACCTATACTAGTGTGGGTTGACACGGGTTAGGTAAAAGGTTCCCACCGTATACGGTGAGTGGAATAGACAAGTGACTCGAAAACAGTGCGACAGTAGCGCACAAATTCCTGCACATCGAATACTCCGGGTAATGGGGACCTGTGCAGTGCTGACACGGACTAGTGGTAGTGTACGGCAAGAAACTAATTCTTTTTGTTGGTCCCAAAGGGCAACAAGGGTATGAAAAATAGCTAGAGGGGGGGGTGAATAGCTGTTTTAAAATTCTTTTCGTACCCTTGAAAACTCAATTGCAAATGCGCACTTTATCAAGTAAGCGTTATGAAATGCGCCTAAGTGAGTGAGTGAAATGCACAGCGGAATTTAGTAATGAAAATAGGCGCAAAGTGATAAAGGGAGCGCAACACACACACTAAGTATTTTGGTTCAAAGTAAGTGAAATAAGGAACTAAGGCAAATGATATAACAAACACAACACAATTCAGTTCAATCAATCTACAATGAGTAAACAAGCAATAGTGAGTGAAAATAATAACTTGACAGAAATAACAAGATAATAACACAAGCTATTTGGAGAGGTTCGATCAATGAAAGATCTACGTCCTCTACCAAGATGGTTAGTCTTGGATTTCTAATCGAGATCTTTATATAATGAGTGAGTGTTACAAATTACAAAGTTTGAGCTTATACACAACTCAAGATCTATTATTATGAAAGAACAAATCCAAAACAATAACCGGTGTATCTCTTAAAGAAGAATCTAAATGATTAATCTTAAAGAGGTGCGTGTGTGTTCTTAGAATCAAGGCTCTTTAGATCTTTGAGATGGAGAGCACGAGAAACTAAAGTGTTAAGGCTTGAAGATCTGGGCTAAGGATGAAGGTATGAAGATGTTCTTGAGAAATCTGGAAAAACGAAGGCAATCTTCAAATCTTCAACAAATGCTTTGAGAGAGAAATTCTTGAAATTCTTAGCAAAACTCAGCAACTTCAAAATGTTGAAGTTATGGGGTATTTATAGTGAACTTCAAAAAAACTAGCCGTTGGAAATCCTTGTGGATAAGATGAGCTGTCGCTCGTTGATTGGAGCATGCATATATTATGGCCATTTTGACACTCAACATAAAAGTGACCGTTATGGACACGTGTCAATAGATTAGGTGCATATGCATCTTTTAACCACCGTTGGATTATTGGCGTAATTTGAATTCTCTTCAAGTCTTCGAGTCTTCAATAAATCACTGAGTGTTGAATAAACACGTAGAGGCGCATTAAGCCAAGAGGCGCATTGAGCCAAGAGGCGCACAGAAGCGTGCGCTTAAATCAAGGGGGCGCAGAGGCGCGAAACATAGCTTATGAAGAAATCCTTATGCGCGCGCTCTAAATGGCGCATGGCGCAAATGTAGAAGGCGCGTGGCGCGTGGCGCAGGAGGCGCATAAGCGCGGCTCAAACTCACTGAGTGATTTTTCTTGAAACTTGATCTTCTTGCCCTATTTCTAAGCCTATTCTATAACAATGGACAACTTAAAAAAATGAAGTATAAATACTTCTTACATGTGGGTCTAAAGTCCATGAAATAAAACTTAGGTGATGATCAATCAAATCTAATAAGTTCTATTACCTAAAAGCTGAGATATGTGTGGGCATACCCAACAATCTCCCCCTATTTGATTGATGCCATTACCTACTATATCAAGGACAAACATTATACTTGATAAGAACATGTCCAAATGAATGAAATTGGTAATTCATGTCTCAAGTTAATGCACACACTAGTCCAAAATATAGATTCCTAATCTATTCCAATAAGAATAAAGAGTTACATATGGAAAGATAGAAACATCAGTTTAACACATTCAAAATGATATATGGTTTTTAGTTTTGAAATGTGTTTAAACAAAGTTTAAACTTAATGCATGAAAGTATGAAACAATTCAATATGATGCATATGAATTTAAACAATATTCATTGTTCTACAAACAAGGAGTTTGAGTGAACAAGGTTTGATAATAAGTGATGCATTGTTCTCATTAAAACTTGGGGTGTAAGAGTTACAAGTTACAAGTTTCGAATAGAACAAAAAAAAAGGTGCTAAAACAAGTAAGCACAAAATCACTAACACAAGAGTTGATTCTATTACAAAAAGGTTCTAAAAACTTACAAACAAAAATAATAGAAACTAAGGGTTGGGAGGCGCATCATCTTCCTTCAAACCTTCAACGATCTCTGAAACAGAACGCTGAATTTGCTTTGCGAGCTGATGACTACGGTTCGCTAACCCTTGAGTGTCAGTGACACTGGAGTGAGTGGCAGTGATACCGTCTCTAATGTAACTCAAGTGATTCACATTGATGTTTTGGTATTCATCAATGGAACGCTGAGTGATTTGCTGCTGCTATGAAATATTTTCTTCTAAGATTTGAATGTGAGCTTCAATGGCATTTTGAGCCGTGATAATATCAGAAGAAATATGTTCGGCGCGTCTGTCAGAGCTTGAGTGAGCAGCAGTGAAATGAGTGACGACCAATTCTTTCAGGACATCCAACTTAGACACTAGCACGTTCATGTTGGATTGAGACGCAGCAGACTGAGGTATGAAAGTAGGCGCAGAAGCGGTGGTTTGCGCCTGATCAGTATGAGCTTGAACCTGAGTCTGCGCCGGAGGAGGAGAAGGAGCAGAGAGTTTGTCCTTGAGAGAGTTCATCTCCCCCTTAATGGCAGCGATCTCTTCGGATTGATCAGTGAGTAAGGAAGTAAGAAGCTCAAATTGAGACTTTATATGAGTCTGTCCTTGCTCTAAGTTTGCTTGCCCCTGCTGTAGAATGAAGAATGGAAAGTACCTCGCTCAAATCAGGAGCAGATGGAGGAGGCGCAGGGGTAGAGAGTGGCGCATCATCTTGAAGGGGCGCAGAAGGAGATGGAGGCGCAGGAGGAGGTGAATGAGTAGGAGACTCAAATTCATCTTCAGTTTCAACATCAACAGTTTCAACAACAACTGTTTCAACATCAATAGTTGCTGTTGTGATCTGATCAGGTCCAGGTGGAGGCGCAACTGGGAAGGAGTGCGCTGAGGGATGGTTCTCTTGCTCCCCCTGAACTGGTTCCTCTATGTCTGAAATGTCATCGCCGAAGAAATCAGAAGGAGTTGTACCCTTGACACGTTGGTCCGTTGAAATTTGAATGAGGGCGCACGGGGAGAGGAGGCGCGTTGAGAAGGCCCTTTCTCAATATCAGCACTTGATCCAGCGCCTTTCATGCGCTCTAACTTTTCTGACTCAGCAGCTTGTTTGGCTTGAAAATCTTCATCTCTTTTTCTTTGAGCCTCAAGTCTGCTGGCTTCCTGCGCTAGCCTTAGATCTCGCTCTTCATCAGTTTCAAATCTAGTACGTTTGATTGGCGCACGAGGAGGGTCATCAACCACCCTTTTTCCTTTGCTTTTCTCTGCGCCTGGCACGGGATCAGCGCTTTGTCTAGCGCTTGCCTTCACTGCGCTCTTTATCAAAGGTGCGCTTTTAAGGACTGGCGCATCATCGGACTCTGTGTCTTCATCCACTAAGCCTTCAACAGTCTTGATTTGAATGCCTTTGGCGCGCTTTGTAGGCTTCTTTCTGCGCTTTTTGAGGTCCAAATTAGCTTTACCAAACATTGGAACATCGTTGATCTTATATTCAGGATTCTCATTCAAAAACTTAACTAACTCAGGGTAAGTTAGAAAAAGTTTTGTGAGAAGAAGGCAGTGTGAGCGGAATCGGGTCTTTCCATCACTTTTGTTCTTCACAAATTTATCAATTTGCTCACGCAGAGTCTTGAACAGAATGTGAGGCCAGTGAAGCTTCTCCTTGGCCATGATGGCAGCTGTGTATTCCCATTGTTCCACCGTGAATCGGTTCACGTTCCCAGTTTTGAAAACAATCGAAGTTCCCACCAAGTGCGCGATGTGAGTCAAGAGTTCTCCACCATCTCGAATTTCGGTGTTTTTGATATTATTTTGAAGCGTGGGAATATTTAGAAGTGAGGCAGCCATCTTGTTCTGATCATCAACAGAGTAAGTCATCGGATGCCCAATAATGCGATCTTCACCGGTAGATGGAAAACCAAGCAAGTGTCGAATCACAGATGATGAAATATGGACGTCAACATTTTGAACGCGCGCCTCAATCCGGTAGTGAGTGCGCCCATTTACATCAATTTCCACTAGAACAGCAGTGGAAAAGAACTCATCCACGAGGAGCGCAGAATAGAAATCTTGGTCCATGGTGAATAAAGGGAGCAGACCAGCAACGCGCAGAGTTTCTATGATTTCTCGCCCAATTACTTCACCAGACAGCTCTAATAGATCAAGAGATTCTTCTAATTTGAAGTTTGCAAGGTCCTGAAAAAATGATTGATGTTAGAAGTGACATAGGCGCATAGAGACATAAAATGATCAAAGTAACATAGGCGCATAAAAAATAAATAGGCGCATAATAGAATCAGGCGCACAAAATTATAGAGAATCAAGGCGCATGATTGAATTAGGCGCATAAATATTAAAGGCGCATAGAGTTACAAGGCGCATAATATGGTTCTATGTGAATACTAAGGAAAAATAAAACAACGAAATTTGACTAAGTACGAAGTTAGGCGCATAAGGTTTTAGGCGCAGAATGATTTAAGCGCATATACAAGTAGAGGCGCAGAAAGCATTCAGGCGCATAAAAGAATAGGCGCATAAAGAAGTATATAGGCGCATATCGTGAGAAATTTAACTTAGTAAGAAAAACAAACAACAAGCATTCAAAAGACAGAAATGAAAATCAAAAAGTTCAAATTTTCGAAAACAAGGTAGAAAATTTTTAGAGACCAAAACATGCAATGTTGACGAAGAACACGAAGAACGACCCTTGAATGCTCGAAGAACACCAAGAACACGAAAATCATGAAACTTCACCAAACTAGACAAATAATATATCAAAATGACCGCATGACAACAAGGAATCTAAATATGTAAACAAAAATATGAACAAATCAATAATGAAAGCACAATGATCAAAAGAATGACCGAAAATTTTGAAAAATTTTGAAAACAAAAATTCAGATTTGTAACAAACAAAGCATTGATCGTTGAAATGTTGGTTTTAAAAGATTCGAAATCAAGAATAGAACACAACCCAACAAACGATATAGAAAACGGATCATCGAAACAAGAGAAATCAAAGGAAAATGAATCCGGGTTTTGAAAAAACGAAAAAACACTGAAAATGACGAAAGAAATTTCAGAAATGTAAGGAGATTAAAGGTTGAGAATTCATACCATTTCGTCTTGTGTAGATGTTGATGCTTTCTTAGGACCCATAAACTTATATATATATAGAAAATGAAGAAGAATGAAGATGGAGAGAGAGAGAGAGAGACGAGAGTCGAAGAGAGAGAGTAAGACGGAGAGAGAGAGAAAAAGTGTAGGTGAGAAGAGAGGAAGGTGATGATGTGTATTTATAGGTTAGGTTCAAAATTTGCACTGATAAAACAAAAATACAGTCAAAAATTTAAAAAAATTGGAAGTTGAAAGGATGGCATTTATGAGGGATTTTGAAAATGGCGGCTCATCATGACAAAAAGGACATTCATTAATGAGGGATTTTTGGGATTTGAAGGGCATTAATGGCTGAATGACCTAAAGTGTCATGATGTGACATTTAGGTTTTTGAAAAACTGCTCCACTTTCCCTTTAAGTGTATGAGCAATTTTGACTAATTTTTGCACAAACACCAAAAACATCTATTTTGGTGTAAGTTTGGGGTGCAAGAAATATATCCCAGAAAATAAAATTTTTCGAAAAGCGTAAAACGAGGGAAAAATTTAATTGCACAAGTACCCTTGAACAATTAATGGAATGTCAAAAGACATAGATTCCTATAATAAATGAACAGAATTAACATACCTGGTACTTGTGTATTTAATACGTTCAATCATTGAAATTGAATTTTGAGAAATGATTGAGCCGCAATAGTTAATGCGCGCATGAAAGGGCGCATTACTTCAGCAAGGCGCATACTCATCTAGGCGCATTATTATCAAGGCGCATACTCATCTAGGCGCATTAGCGTTTTAAGCGCATGGATTGATAGGCGCGCATGGATTGTGCGCGCAGAAAATGAGGGATGAGCGCGCAGTTAGTAAGGCGCATATATGGCGCATAGTTTCCTTGAAACTTTTGAAAAATAGATTTAATCATTTGTACCTAATATTCTCATAACTCAACACAAACATAAGATCATTAGTATTGACAAAACTATATTGAATTTAGTTGAGTTCAAGCATACCCATTTCGCCTCTCAAAAACATGAATCGTTTCGCGTCAAGTGCTTTCGTTAGAATGTCGGCGATTTGATAGTCGGTTCCCACGTGTTCCAAATGAATATTGCCTTTCTCCACGTGGTCTTTGAGGAAGTGATATTTGATGTCGATGTGCTTGGTCTTTGAGTGCTTGATAGGATTTTCAGAAACCGCAATTGTTGATGTATTGTCGCAGTAGATGGGACAATTTTCTTCGATGATATCATAGTCCACCAATTGCTGCTTCATCCAAAGTATTTGACAACAACAACTTCCCGCAGCGATATATTCGGCTTCGGTTGTTGAAACAGATACCGAAGCTTGTTTCTTACTTGCCCATGACACAAGTCGATATCCGAGGAAATGACAGGTGCCACTAGTGCTTTTCCTATCAATTGTGCATGCTGCATAATCCGCATCTGAATAACCTACAAGTTTAAAGTTCGAATCTTTGGTGTACCAAAGTCCAAGGTTAACAGTGCCAGAGAGATATCTTATAATACGTTTCACAGCAATTAAGTGTGCTTCTCTAGGGTCGGATTGATAACGAGCACAAACACAAACACTAAACATAATATCGGGCCTACTAGCAGTAAGATAAAGGAGTGAGCCAATCATACCTCGATAGAGCGTTTGATCAACACGTTTACCTTTTAGATCTTTGTCGAGTTTGTTGCCGGTGGCCATTGGAGTATCGTATGTTTTAGCGTTCTCAAGTCCAAACTTCTTGATTAAGTCCTTTGTGTATTTGGCTTGATTGATAAAGATGCCTTCACTCATTTGCTTGATTTGAAGCCCGAGGAAGAATGTGAGTTCTCCCATCATGCTCATTTCAAACTTGCTCTTCATTAGTTTCTCAAAACGCTTGCACAACAATTCATTAGTAGAACCAAATATAATATCATCAACATAAATTTGAACAAGTAATTTATGACCATTATGTTTGGCAATGAAAAGAGTTGTATCGATTTTACCGCGAGTGAAGCCTTTTTCAATGAGAAACTTTGATAGTGTATCATACCATGCTCTTGGTGCTTGTTTGAGTCCATACAAAGCTTTCTGGAGTTTGTACACATGATTTGGAAATTGTGAATCTTCAAACCCAGGTGGTTGAGCAACATAGACTTGTTCTTGGAGTTCACCATTTAGAAACGCGCTCTTCACATCCATTTGATATAACTTGAAGTTTTTGTGAGCGGCGTAAGCTAGAAATAATCTGATAGCTTCAAGTCTTGCTACGGGCGCAAAAGTTTCATCGTAGTCAATTCCTTCTTCTTGCCTATAGCCTTGTGCAACCAATCTTGCTTTGTTTCTCGTGATGGTTCCATTCTCATCCATCTTGTTCCTGAACACCCATTTCGTACCAATCACTCCATGATCATTTGGTCTAGGAACTAGAGTCCAAACCTTACATCGTTCAAATTGATTGAGTTCTTCTTGCATTGCAACAACCCAATTAGGATCTTGGAGCGCTTCATCAGCCTTCTTCGGTTCAATTTGAGAGATAAAAGCAGTGTAAGCATCAAAGTTTGTAGGTCTCCTTGTACGAACACCAACTTGTAGATCACCGATGATATTAGCAATTGGGTGACCTCTAACTTCACGAATTTCAGGAGGTAAGTTAGGTTGAGTCATAGTAATTTGAAGGTCTTCAATTGGTACATCTTCACCAGATTCAAAGTCATTGAAATTTGGGGGTTGAACTGGCTCAGAATTGAAATTTGGGTTTACACCAGATGCAACAGTAGAGATAGGCGCGTGAGAGGAATCATGAGGCGCATCATTTGAGTGAGGCGCAATAGATGATTCACCCGGCGCATTATACATTGAATTAGGCGCATTTGATGTAGATGGATTTCTTTGTGTTGATAGATTCTGATCTTGAGTGGGCGCAACATAAATAGGAGCACCTGTATCATTTAACTCAATAGAATCATCAGCAACATTTGGAGCCAAATGTGGCTCAAGGAGAGAATGTTCATCAAATGTAACATGTACAGATTCAACTATCACTAATGTAGTTCTATTAAAAACACGAAAAGCTTTAGAGTGTTTGGCATACCCAACAAAAATACCTTCGTCGGCTTTGGCATCGAATTTACCTCTATGTTCGTTTCCGTTGTAGAGGATATAACATTTGCAACCAAAGATCTTGAAGAATGCAATGTTGGGAGTTCTACCACGCCAAAGTTCATACGGAGTCTTGTTGTGAAGTTTGTTGATGAGGGAACGATTTTGAGTAAAACATGCAGTGTTGATAGCTTCTTCAGAAAAGTACTTAGGCAATTTAGCTTCAGCTATCATCGTCTTTCCCGCTTCAATCAACGTTCTATTCTTTCGTTCAACAACGCCATTTTGTTGAGGGACTCCGGCGGTTGAAAAGTTGTGATCTATCCCATGATCTTCACAATATCGAGCAACACCGTTGTTCTTGAATTCTGTTCCATTGTCGGATCGAACACTAACGATGTCATCTTCTTTTTGGGTTTGGAGCAGTCGAAATAAGGTAGTGAGAATATCATAACAATCATCTTTTGTAATCATCATCTCCACCCATGTATATCTTGAATAATCATCCACCACAAATAGAGTATACTTGTTTCTTCTAATGCTTGCGGTGGAAACTGGTCCAAATAGATCAATGTGAAGCAGTTGCAAACATCTTGTAGTTGAAGGATTTGACTTGCTTGAAAATGACTGCTTCGGTTGTTTGCCAAGTTGACATGCGGCGCACTTTTTGTCATGATGATCAGCAACCTTGGGAAGTCCTTTGACAAGATTATTCCTGCTGAGTTTAGATAGATACTTGAATTTCAAGTGACTTAAGCGCTTGTGCCACAGCCAACTATTTTCGTTCACACTTTTTGCTACAAAACAAAGATTAGTACTAGAGTTCATACTATGGAAATAAATAATATAAATATTTATCTTACGATATCCCGTGAGTAAGATAGCTCCAGTTTTGCCATTCTTGATAAGACATTGCGTTGAAGTGAAATGGCATTCTAATCCTTTGTCGCAGAATTGAGATATGGATAATAAGTTGTGCTTGAGCCCTTCGACGAGTGAGACTCTTTCAATGCACACTTTGTCTTTCTTGAGCTTTCCATATGCTACAACTTGACCTTTGTTATTATCGCCAAATGTTACGGAGGGACCTCTTTCTTCATGGACATCTTCTAATAAGGATTCATCTCCAGTCATGTGTCTTGAACACCCACTATCGAGAATCCATTCATAATTTCTAGCTTTTGAAGATCCAGCCATGAAACAAAGAACCTGAAATATAGACATTTAAGCAGGTCCCCTTTATTCCATTTGGGTCCTAGGGTTAGCAACTTTTGACAACCCACTCTTGCTTGACCTTAGGATTTTTACGTCCTTTGGCATTGGGAGTGAATCTCAAAAGGCATTCCACGGCCTTGTGTCCTGAACAATCACAAATAGAACAATGATGAAAGCCACCAATCACGTGAGTTTTCACAAACTCTTTACTTTTCTTGGGGATGGCATTCTTCTTTGGGTCAGATGAACTAGACTTAACAAAATCTTTCTTTTGAAATTTTGGAGTGCTTTTTCTCGGAGGGCGCATAGGGCTAGGAGGCGCACGGCGATGAGGCGCGTGGCTCTTAGGCGCATAATGAGCACTCGGAGAAGGAGCGTGCCTATTTTCAAGAATGATTTTGCTAGGAGATGGTTCATCTGTAGCTATATCTTTCCCATTAGCTTTCCCAAATTGCTTCGTTGGGTAGACATAGTGGAATGTTTGTCTCTTGACTTTTTCCTGTCCTTTACCCATTGAATTAGAATGTTTTTCCTTGGGAATTTCAAAAGTTTGTTGGTTGGTAAATTCACTATCTCTTTCAGCACAGACATCACATTTAAAGTTGTCACTAGTTGATGAGAATCCCAAGCCACTTTTATCACCACTGACTTTTTGGGACTCAAATATATTCTCCATAGTGACACGAGAATTGGACCACTCATTTGTAATCTTTTTAAGATCAGTAATTTGAGCAACCAATTCATCGTTTTGAACTTTAAGAAGTGAGTTCTGTTCTGTTAGAAAAGTGTTTTTAACAGTAAGAGGAGTCATGCTCTTTATCTGCTCATTAAGGAGGGTGAGTTCAGATTTATGTAGAGATTTCTCGGTCTTAAGCTGGGAAATTTCATCACATGATAGTGCTAAAGCTTCCTTCATACTATCAAATCTAGTGATTACCTTTTCAGCCTTTTTGAACAATTTTTCTTGTTCAGCAATCACTTCATCATCATTGATTTTGGAGATTGGAGCAGTTGGTTCAACCTGTGGTCTAATGTATGATCCTTTTCTCAATTTGTTCCTTGCTCCAAGATCACATCGTGAGAATAGCAATCCACCATCGTTTTGAGCCGGAGTGAGAAATCCTTGTTCAACGAGCTCGCTGATGGTTGGTCCTTTCTTCTTTTTCACTTCTTGAAAACCTGCAGATTTCTTGATAGGTTTATTCAAGGCATTCATATCGGGAACATCCTTGGAGAAATCATCATCAGAATCATAAGCATCAACTTCATCATCATTTACCATCAAACAAACGAGTCCATCATCGGAATCTTCATCGCTCTCATCGGAGTCTGTTTCAATCCAAGTGTTGTGCTCATTTGCTGGTGCTTCTTCTTCAGCAACCATTCCCTTGTGACGAGTGAACTTGGGAGTGAATTTGGGAGTATGGCTGCTCTTCTTCTGCATATATTCAAATTTGGGGATCGGGCAGCTTGATGCAAAATGTCCGGGTTTCCTGCAATTAAAACAAACAAGGTCTTCTTTTCTTTTTGAATCACTGCTCCTTGAAAACTTTTGAGGAGCTTTGCTGGTAGATCCTTGAAATTTGTTGGTTGAGCCGGGTCTTGAGAATTTTCTGAACTTTTGAAATTTCTTCACAAATAAAGCGAAGTCTTCATCATCCATGTCTAATAGCTCAGAAGTAGAAATTTTGGGATCGGAGTTTTTTTCATCTTGTACAGGCGCAGGAGTAGGCGCAGGTGTAGGCGCAGCTTCTCTGTGCGCCATCATAGCCATAGATTTTGACTTTCCTTCAGTTTCGCTGATTCGTTGGAGTTTGAGTTCGTAAACTTTGAGATTTGCATATAGGTTCCTTAAAGTCCAAACATCTAAAGTTCCAGCGTCTTCAAGAGCGCTAGATTTATGTAGGTATCTTGATCCAAAAGCTTGTAGAAAATTTACATTCAAATCTTTGTTGGTAAACTTCATGCCAAGTGAAATACATAGATTGATAATTTCACAGTAGCGTTCATAAGTTTGCCTCAAGTTTTCACTGGGGAGTTGAGAGAAATTGTTGAATCTCTTTTGTACTTCGTATTTCTTGTTCTCCTTGCTAACGGTGTCTCCTTCAATATGCTCTTCAATAGCATCCCATAGCTCATTAGCGGTAGCACAATGCATGACTTGTTGTTTCATAGCCGTGCTTAGAGTGCTTAAGAGAATGTTTCTTGCTTTGCCATCATTTGCAACTCTTCTAATTTCTTCCTCGGTCCATTCTTCCCTTGGTTTTAGAACTGTAGGTTGAGCAGCGTTGGTGCGTGGATTTGGATTCGCCTTCATCGGAATATAAGGTCCATAAACGACGGTGTCATGGAGCCTTTCATCGATTGAGTTGAGATGAGTCAATATGCTGAATTTCCACACGTCAAAATGATCTTCATCAAAGACCGGAACGTGAGTGTAGTTTGTAGTTGCCATAGGTTTTGAGTTTGCCATTTAGAATCGGCACCCAAGCTGTTAAGCTTGAAAAACGAAAAATGTTTTATAAAGGTGTTTGCTCTGATACCACTTGTTGGTCCCAAAGGGCAACAAGGGTATGAAAAAGAGCTAGAGGGGGGGGTGAATAGCTGTTTTAAAATTCTTTTCGTACCCTTGAAAAACTCAATTGCAAATGCGCACTTTATCAAGTAAGCGTTATGAAATGCGCCTAAGTGAGTGAGTGAAATGCACAGCGGAATTTAGTAATGAAAAATAGGCGCAAAGTGATAAAGGGAGCGCAACACACACACTAAGTATTTTGGTTCAAAGTAAGTGAAATAAGGAACTAAGGCAAATGATATAACAAACACAACACAATTCAGTTCAATCAATCTACAATGAGTAAACAAGCAAGTAGTGAGTGAAAATAATAACTTGACAGAAATAACAAGATAATAACACAAGCTATTTGGAGAGGTTCGATCAATGAAAGATCTACGTCCTCTACCAAGATGGTTAGTCTTGGATTTCTAATCGAGATCTTTATATAATGAGTGAGTGTTACAAATTACAAAGTTTGAGCTTATACACTAACTCAAGATCTATTATTATGAAAGAACAAATCCAAAACAATAACCGGTGTATCTCTTAAAGAAGAATCTAAATGATTAATCTTAAAGAGGTGCGTGTGTGTTCTTAGAATCAAGGCTCTTTAGATCTTTGAGATGGAGA
This sequence comes from Campanula takesimana, assembly GCA_026119855.1. Taxonomy (NCBI): domain Eukaryota; kingdom Viridiplantae; phylum Streptophyta; class Magnoliopsida; order Asterales; family Campanulaceae; genus Campanula; species Campanula takesimana. The sequence goes on from JAOWBW010002412.1 coordinate 47,167, forward strand.
GCACGAGAAACTAAAGTGTTAAGGCTTGAAGATCTGGGCTAAGGATGAAGGTATGAAGATGTTCTTTGAGAAATCTGGAAAAACGAAGGCAATCTTCAAATCTTCAACAAATGCTTTGAGAGAGAAATTCTTGAAATTCTTAGCAAAACTCAGCAACTTCAAAATGTTGAAGTTATGGGGTATTTATAGTGAACTTCAAAAAAACTAGCCGTTGGAAATCCTTGTGGATAAGATGAGCTGTCGCTCGTTGATTGGAGCATGCATATATTATGGCCATTTTGACACTCAACATAAAAGTGACCGTTATGGACACGTGTCAATAGATTAGGTGCATATGCATCTTTTAACCACCGTTGGATTATTGGCGTAATTTGAATTCTCTTCAAGTCTTCGAGTCTTCAATAAATCACTGAGTGTTGAATAAACACGTTGAGGAGCATTGAGCCAAGAGGCGCACAGAAGCGTGCGCTTAAATCAAGGGGACGCAGAGGCGCGAAACATAGCTTATGAAGAAATCCTTATGCGCGCGCTCTAAATGGCTCATGGCGCAAATGTAGAAGGCGTGTGGCGCGTGGCGCAGGAGGCGCATAAGCGCGGCTCAAACTCACTGAGTGATTTTTCTTGAAACTTGATCTTCTTGCCCTATTTCTAATGCCTATTCTATAATAATGGACAACTTAAAAAAATGAAGTATAAATACTTCTTACATGTGGGTCTAAAGTCAATGAAATAAAACTTAGGTGATGAATCAATCAAATCTAATAAGTTCTATTACCTAAAAGCTGAGGTATGTGTGGGCATACCCAACACTTTTTATGGAGGAAAGAGAGAAGTTTTTTAGTGTTAGGATGATGCAATGCAATGCATGAGAGAGAGAGAGAGAGAGAATACTGTACAAGGGAGCATAGCAGAGTTTTGTTTGACCCTAATACTAAAGTGAAGATAACAAAGGTACAAGGATACAAGGCATATACAAAGTATAAGTATCAACAAAGTACAAGTATTAACATTGCGGGGTGCACGGGTGCATGTGTAAACATGGCAAGTATGTGAGGTGCATGTGAAAACATGGCAAGTGTGCATGTGCAAACATGGCAGGTGTGTGCATGTGTAAACATGGCAGGTGTGTGCATGTGTAAACATGGCAAGCATCATGATGTGACGAAAGTTAGACCCACTAAGTTTGAAAAAGTTTCAAAGCAGTCCCCAGCAGAGTCGCCACTGTGAATACCCCTTTCCGATGAAGCGACGCATGGGAAGTATCTTGTGATTATTTTTATTTACAAAAGGAATATTCTTAACGACATTAAAATTATGAGAGTCGCCACGCCGTTTTAATTAAAGCCAAAACATTGAAAAAAACATTTTTAGTGGGTTCGGGGGTCAAATTACAACAAGAGAAGAATATTGAACGTTATCACTCCTATTGCCCGAATTGATCGGTCTTTCTATTATGATGAATGTGTTAGTAGTGTGTTACTGATTTAGACCGAGTCCGAAGATTGCCTACGTTCCTCTCAATGTGAGAAGCTCAGGTCAGCGTAGTTCGCAAAGAATTAGAATAGGCAGAAGAATCGGGATCATGCATAATGAGGGGAGAATTACCTAAAGATTAGGGTTTAGAGATAGTTCCTAGATCATCCTCGGGTTGATGAACCCTCGATCATCATCGGCTATGAAATAACATATAATTATAAAGATCGCAACCCTAAATATAGCATAAATAAGGTTTTAATCTAAGAACATGATGAACATATGAAGAACATATTATGAACATATGAATGAACATGAAAAGCATATGAAGAAACTATGAATAAACATGTAAGAACATGAATATAAAACATATACATTAAAAATGATGCAAGAACATGAAGAAAAAGTTAGAAAACTTACCTATGTTGGCAAGAAATAAACCTTTGATCTCCTTGAGTGTTTGAATGCTTATTAGAGAGCAAAATAGTGTTTAAGAACTCCAAAATTCGGACTTAGAGCTCTCAAAATCGGACCCTAAACCAATAGCATGGGATTGGTTTATATAGTAAACTGAGGGGAAGATCTGACGGTCCAGATCATCTGGCGCAAAGGTGGCCACCTGGCCATGACTGAAGCCGGCGACAAGAGTGGCCGCGTGGCCAAGATCAACGCGCAGCAAGGTTGGCCGCGTGGCCAATTCTGCAGGCTGACTTGATTCTTAAGCTAGGGTTTCTGCATGGTTTTAAGGAAACCATTTGTTACCTATTTTGATAGATTTTGTCATAAATGAGATATTTCGGGAATCCGGGACAAGTCTTTGCAAGGTTTCTAATTCCTATAAAGTCCTTGTACTTTTGGGAAAGTCCTAATAAACTCATTTTCAGGTCTGGTACTAACATTACTCCAACAGCTCGAACAGCAACCATGACCGGCAGCAGCAACACCATGTTCTCGAAGAACTTTCAGCTATGGTTCAAGTTCTCCAAGATCAAGTCTCCACCCTTAATAAGGAGGCCCAAAATAAGGATGATCTTTGGCAATCCCACCTCGACAATCAAAGGGAGGCCCACGAGGCCGAGATGGAGCAAATGAAAGAAAAGCTCACCAAGCTTGCCAAGGGTAAGGGCAAGAAAGACAATGAAGAGTCCGAGTGGACCCAAGGCTTATTTGAGAGCCCTTATGTTAGTGCCCGTACCAAGAAAGTGGGGGAACCAAGCACCGAAAACAACGAGCACAAGATGGTTGATTCAATTATGGCATACATAGATCAACGCTTCAATGGCCTTAACGTAGGGAAAAGTCCCAACACGAGCCTTTATCAGTCTCCATTCTCATGAGCACAATGGCCGTTCTCCCCGACAAAAGGGTTCCTCCACCACAAAGCAAGAAGTTTCAAGATGATCGTGTCTACACTCCTCTCCATGGCATGACTATCACTGAGGCCTTCGAAGCTCTCAAAGGCAAAGGGAAAGTTACTCCTCTCCAAGGATATAAACCCAAAGAATTGCGTCCCAACCATGCTCACCACAAGAATTATGACTAGCACCAACATAGCGGCCACACCACCGAGTAATGCTTCGTCCTCCGCAACGTCATCCAAGATCTCATAGACAAAAAGGAATTCATAGTTCCTAATGAGGGTGGTGTCAAAGTAATAGAGATAGGAGAGTTTGAAGAGACCACTCATTCAATCCCAATTGTGAATGAGGGCTCCAATATTATGAATAAGATTGATAATTCTTGTTATGTTGTGACTTACGATGAAGTAATGAGGGAATTACTAGAGAATAGGAAAAAGAAGCAAGATGGGAATGTCAACATGCTAACTCGATCCGGACGAGTCATACCAAGCAACCCCGCTACTTCTGCACCAAGCACCTCTTCTCAAAGGCCGCAAGCTCGCGACACTCCCGAAGACCCTTTATTGGTTTAACTCAAGAAAACTCAAGCCAACATCTCCATTTGAGACCTCATTGCATCCTCAAAGAAGCACCGAGATCTTGTCATCAGTAATCTCGATGACACGTCAATATCCCCCGATACAACTCCCGAAGACCATACGGAAATGATAGGTCACATTCATTTTGGCAATGTCATCACCTTTGCCAACATGGACCTTCCACCATTTGGTCCCGACTACAATGAGGCCATTTATCTCAAGGTGAGAGCAAGGGGGAGACCTATTTCAAGATTTTTGGTTGACAGTGGTTCCGCACTCAACCTAATGCCCGGACGAATCATGGGCATACTGGGGCTTAAGAATTCAGATTTAAATCCTTCTTCTCAAGTGATCCGAGGTTACGACAGCTCTACCTGTACAGTTATGGGTATGGTGGAAATAGACATTGAGTTTGGGAGCATGGTCATATCCGTCCCATTCCAAGTGCTCGACGTCCCTTCCTCATTCAATTTGCTCTTGGGCTGACCGTGGATACACAGTTATAATTCTGTCCCTTCGACTCTCCATCAATGTGTGAAGTTTAGAAATGGGGATGAAATATAACCGTTATGGCAGAAAACGTCACTATCCACAAAAAGGGAGAACCCATTCACCAAATTCAGCATGGTTTAGCAGACTCTACCCTCTCCGGCGTCTCAATCAACGCCATTGACAAAGAAGGGGGAAGTGGGTCATGGACCCTTGGCACGCAAAGTCCTCCGCATGATGAGGAATATGAATTACTTCCATGGTTTAGGCCTAGGGAAACATCAACAAGGAAGAAGGCAACCTATTGAGGTTCCTTTTGTTAAGAACTAGTTCGGTTTGGGATATGAGCCTTCCAAAGACGACTTAAAGTACGAGCAAGCCGTCAAGAGTGAAAAGGCCTGAGCTCGAAGAGAAGGCCATCATTATGAGATTCCCAATCTGAGGCCTTACCGCAAGACGTTTAATGGCTTCTTTGTTCGCCAAGGGGAAGAGGTTCCGTACGTAATCTTTCCCGAGACATGGGTTAACAGCAAGGGCATCAGAAAGACCGGTCTTGAAATCTTTACCGACTGCGAGATTCAGAAATCTGAAAGGGAACCAACTCCCATTTCACCCCGAGAATGGCGGGGAAAGAAAGTGACTATAGAGTCTGAGATAGAGATTACCATGGGGGAAGAATTGATGGATTTAGCCTCCATGTTCGAAGAAATTGCCATCATGGACGAGTGCCAAGTAAATTCCATCTACGACACCGACACAAGAAAGGAGACTATCAGAGCTCCGAGCCGATCAACAACTAGTATTCTACGAAGGGACCCGTGGTATCCGAAGACTTCTTGGTAAAGAATATGTGGTGCAAGGTCACGAAGGAAGACGTGTTCACATTCACTTTCGAGTCCGAGAGTGTTTCCGATACCCTCACCCAAGAGGATATGGAGGCCATACCCGAGCGTGTGTTCCCTTTCTTTGTTAATGAAAAATTTGATCTTTCTGAGTACCCTGAGATTTCAAACATCATGAATGATGAATTAACTAATAATGAATTTAATGAACTAGTTAATAGCGATTCAAATAATGATGAAATACACCACGAAAACACAACATACTTAAATGAACTTACTCATCAGGTCCGTAGTCGTGGTGAAAATGGTCCAGGGGCTGACAAAGAACTGCATGTTGTTAATCTGGGCACCGATGAAGAGCCAAAAGAAACAAAGATCGGAAGCTTCTTCAAGGGGGACGAGAAAGACAGATTGATTGCACTGCTCAGAGAGTTCGTGGATGTATTTGCATGGTCGTACAAAGACATGCCGGGTTTAGACAGAAAGGTCGCTGAACACAGAATTCCGATCAGAGACGATGCTAAGCCGACAAAGCAGAAACTCAGAAAGATCAAGCCAGAATGGTCTTTATAACTCAAAGAAGAGATAGAAAAGCTTCTTAGTGTAGGCTTTATCAAGGTTATTGAGTATCCAACATGGCTAGCCAATGTGGTCACAGTCCGAAAGGTTAATGGCAAGGTTCGTGTTTGTGTGGACTTCCGGGATTTGAACAAAGCTTCTCCAAAGGATGACTTTCCACTACCCAACATTGACATGCTAGTCGACTCCACTGCTGCCTACGAGGTCTGTTCGTTTGTGGACGGGTTTCCTGGGTATAATCAAATTATCATAGCTGAGGAGGATCAACACAAGACTGCTTTCACAACACCATGGGGCACCTTTTGCTACACAGTTATGCCATTTGGATTAAGGAACGCTGGGGCTACTTATCAAAGGACAGTTATAGACTTGTTCCATGACATGATTCACAAAGAGATCAAGGTCTACGTGGACGACATGATCATCCACTCCAAAGGGACCGACGATCAACACTTGATCGACCTCCGCAAGATCTTTGAAAGGATTCGGCAACACAAGATGAGGCTCAATCCCGCAAAGTGCACTTTTGGGGTTATCCGAGGCAAAGTTCTTGGTTACATGGTCATAGAAAGGGGTATTGAAGCAGATCCCTCAAAAATCAAGGCAATCATAGACATGCCTCCTCCCAATACATAGAAAGAAATCAATGCTTTCATGGGCAGACTTCAGTACATCAGTCGGTTTGTGCACCAACCTACTTCCATGTGTGAGCCAATCTTCAAGCTACTCAAGAAGAATGTGGCTCTAGAATTGACCGACGCTTGCCAAGAAGCTTTCGACCAAGTGAAGCATTACTTGACATGTCCTCCAGTTTTGGTGCCACCCCAAAAAGAGAAGCCTCTCTTGCTCTACCTCACAGTGAAAGATGAAGCCCTTGGGGCTATGCTAGCACAAGAGCAACGAGACTCCACAAAGGAGAATGCCTTTTATTTTGTCAGTCGCCGATTCCAAGGAGGTGAAAAGAACTACTCTGTCTTAGAGAAGTCATGTGCAGCACTGGTTTGGGTTACTCAAAAGCTCAAACACTACATGGAAGCCTTTCCAAACAAGCTAGTAGCAAAAGTGGACCCGCTCTGCTACATCTTTGAGAAGCCTTTCATGTCAATAAGGATAGCCAAGTGGTACTTCATGCTCGCCGGCTATGACATCACTTACGTCACACTCAAATCCATCAGGGGGAAAGTGTTCAGTGATCAGCTTGCTGAATTTTCGTGTGTCGAAGTGTAGGGGGAGGACTTATAGTTTCCCGACGAGCACTTGGTTTGCACTAAAACCGAGGAAAATAAGTGGCAACTCTTTTTCGATGGCGCCGCCAATAAACATGGTTATGGAATAGAAATGTTACTTATTGATCCAAATGATATCTACACTCCAATCTCCCTCCGTCTTGAATTCGAAGCTACCAACAATATTTCCGAGTATGAGGCATGCATAGCGGGGCTAGAAGCGGCCCTAGAAAGAAATGTCACAGAGCTAGAAGTATTTGGTGACTCCCTGCTCCTTATCAATCAGACATCGGGTAAATGGCGAATCCAAGACCCGACCCTCCAATAGTATGGTCGACACCTCGAGGATTTGGTTGAACAGTTTCAAGAAATCTCGTTCAATTATTTGCCAAGAGGCAAGAACCGCTTTGTCGATGCTTTGGGCACTATAGGCTCACTGGTTGAGATTCCCAAAGGAAAAATGGTGAAACCCTTCAAAATTTCAAGAAGGACCAGTCCGACATACTGCATGAACATTGAGATCAATGAAGTCGAAGATACCTCCCCCCCCCGTGGTACACTGACATCATGAATTTTCTCAACAATGACACATTTCCCGAGAACAGCAATGGGAAAACCGGAACGGCACTACAAAAGCTAGCCGCCAGATATGTGTTGATTGGAAACCGAGTCTACAAGAGACATCATCAAGGGATCAACCTTTTATGTGCAAACGAGTCTGAAGCTCAAGAAATCATGCACGAAGTCCATAAAGGCGAGTATGGACCCCACATGATTGGGATTATGTTAGCCAAGAAGATACTCCGTATTGGCTACTATTGGACTACAATGGACAGAGACTGCATCGAGAAAGTCAAGAAATGCGCCAAGTGCCAGTTCCATACTAATCTACAACATGCTCCACCTTCACAACTGTACAACATGACCACACCTTGGCCATTCTCATGTTGGGGCATAGATATCATTAGGAAAGTCCATCCTACGGGGAGCAACGGACAGTCATTCATCCTTGTGGCCGTGGACTATTTCATAAAATGGGTCGAAGCACAAGCTTACCGAGCTCTCAATGCCAAGAAAGTGGCTGAATTCGTGAAGAACAACATCATGTGCCGATATGGTATCCCTCGTGAGATCATCTCCGACAACGGTTCTTACTTCATGAAAGAAATGGATGCACTTTTTGTTAACTATAAAATTACCAAACACAAGTCATCCCCATACCATCCCTAAGCCAACGGAGCGGTCGAAGCAGCAAATAAGACAATCGAGGTCATCATACGAAAAATGGCTTCGACAGGAAGGGATTGGCCTGAGAAATTACCACAAGCATTATGGGGCTACCGCACGTCAATACGGTCAGAAACAGGGGAAACTCCATACTTATTGGTTTATGGTTCTGAAGCCGTACTCCCGGTCGAACTCGAGGTTCCTTCTCTACGGGTCTTACTCGAGAACCAAGTCAATGAGGTTGATTGGATGCAAAGTCGGTACGAGAAACTAGCCCTACTCGACGAAAAGAGGTTAAGAGCGTTTGAACGCACGAGGGCCTATCAATAAAGAATGGCAAGGGCTTTCAACAAGAAGGTGAAGCCTCGAAATATCAAAGTGGGAGATCTAGTCCTAAGACAACATCCCAATGCCATGAATCCCCTTGGGAAGTGGGGGCCTCGATGGATCGGTCCTTACGTCGTCAAGAAAATACTAAGCGGCGGTGCAGTCCGACTCACAGACTTGGATGGTGATCAATTGCCAAAGGAGGTCAACCTCGACAAGCTCAAGAAGTTCTACGCTTAACAAAGAAAAAGGGTGCGGTGATAGAAATCGGCCCACCGTGGCCAATATTTAGAGTCCGTATAGGGGACTAGCGAGATCCGAGAATCCGTCTGCTGATACAATGAGTGTGGTGATAGAAATCGGCCCACCGTGGCCAATATTTAGAGTCCGTACAGGGGACTAGCGAGATCCGAGAATCTGCCTGCCACACATTTAATGTCGAGAGAAGACCTGGTGAGATCCGAGGATCCGTCTGCCGCACATTTAAAGTCGAGAGAAGACCTGGCGAGATCCGAGTATCCGTCTGCCACACATTTAAAATCGAGAGAAGACCTGGCGAGATCCAAGGATCCGTCTGCCGCACATTTAAAGTCGAGAGAAGACCTGGCGAGATCCGAGGATCCATCTGCCGCACATTTAAAGTCGAGAGAAGACCTGGTGAGATCTGAGGATCCGTCTGCCGCACATTTAAAGTCGAGAGAAGACCTGGTGAGATCTGAGGATCCGTTTTCCGCACATTTAAAGTCAAGAGAATACCTGGCGAGATCCGAGGATCCGTTTTCTGAACTCAAGGCCCGTCTGCAAGAGTTCACCAACAACAAGGCAAAGGTCAACAGTAAAGCATGCTCAAGTGGCCCACCCTTCAAAAGTCAAAAAGGTGCCGCCAACAACCGAATTTTCACTCCTCTCCTAGGAATGACCCAAACCGAAGCATTTCAAACTTTGGTAACAAGTGGAAAGGTCAAGCCTTTAGATGGATACAAGCAGAAGGGGATACGAAAAAATCATGCACATGATGAATGGTGCAATTACCATAAGCATAGTGGCCATACTACCGAGAGGTGCTTCGCTCTCCAAAACATCATCCAAGATTTGATCGACAATGGTGAATTTACCGTGGGTGAAGAGAAACTCATCAAAGAAGAGACTTGGTTTTGAAATGGGGCTTCAACAAGAGATCATGCTACACAGAGAACTACAACAACAAGGACGACGACAATAATCTCCGTTTCTCTTTCTCTACCTAGAAATAGGATTAAAAAAAAAGAGTCAAATGTCCTCTTAAGTGTGCATCAAATTTTTCTCTCGTCCCATGTTAAATTTTGAGTCAATTATCAAATAAAGATCGTTCTTGTCCTCATACACTCTTCCAAGTTGTTCAATTTAATTCTTGGCAAAATGATTAAAAGATGTCTAAACAAGTTTTAGAACGAAGGCCATCACTTGAACACCTAGGGGCTAAACATCGTGACAAAGGCGACAACATCAACGACAAAGCCAAGAAGCAAAACAAGGTAGAGCAACATCAAGCAAAGTTTTCAAAGGGGGATTTAAAAAAAAAAAAAAAAAAAAAAAAAGCTCGCTAGGTTGACTCTTCAAAATAACCAAGGCAAAAGTTAGAGCATAAAAAAATAAAAAAAAAAATTCCCCTCAATCAAAGAAGTAAAAGATCAACATCATTACACCAACGAAGGACGAAGCAAAAACAACAATCCATCACGACGAATGGAGCATTCACAAGAACTACGGTGACCTGAGCCTCTACACTGGATGAACGTAGGCAACCTGCGGGTCCGGTCTTATGTAAGAAAGAAGATATGTTTAGCCCTAGTGTGTTATGGTGATTGGCCTTCATCTCGAACTTGTCAAGACATCTTTGTACGAGTCATTTTCCAATGAATTAATCACCTCAAGATTGAACAACTTTCCTAGATTTGAAATCATTTCACGTTCCTTGTCGAGTCTAGGGGCTTCTTCTCTTTTAGCTACGCTCCCAATTTCTTGCAATCAAATTGGGGATTTCCTTCTCTTCTCTCTTAATGACTTACTTGTCTTCGTGAGTCATTCAATACATAAAGTCAATAATAGGGACCACTTCCCTAGTCAAGTCAATGTCACTCATCATCAGTGAAAAAAGGTCTTCACCGCAAAATCATATGTCTCTAATCCTCAGCTAGAGTCAATGCACACTTCCTCATTAATCGAGTCAAAATGAAGACGCAAAAGAGATGCCCACTAGATTGAAAACCCGAAAGAGCGGTCTAGGCAAAAAACAGGGTGCGTCATAAAAAAAATGAGAGAGTGAGAGAGAGAAGGGAAAGAGAAATGGAGATTCCCAGCCTCTAAAGAAGACAAGTTCTACATTGAATCTCCCGAGCAAGTCAATTCCCTACCGAGTCAACTTCGTAATTGCAAAGGGCTAGACAAGATATGGCACAATCAAATGTCGTCTTGGGTTATTGGCAGAAGAGATATTGTTCTTGCAATGTGCATTATTGGGTTCATGAGAAACAAGGCCCGCGGTAACCAAGATCCATCCGAGAATGAGCTCATCATTAAGGGGTATGATGTTGCACGAATGGTCCCCAGTGAGTCAATTGGTTTGGCCAGCGAGTAGCAACAACATGTAATTCAGTTTTCAAGCTTCTACGAGCATGTGCCCCTACAATATGTCAAAAGGCTTCCCGAGAATGGAGTAGCTCTTGCCATGTCCTCTTATACTTGTTCCCCCATACGACGACGAGTCTCTTGCTCTACAAATGATGACGCCCTAGGGGCTATGTGACTCAAGAATGAGAGCTTCTTTTGCTACTCTCGACATTTAATAAGCCCTAGGGGCTATGCTCAAGAAAGATGTGTGAGACTACCCTCAAAGTCTCTCAAGAGGAATGTCAAAAAGCCTTCTTGTCATTTGTGCATGTTCCCCGATCAAAGATATGCCCTTCTTGCTCCACTTATAATCAAAGATGGCACTCTAGGGGGCTACACTCAAGTTTAAAAGTCTCCTTTGGCAAGAAGCAATTCATTTCACCTCCCAACAATGGCCCTAGCAAAGTCATGTGCAACATTGGAAGCTTCCTCAATTAGTTTGGCACCGAACGCCTCAAAGGGCTTCGCAATCTACAATCTTTTGGGCTACGGCGTTACAGTCGTCCAAGCAAAGGGCAATATTGGGGCTTCACAACCGATGATCTTTTGGGCAATGATACCCGGGCAATATTGAGGCTTCACAATTGACATTCTTTTGGGGGGATGATACCCTAGCAATGTAATTTTGGAGTAGTATTGTGGCTTCATGAAACCAATCAAGCTTCAAGGGTCTCTTAGTACATCACGTCAAAGGTCTTCTGGTTTGAAATGAGGGCTCCGAAGTTATGAATGAATTTGATGATTCTTGTTAGGACTTACAATGAGATTATGAAGGAAGTCTTAGAGAAAAGGAAAAAGATTCAATATGCTAAACTCTATCAAAATAGAGTTATAGTGGGAAATGCCTTGGCCAATCCCAATATTTCTGCAATTCAGCACCCCCTTCTCCAAGATCAAAAGCAAAAAGTGCGGCTTTTTGTAGATACTCCGGGAAACCACGGCTTGGATAGAGCGGTGAATTATCCTAGGATGTCTAACTTGTTTTAATTTGTTAGAGTCGCCACCTATGTTAATAAGGGAACATAAGAAAAACCTAATGAAATAGCCTAATTTATGTACAAAACCAGAGATTCGGGAAGAGAAGGGTTCGGGGGTTAGGTGACGGAGTGGGAAGTACTTAAACACCCACTCCACCCCGCTTACGCGGGTCTTGCTACTTTTGGTGTTCTAATGCTAAATGCCCTTCAATTAATTAAATAGTGCTAACAATTATAACGGAAAGAAAAGGGGAAAATAAAAGAAAAGTAAAAGAGAATTGTTTTATTTATTGATTTATGCTAAAGATTACATTAAAAGGAGAATTGTACTAATTTATGCTAACAATTACATTATGAAAAGAGTGGTCAACTAATGTAGTTTAGAATGTCGGAATGTAACCTTGACCAAACTTTAATAGTGAAGTGGCCTTTTGGTTGTAATCCTTTTTATGGAGATTGCATACAATGACTAGACAAATAAAATAAGAAGAAGAAAAGGTGAAGTTGTACCTTAAGATGGAGGACTTTAAACCTTGACTTGAAGATGGTATTGTTGTAGAGAAATTATTGTGTAGAGATTTGTGTAGAGTTTTGTTGTGTAAAACTCTTGTTGGGAGAATTTGTGTAGGGAAAATGATATAGAATTTGTGTAGAGAGAAAGTTCAAGGTCCCTTTTCTAAGGTAAAAAGAAGAAGTATTTATAGGTGAAAAAGAGAGGAAACAATGGTCCTTCAACCAATAGGAAAATAGGAAGAGATTAAATAATAAAGAGAAAATCAAATAATAAATAAAAGAAATCAAATAAAATAAAGATCAAATATTTTGTTTTAAGGAAAAGGCTAGAATATGGGATTTAGGAGTTACAAAATAAAGGAGGATGAACTTGGAGGTAAAAGAGGTATTTGTGAACTAGAAAAAGGAGGGAAAAACACTGGGATCCGTAACTGCAAAGATGGGAGGCGCGTGAGTCCCTCTTTTGGGGTAAGACACGCGCGTGGCCCATTGACAGTGTCGGAGGCGCCCGCGGCTGAAAATGACAGAATGACATAAATGACTCTAAAGTTAATTCTGTTATGCAGTTTAGTCCAAAACTAACGGAATCAGTTAGGAACTTAACCGAAATAACAGAAATCAACAAAAATAAGTTAAATAAAAATACTATGTATGCAATCGGGACATGAGAGGTCCAAGGCGGGGTGTCTACAGATCCCCTCGGTGACGTGGATTGCAAAGCAAAACACGTTGACGAAAGAATAAAACAACCGCCGAGGACATCGACAAAGGAAAATAAAGGCTAAATAAAAAGCAGGAATTATTGAAATTGCAAGGGATAGGAATGCGCTCCCTGTGTGAGCGAATTTTGCTGATAGAAATGCCCTTCCCCAGTAAGAGTAAGAATGAGATCTCTATCATCCGCTCTTAATATAATGCCGAGCCGACTCCAAGATAATTTGGGGCTTTACATCGAAAGGTCTTCACATTTCACCGTCTTGAATGATGCAAACAACAAGTACATGACATTTGGGGCTTAGCAATACTCTCGAATCTTAGGGCTTGCTCACATCGACAAAAGGCAATTTATCTTGGGGCTATGCAAGTCACTCAAAATTTGGCATCAAATGCATTCTAGGGGATTTACAATCAGCAACCCCTTGGTATCTCGACATCAAATGTCTATTGGAACCCCACAATCGGCAAATCTTTTGGGGCTAGACATCAATCTTCGTTGGGAACAACGGTGACAACGACAGAATTCAACAAGGCAATCCGGACTTCGATCGAACATGACTTGATCTTGGGTTGGCTTAACAAACACACAATGCTTAAAATGGTTCACCCACGAAAAAAAAAAAAAAAATTCTTTTTTCTTTTTTTTTTCTTTTCTTGCTTGTGTAAAAAGTATGTGCTTTATTTTGCTCTTAGCTTCTTCCCCAGCGTTCTCCATCATCCTTGACCTACGCTGGTCTGATTCTCTTCAAGGGATACGTAGACAGTCTTTTGGCACGACCAACCCATCATCCAGAATACCGTCTCACCATCCCCTTGGGAAGGGGGGCCTCGATGGATCGGTCCTTACATAGTCAAGAAAATACTAAGTGGCGGTGCAGTCCGATTTATAGACTTGGATGGTGATCAATTGCCAAAGGAGGTCAACCTCGACAAGCTCAAGAAGTTCTACGCTTAACAAATAAAGACCATTAAAAAAAAAAAACGCTCGCTAGGTTGAAAACCCGTAAGGGCGGCCTAGGCAAAAATTAGAGCACGTGCAAAAAAGAAGCCCGCTAGATTGAAAACCTGAAAGGGTGGTCTAGGCAAAAAATAGGGTGCACAAAAAAAAATATGGTCTTCATTTGTTTGAACTACAGAGACCTGAGCCTCTCTACAAGAGGAACGTAGGCAACCTTCGGGTGCGGTCTAAAACAATAAATTTTACCCAATCATTTCATAACAAAATGTAATTTTTATTCATCTCTTGAACTATTTCAACCATTACAACAGATATGTTGAGCAATAAAAGACAATAAAACATTAAATCCTAACAAGTGGTCTATTAATTGCATTCTTGGGGTACTAGGAAAAATCTAATTTTCTCTTAGCCTTTGAAGGGCCACCCGAACGGCTTTCAATCCTATTCTTCTTGGGAGGCCTAGGAACACTGAGGCGGACCGAAACCTTCTGTGCAGCAAAGCGCCTCCGAGCATAGAAGCTATCCAAAGGAGTACCGAAAGGGTCAGCCAAAATATTGTGCAAATCAGCAACAGCTTCCTTATACCTCAAAGCACTGCTAGGCTCAAATTCCTTTCCTAACAACTCAGCGCGAAACACGTCAACCCAAGTGATGCCGCGGTAAAGAGTGCCAAACAGATGGTCCAAATAACTCTCGGGAAAAAGATACTACCCCGATGAATGGGGGCGGAAGCCCACCGATGACGGTCATCCCCCCAAGCCAATTGGAGCTCCTTTGAGAATTTCGGACCCATATACGAGACAGGGCGGAACACCCCACTCCTAGGGAAGGGAATTATCTGCTGACGACCGAACTGCCTCAGAACTCGCTCCGGCTGGTAAAATGAAGAATCTCTCAAGCCGGGTAGGACCACATATTCAAAACCTGGAACCCATTCCAGAAAAGGATGAAGACCCCAAGAGGGAGGGCACCACTCAATGTCAGTCCATGACTGGGAAACAAAGAATTTCTTCCAACCATCTTCAACCAAATCCTGGACCAACAGTTTCTCCTGTGAACAGCAAAAGGAGATAGATCACCCTCCGGAGAATAAAGCCTGAAGTATTCCCGGAGCCATATGGTCAAAAGCAAGGGGCCTCCCCGACACATCTCGCCCGTTCGATGCAACTCCTCAAGGCCGTGCAGGGTCTCCCCTACTATAAGAGAGATTATACTGAATTGTTGCTCATTGGCCTGCAAGATAATCTCAGCCAACTGTGCATCCGCTATCCCGAAGGGTGTAACGAAAAGAACTTCACTAAAAAGGCAAGCCGCCATGGCACTCCTCTTGAAAGACTGAACCGCCATATCCTCCGAATGCAAACTGAAGAACATTGGCAACTCAGTTATATCTACCACGGTACCATGCAACATCTTCCTCACATCTCCGATGGGAAGGTTCAACAAGTCAGACCAAGAATCAATCACTCCACAATGATATTTGGGGACGGAAATTTGACCCGCCAGCGGCATACCAAGAATGGCACCAAATTCATCAACGGTTGGCACCATTTCATTTGCTGAAAAATTAAAGGTGTGACTATCACAATCCCAAAAAGCTGCGGCAGCCTTCAACAAATCCCAGTCCGAATTCAATGTCGGTAACGTGAAGAGAATGCGGAATCCAAAGTCTTTGACAAAATCTTGAAAGAGTACACAAAAGTGGATAAATCCTTCTCATATTCACCAATAACCTTGGTGTCAAGGGTGAAAAAATTGGAGGCCATGGAAAAAGTGGATTACAAGCTAAATTGAGCAAAGAAAAGATGTTCAATAATGGCAGAAAAGAGCTATTGAAAGAAGGTGTTCGAACAAAGGCTGATATTATAGCTGTTGGAGATCTTTTGGCCAGAAATGTCAAGCCCCGAAATTCGCTCCCCAGAAGCGCGCGCCTCCCGACACCCACTTGGGAAGCGCGCGCGTCCCGAAGCCACTATCTGAGGCGCCCACCTCCCACTTCAAAAGTGCCTCAGACGGCCCTTGTCAAAAGAAGAAATCAGGCAGGAACAAAGTCTGGGCATTCCCAGAGTCAGCAGGATCTACATTCTTCGTCAAAGTCACGACAGCTCCACCTTCGGAGACACAGATTGGCACACATTAATTTGGTCCACCCCTAAGGCATGTCAAAATTAAAATTAGATAGAAACTCCCACTAGACTTTAAGTAGGGTGTATCTTTCTTACAAAATTCAAGGTCTATCTCGACATTTTACTCGCTAAAAGGAAAGCATTCTTTCGGTCCGCAATCAACTGTGCCCGTACCCCGCAAAAGTCAACTGTAACTCCAAGCAGCATACAGCTTCAAAAATAGAAATTTGGTCCGCGGTGAACCACCGAAATCACCACCTCTTTATCATTAAAGTCTATCAAACAAATCCACATTCATTTAAAGTCCCCTATACAGACTCTAAATCAGCAGATGGATTCTCGGATCTCGCTAAGTCCCCTATACGGACTCTAAACCAGCAGACGGATTCTCGGATCTCGCTAACTCCCCTATACGAACTCTAAATCAGCAGACGGATTCTCGGATCTCGCTAAGTCCCCTATACGGACTCTAAATCAGCAGACGGATTCTCGGATCTCGCTAAGACTCTTAATCAGCAGACGGATTCTCGGATCTCGCTAAGTCCCCTATACGGGCTCTAAATCAGCAGACTGTTTATCGGATCTCGCTAAGTCCCCTATACAGACTCTAAATTAGCAGAAAGATTCTCGGATCTCGCTAAGTCCCCTATACAGACTCTCAATCAGCTGACGGATTCTGGATCTCGCTAGTCCCCTATACGGACTCTAAATCAGCAGACGGATTCTCGGATCTCGCTAGTCCCTATACGGACTCTAAACATTGGCCACGGTGGGCCGATTCTATCACCGCACCCCTTCTATCAGCATAAGTTGCTCACACAAGGAGCACACTTCTATCTCTTGTAATTTCAAGATTCTTGTTTTCATCGAGTCTTTGCTCTTTTCTTGGTGATGTCCTCGGTGGATGTTTTGTTCTTTCGTCGACACATTTTGCTTTGCAATCCACGTCGCCGAGGGGCTCTCTAGACACCCCACCATGGACCGCTTACCCCGGTTGCACATTTGATTTTCTGTTTCTCCCTATTTTAAGTGTTTCTCGTTAATTTTTGTTACTTCCGTTAAGTTCCTGACTGACTTCGTTAAGTCCAGGGACCAAACTGAATAACAGTGCTGGCTTTCTAGTCCATTCTGTCATTTTTGCCATTTCAAAGTCGCGCGCTTCCATCCGTTGGGGCCAGATGCGCGCGCATCCCGCCACCAAGGCAGGAGGCGCGCGCACATGGGCGTCAGTTACAAATTTCTGTCCAAGAATCCCTCCCTTACTCCTTTTAACAGGATTTGCCCGGGAAACTGATGTTGTTGACTTGGTTTTGGCACCAAAAACTCACATTCTTCACCTATATAAAAACCTCTTGATGGAGTCTTTGAAGTTCTTTGAAGTATAGGTCTTTTGTCTTGTTTTAGTCTTGGACTCAACTTCCATCTTGTAGCATTCTCTCTGAGCTTGTAGACATGCTTGGAGCGTGTCGATCTTTTTCTCATAGTACTCTTCTTGCATGAGTAAGCCCTTTCGAAGTGCATTGACCTCCTCCTCTCGGGCTAGCAAATGATTTTGGAGAAATTTGATTTCTCTGTCGAAGAATTCCTTTTGTGTTCGCAGCCGAGTCATAAACTCTTCCTCTATCTCCCTCTTGAAGCGTGCATATAAGACTGTAGCATACACCTCAGAGAGTTGACCCACTTCCCTTTCTAGTCGAGCTTTGAGGTCGTTGAGTTCTTGAGTAAATTTGGTGCTTGACATTGTGTTGGGAGTGTGGAGCTACTTTGCTGATCGGACGGACCTAGAGTGCAGAAACTGTGTCAAATCCAGGCTGAGGTCCCAACAAGTCGGATTTTATGAAATGGGGGTTGACCAACATGGCAGATTCACAGAAAAAGGAGGATGTCTCGTACGAGACAATGGATGTCTCGTACGAGGCATCCATCCTAACAGTCAGATTTGCAGTTTTTAATCCTATTGGTCGGATGTAATTTAATCCATTTTGAGAGGTTACTACTCTAGTTCATCCTGGAACAGTGGATTCTGTCAGCCTAGAATATGAGCCCTTGTTTTTCACCTGTATTGCACTCTGTAGACACCCCGCCTTGGACCGCTCACCTCGATTGCACATTTGATCTTGTGTTTCTCCCCATTTTAAGTGTTTCTCGTTAGTTTCTGTCACTTCCGTTAAGTTCCTGACTGACTCCGTTAAGTCCAGGGACTAAACTGAATAACAGGGCTGACTTTCTAGTCCATTCTGTCAAAATCGCCTTCTCTGAGTCGCGCGCCTCCGACAGGAGGATCCAGACGCGCGCGCCTCCCGCCCCCAAAGCAGGAAGCGCGCGCCTCTGGGCGTCGGTTACAGATTTCTGGCCAGGATTCTCTCCCTTGCTCAATTTACAGGATTTTGCCCAGGAAAGATTTCTTGGTGACTGAGTTTTGGCACCAAAAACATCTCTCTTTCACCTATAAAAACCCCCCTTTACCTCCATTTTCAAGGACCTTGGACCTTGGGCTCTCAATCTTACATTCTCAATAAGACACTCAAATTTCACACTTACAAAGCATTTCCAAAGGATTTCTCCAAAGAATTCATCATGAAGTGTTTGAAGTCTCTTGAAGTCTAGGTAAAGTTATTTCTTTCCTCTTCTTAACTTCATCTCTTTTCTCTTCCTTTTTGTTTTATCAAAGTGCAATCACCCAAATCATTTTGGGACATGACTCTAATGATCACCTCATCTCATTGAGGTCGGTTAAAGAGTTATCTCCTACATTCGAAACTCTATTTTAAAACCCCTTTTTATGATTTAAAGAAGAAGAAGAAGAACGTTTATCATTCATGTAGATTTTGATCAAGCAAGACCAACTTTAGTTGGGCGAGATGGGTGTTTCGGTACTTCCCATCTCGTAACCTAACCCCCGAACCTCAAAACAAAGAATCTCTGTTTTCGTAATCAAACTTAGGCTATTATCAATAGGTTTTTCTTATGTTCCTCAAAAAATAGGTGGCGACTCTAAAAACAAGTTAGACATCCTAGGATAACTCACGCGCTCTAGCCTAAGCCGTGGTTCCCCCGGGGTATCTACAGTGGCGACTCCACTGGGGACGTTTGAGGGTTAAACTTGCATTCTGATCAAATTCTACATCTTTTCTGGGCATTCTGACTCCTGATGGGGGAGGCGCGCGCTTCTGGCCTCTTCAGCCTAAGGCGCGCACATCCCGCATCAAGGACCAGAATCGCCCGCTTCTTTATGTTCTTCATCTTCTTCTTCTGCTATTCTCCACTAATCATTTCTGCAGGGGTTACAATATGCACATAGGACCAGGGCAATCCCCTGAGTCCAAAATCTGACAATCTGACAGGTGTGCCCAGAAGTGCGCGCCTCCCAATAGCATCGCGCCATGCGCGCGCGTCTCGTATCAACTCTCAGAGGCGCACGCTTCTGGGTTGGTTCCCAGAACAGAAACAGGTCTCAGAACAGAGCAGTATGATGGGAGTGTGGGCACAGTTGCCTGTATCAGTGGTTATTCTGAACTTCGGACTGTTTTAATTTTATGTTCTATTTTATCAGTCACACGGGTGATTCGAAAGTTGTAATTATGTGCTTATTTGTTTTTTTTTTATTTCTTTTGAAAAAAAAAATATAAAAAATATTTTGTCACCTGTTAGACCTCACACTACATGCACATATTCCTATGAATTGCTCACTATCGAGTCGCACAAGTCCAACCCCAAACCCGTCGAGGCCCGTCCTAGAAATTTTCAAGCTCCACTCGACCTTGGCTCTTTCGAAGCGGTAAACCTCAGCCCGTGGCGTAGTTCATGACTACATGCCGGGAGTGACCTTTGAGCCTCATATTCAAGCCGAGCACAAGCCACACAATTCTAGTTAGGGTCTAACACTCCGTGACTCAAGTCGGTTTCCATGTACCGAGATTTCCCTAAACTAATATCTTCAAATCATACATGCCAACTTGTTGAAACAGACGCAATAAAAATCCATCCCCAAAAGTGGTTATTTTGGACGAAAACAAAAATCCGTCCCCGCATGTATGCTTTACTACATTAATTTAGTTTAATCCCGATACATGTAGGATTCACAAACGCGATGGAATCCGATTAGTATATGGGACCGCGAGATGGTCTATATACTAGTGTGACAATTCCATTATTTTCTTAGAAACCCCAAAAGGGATCCATTCCCTCCGACTTATAAAAAAAAAAGAGTCTTTTCTTATGTGGTTCGAGTCGTGTGCCCAACTGTGTGTTCTAAGCCTCTTCGTGGACCGCAAGTGTTACTCAAGACTGACAAGGGCCTCTTCTGGAATATAGGTTCAATTGGTACTTACAGAGTCTACCGGGATTCGGCAAATCGGTTAGTCCGTGAAGAGATCACTCCAACAGCTCCTACATCAACAATGGCCGGCGGCTCCAACACCAACAATACCATGACTCTCGAGCAACTCGCAACCATGGTCCAACTCCTCCAAGAGCAAGTTTCCACCCTTAATAAGGAGGCACAAAGCAAAGACGACATTTGGCAATCCCACCTCGACAGCCAAAGGGAGGCCCACGAGGCCGAGATGGAGCTAATGAAAGAAAAGCTCACTAATCTTGCAAAGGGGAAGAGCAAAAATGACGATTACGAATCTGAATGGACCGAAGGTTTGTTCAAAAGTCCTTATGTCAACACCCGCACCAAGAAAGTGGGAGAGCCAAGTTCCGAGAACAATGAGCCCAAAATGGTGGATTCTATCATGGCCTACATCGACCAAAAATTCAATAGGCTCAACATGGGGAAAGGCTCCGACACAAGCCTTTATCAATCATCCATCCTCATGAGTACTATGGCCGCTCTTCCTGATAAGTTCAAGATGCCCGACATAAGCAAATTCAAGGGCAACTCTTGTCCTATGGCTCACATTGAGACTTATATTTGGGCAATGGTTCCGAAGAAGGTCTCCCCCAAGGTGATGGCTCAATGCTTTCCTCTCACTCTCGAGGGGGCGGCAAAAGATTGGTATGCTACTCTCCCGCTCACTGTCCGTCTTGATTGGGACTCCGCCATGCTTGCCTTCAAGAACCAATACCAAGGAAACACCACTCACCGGCCCACAAGGAAAGAGCTAGAGAACACTACTCAATGAGACCACAAGTCCTTCATCGACTTCACAAGGAGATGGAATGATAAACTCTCCGAGATTGTGGAAAGGCCAAATACCAAGGAGCAAATGGACATCTTTCTCAAATGTCTCAAAATTGATCTCCGTACCCATCTAAGTGGGGCTTGCTATGCGGATTTCTCCCAAATGTATGAGGCGGGGGTCCGAATGGATGAGTTGCTCAAGGAAGTCAAGAAAACCGCTCCTAGCTACCGCTACAAGGCCGCTTCCAACTCCACAAAAGAGACCTCGGTCAACGCCGTCACTATCGACAAGGGGAATTACAAAAAGGTTCCTCCACCCCAAGGGAAGAAGTCTCGAAATGACCGTGTCTACACGCCTCTCCAAGGCATGACTCAAACCGAAGCTTTCGAAGTCCTCAAAGCAAAGGGTCAAGTCACACCCGTACAAGGGTACCAACCCAAGACGGTCAACCCCAATCATGCTCACCACAAATATTGTGGCTACCACCAATATAGTGGCCACACCACCGAGGAATGCTTCGTTCTCCGCAATGTCATTCAAGATCTCATAGACATATTTATAGTGACTAATGGCGAACATGTCAATGTAATAGAGATAGGAAAACTCGAGGGGACCACCCATTCAATCCCAATTATGAATGGAGGCCCCAATGTTACGAATAAACTTGACAATTATTGTTATGTTGTGACTTACGATGAGGTAATGAAGGAAGTACTAGAGAATAGGAAAAAGAAGCAAGATGGGAACGTCAACATGCTAACTCGATCCGGTCGAGTCATAGCAAGCAACCCTTCGACTTCCGCACCAAGCTCCTCTTCTCAAAAGCCGCAAGCTCGCGACACTCCCGAAGATCCTCTACTTGTCCAACTCAAGAAAACTCAAGCCAACATCTCTATTTGGGACCTCATCGCATCCTCAAAGAAACACCGAGATCTTTCATCCGCAATCTCGATGATACATCAATTTCTCCCGATACTACTCCCGAGGACCTCACGGCAATGATCGGTCACATTCATTTTGGCAACGTCATCACCTTTGCCGATATGGACCTTCCACCATTTGGTTCCGACCACAACGAGGCTATTTACCTCAAGGTATGAGCAAGGGGGAGGCCCATCTCAAGAGTCTTAGTGGACGGTGGTTCCGCACTCAACCTCATGCCTGGCAGAATCATGCGCATACTGGGGCTTAAGGATTCTAATTTGAAGCCTTCTACTCAAGTAATCCGAGGTTATGACAGCACCGCCCGTACAGTTATGGGCATGATCGAAATAGACATTGAGTTTGGGAGCATGGTCATGTCTGTTCCATTCCAAGTGCTTGACATCCCGGCCTCGTTCAACTTGCTTTTGGGTCGACCATGGATTCACAGTTCTAATGCCGTCCGGTCAACTCTCCATCAATGTGTCAAGATCCGAAATGGTGATGAAATGGTGACCGTCATGGCCGAAAACGTCACTATCCACAGGAAAGGTGAGCCCGTCCACCAAGTTCAGCATGGGTTAACAATAAGGGTGTAAAAAAGCCCGGTCTCAAAATCTTCTCCGATTGTGAGATCCAGAAATCCGAAAGGGAACCAACTCCCATTTCGCCCCGTGAATGGTGGGGAAGGAAGGTGACTATAGAGTCCGAGACAGATTTAGCCTCCATGTTCGAAAAGCTTGCCATAATGAATGAATGCCAAGTCAACGCCATCCATGACACCGTCATCATGAATGAGACTATCAGTGAGATCCCGCCAAGCTCCGAGCCGATCAACAATTGGTATTCTACGAAAGGGCCTGTGGTATCCGAGGAATTCTTAGTCCAAGAAATGGGTTGCATACCCCGCACAGCAACAAAGGAAGAGAGGCTCACACTTACTTTCGAGTCCGAGAGTGTCTCTAATACCCTCACCCAAGAGGATATGGAGGCCATAGCCGAGCGTGTGTTTCCTTTCTTTGCTAATTAAAAATTTGATATTTCTGAGTACCCTGAGATTGCAAATATCATAAATGATGAATTAACTAATAATGAACTTAATGAACAAGTTAATAACGATTCAAATTATGATGAAATAGACCACAAAAACACAACATACTTAAATGAACTTGCTCAACAGGTCCGTAGTCGTGGTGACAATGGTCCAGGGGCTGACGAAGAATTGCATGTTGTTAATCTGGGTACCGACGAAGAGCCAAGGGAAACTAAGATCGGAAGCTTCTTCAAGGGGGACGACAGAGACAGATTGACTGCACTACTACGGGAGTTCGTGGATGTGTTCGCATGGTCATACAAAGATATGCCGGGTTTGTACAGAAAGCTAGCGGAGCACAGAATTCCGATCAGAGAAGATGCCAAGCCGGTAAAACAGAAGCTCAGAAAGATCAAGCCAGAATGGTCTCTGCAAGTCAAAGAAGAGATCGAGAAGCTCCTCAGTGTGGGTTTCACAAAGGTTATCGACTATCCGACATGGTTAGCCAACATCGTGACAGTCAGAAAGGCAAACGGCAAGGTTCGAGTTTGTGTGGACTTCCGGGATTTGAACAAAGCTTCCCCGAAAGACGATTTTCCACTCCCTAACATCGACATGCTGGTCGACTCCACTGCTGCCTACGAGGTTTGCTCATTCGTGGATGGGTTCACTGGGTACAATCAGATTCTCATGGCCGAGGAAGATCAACATAAGACAGCCTTCACAACACCGTGGGGTACCTTTTGCTACACAGTCATGCCATTTGGGTTAAGAAACGCTGGGGCTTCCTACCAAAGAGCTGTGACAGACTTGTTCCACGATATGATTCACAAAGAAATCGAGGTCTATGTGGACGACATGATCATTCACTCTAAAGGGACCGATGGTCAACATTTAATCGATCTCCGCAAGTTTTTCGAAAGGCTTCGTCAACACAAGATGGGGCTCAACCCTGCAAAGTGCATGTTCGGGGTTATCCGAGGCAAAGTCCTTGGTTATATGGTCACTGAAAGGGGAATTGAAGTAGATCCCTCCAAAAT
This sequence comes from Campanula takesimana, assembly GCA_026119855.1. Lineage (NCBI taxonomy): Eukaryota > Viridiplantae > Streptophyta > Magnoliopsida > Asterales > Campanulaceae > Campanula > Campanula takesimana. Next base: position 71,332 of record JAOWBW010002412.1, read on the forward strand.
CAAGGCAATCATTGACATGCCTCCTCCAAAGACGCAGAAAGACATCAAAGGTTTCATGGGCAGACTGCATTACATCAGTCGGTTTGTGCACCAACTCACTTCCATGTGCGAGCCAATCTTCAAGCTACTCAAGAAGAATGTGGCTCTAGAATGGACCGACGCGTGCCAAGAAGCCTTCGACCAAGTGAAGCATTACTTGACGTGTCCTCCTGTTCTAGTTCCGCCGCACAAGGAGAAGCCTCTTTTGTTCTATTTCACTGTCAATGATGAAGCCCTAGGGGCTATGTTAGCACAAGAGCAACGAGAGTCCACAAAGGAGAATTCCATTTATTTTGTCAGTCGCCGATTCCAAGGAGGCGAAAAGAACTACTCTGTCTTAGAGAAGTCATGTGCAGCATTGGTTTGGGTTACTCAAAAGCTCAAACACTATATGGAAGCTTTTCCGATCAAGCTAGTAGCAAAGGTGGACCCGCTCCGCTATATCTTCGAGAAACCTTTCATGTCAACAAGAATAGCCAAATGGTACTTCATGCTCGCCGGCTATGATATCACTTACGTTACACTAAAATCCGTCAGGGGGGAAGTGTTCAGTGACCAGCTTGCCGAATTCCCGTGTGACGAAGTGAAGGGGGAAGATGTACAGTTCCCCGACGAGCATTTAATTTGTACTGCAACCGAGGAAAATAAGTGGAAACTTTTTTTCGATGGCGCCGCCAATAAACACGGTTTTGGTATAGGAGTATTGCTTGTCGATCCAAAAGACATCTACACTCCCATTGCCATCCGTCTGGAATTCGAAGCTACCAACAACATTGCCGAGTACGAAGCATGCATAGCAGGGCTCGAAGCAGCTCTCGAAAGAAACGTCACGGAAATAGAAGTATTCGGCGACTCTTTGCTTTTTATCAATCAGCAATCGGGTAAATGGCGAATCCAAGACCCGACCCTCCAACAGTATGTGTTGGGTTTCGTAGTAACATGCGCAGCGGAATTTAGCATTTAAAATTTAGAAACCCAAAGCCATGGATCCGTTCATATGATTAAATCAAATACAACATAATGAATATAGGAATGACTAACCTTTGATGGCTATTAATTTTCTCTTTGGTCTTGGTGGAGATCTTGAAGCTTTATCACGAACAAATCACAACTTTGTAAGATGATAAAATTCACCCTCTAGCGGTATCCACACTTCGAACGAATATCAAAGGAGCTTCTTTGATCTTGGTTGCTAGACCAAATTGTGAAACACTTTTTCACAATCAAAAGAACTATATGGAATTTATTTTGTGTTTTATTTTGTTCTTCAACCAAGAATGTCTTGGAACAAAATAAACCCTCTCTCAAACTCTTTGAGACTCACAAAATCAATCGTATTGAGTGCTGGCCGAATTTTGTCTTTTATACACAAGTATGACCTATTCCAAATAGGAAACTTGTGTCAAAATCCATCCAAAATTCGTTTCCTAATCAAATTAGGAATCTGCCACCCGACAGTGCTGTGCGGCCGCCCAAAAACCTCTGTGCGGTCGCACAACATTCTGAAACAAAACTGGTACATTTCTGAGCTAAGTGTGCGGCCGCCCAGTCCATTATGTGCGGTCGCCCACTTCTCAGAAAGTCTAGAATTTCCAAAATTCCAATGTAGTCCTTTTTAAAGATTCGTTCTATTGTGTGTGACCCTCTAGGATTATACTAAGTTGGCAATGGGCTCAAACATGATCCCATAAGATATGATTAGGTTCTAGCAAACCGTCATACCTACCCAAATAGCATAACTAGATACAAGTTCGCATTCCTCTTAGAATATGTCACAATCCCTTTGTCCACGATGTCATTAAACACAAGTCATGGTCAAACAGTCAACTTGTTTTGTTCAATACTTTCTCGATTCCGAATATGTTGATAATCTAAATGACATTGATCCAATCAATTCATTTGAGTCCGGCCGAACATTTCATCAACATCATTCCTACGAGAGGCCCAAGCTTGACATCTCTCCGAGGAGGGACAAATCCATTTAGCTTATTATTCTTCCCTACGTGAATCCGATAATGCCAATCATACCCTTTATAACTACTCGGTTAAAAGTAGCGTTTGAATATGTCAAACATAATGTTCATCAAGTGGAAGACTATAATAACTTCATGTCTAAGGATTCAAATGACATAACTAATATGATATATATGTATGACATAGACCATGACATAAATCTCATAGAGCGGGTCATGTCCAGTACTTTGTTCCAAACAAGTACCCATAAATCTAACATGATCATCGCATGATCATTTAGCCTTTATACCAGTGCTTAACAAGTACTAGGGATGGAGATTATTATAAGTAAACATGAAAACAATAATAATCAAAACATCTCTTTATTGATATGAAATAAATGATAACAATTACAACGTTTATAAAACGTGCCTAGGGCACCACTACCAACAATCTCCCACTTGCCCTAGGTCTAATCTCCCATGTATCTAATACCCATGGACCTAATATGACCATCATGTTTAGCTTGTGGAAGTCCCTTTGTTAGCGGGTCCGCAACATTGTCATCAGTAGGTACTCTGCATATATTTACGTCTCCCCTATCAACGATCTCTCGAATGATATGAAAACGCCTAAGTATGTGTTTGGATTTCTGATGTGCTCTTGGTTCCTTTGCTTGAGCAATAGCACAATTATTATCGCAATAAAGGTCTATTGGATTAGCAATACTAGGAACCACTTCAAGTTCAGTTATGAACTTCTTAATCCAAACAGCTTCCTTTGCTTGGAACTCTTCCAGCTTACAGCTCCACCATTTAACATAAACACAAAACCCGATTGCGATCGGCTATCATCTTTGTCAGTTTGGAAGCTTGCATCCGTGTAAGCATTTACAACGAGATCATCTTCCATTCCTCCATAGACCAAAAACGAGTCTTTAGTTCTTCTCAAGTACTTAAGAATCGCTTTTACAGCTATCCAGTGATTTTCGCCAGGGTCGGATTGGTATCTACTTGTCATGCTCAAAGCATAAGACACATCCGGCCTAGTACAAATCATGGCATACATGATGGACCCAATTGCCGAAGCATATGGAACATCATTCATTTTCTCACGCTCATCTTTTGTCTTAGGACATTGAGTCTTGCTTAGAGAAACTCCATGTAACACGGGCAAGGTGCCTCTCTTAGAATTTTCCATACGGAATCTTCTAATGACCTTGTCAATGTATGTACTTTGGCTTAAACCAAGTAGCCTCCTTGATCTATTTCTATAGATCTTAATGCCAAGAATATATGCGGCTTCACCCATATCTTTCATTGCGAAGCACTTTCCTAACCAAGTCTTCACAGACTGAAGTGTAGGAATGTCATTTCCAATGAGCAATATGTCATCCACATATAAGATAAGGAATAGCACCATGCTCCCACTAATCTTCTTGTACACACAAGGCTCATCTTCGTTCTTGATGAAACCAAACTCTTTGACCGATTCATCAAAACGGAGATTCCAACTCCTTGAAGCTTGCTTCAATCCATAGATGGATCTTTGCAATTTGCATACCTTAGAATCTTGTTCAAAACCTTCTGGTTGTGTCATATACACATCCTCTTGGAGTTTTCCATTTAGGAAAGCGGTTTTGACGTCCATCTGCCATATTTCATAGTCATGATATGCGGCAATGGCAAGCAAAATTCTTATAGACTTGATCATTGCTACGGGTGAAAAGGTCTCATCATAGTCAATACCATGAACTTGCCTATAACCCTTCGCTACAAGCCTAGCTTTGTAAGTATGCACCTTCCCATCCATGTCAGTCTTCTTCTTAAAGACCCATTTGCATCATATGGTTTTTACACCTTCGGGCGCATCAATCAAATTCCAAACTTGATTGTCTTGCATGGATTGCAATTCGGATTCCATGGCTCCAAGCCACTTGTCCGAATCAGGAGAAGACATCGCCTCTTGGTAGGTTGACGGTTCATCATTCTCAATGATTTCTACCTCATTAATATCCGTTACGAGAAATCCATATCTCTCGGGCTCGGATCGTAACCTACTAGATCTGCGAGATGCTTGTGTATTTTGAACAGGTTCCACAACTCCTTGTGGTTCTTGTTCTTGTTCCACTATTGGTTCAATGTTATTTTCTGGGTCTCGAGTTTCTTCAAGATTTATTTTACTCCCACTGATTTCTTTGGAGAGAAACTCTTTCTCTAGAAAGACACCAGTTCGGGCAACAAACACTTTGTTGTCCTCTCGGTTGTAAAAGTAATATCCTTTAGTTTCCTTAGGATATCCCACGAAAATACATTTATCAGATTTTGTGCAAGTTTGTCTGAGATAAGTCTTTTGACAAAAACTTCACAACCCCAAATCTTCATGAAAGATAGACAAGGCTTCTTTCCGCTCCACATCTCATATGGAGTCTTTTGAACCGATTTAGTTGGAACACGATTTAGTGTGAAAGCAGCGGTTTCTAGGGCGTAACCCCAAAAGGATATTAGAAGATCAACTTGACTCATCATTGATCGAACCATGTCTAAGAAAGTCCGATTCCTCCTCTCGGACACACCATTCCATTGTGGTGTTCCAGGTGGAGTCAATTGTGAAACTATTCCACAATTCTTTAGATGATCATCAAATTCTTGACTCAAGTATTCACCACCACGATCTGATCGAAGTGCCTTTATACTTTTGCCAAGTTGTTTTTCTACTTCATTTTGAAATATTCTAAATATCTCAAATGCTTCACTTTTATGTTTCATTAGGTAAACATACCCAAATCTACTATAATCATCAGTGAAGGTTATGAAGTATTGAAATCCTCCCCTAGCATTGCTACTTAATGGTCCACATACATCGGAATGTATCAACCCCAATAAGTCGCTTGCCCTTTCACCCAACTTGGTAAAAGGTGTCTTAGTCATTTTTCCAAGAAGACACGACTCACAAGTATCATATGACTCTAAGTCACATGAACCCAAAAGTCCGTCCCCATGGAGTTTTGAGATACGCTTCTCATTAATATGACCAAGACGGCAATGCCACAAATAAGTATGATTTACATCATTAGGTTTAGATTTCTTATTCACATGATAGACATTATTTTCATTCTTGACATCCAAGATATAAAGGCCATTAAATGAATTAGCAATACCATAAAGCACATCATTTAAATAAATAGAAAATTTCTTATTCTCAATAAGAAACTTAAAACCTTCATTATCCAAACAAGAAATTGAAATAATATTTCTGCTTAAATCCGGAACATAATAACAATTGTTCAAAACAAGAATTAATCCGGAAGGTAAAGTGAGTTCATAAGTCCCTACGGCTAATGCAGCAACTCTTGCTCCATTCCCCACGCGTAGATCTACTTCACCTTCTTTAAGCAGTCTCCTATTCTTTAGTCCCTGCACATTTAGACAAATGTGAGAACCACATCCGGTATCCAATACCCAAGAATCAGTGGTAGAAAGGAGAATATCTATCATATAGATACCTGAAGTCGACGCAGCCTTGCTGCTCTTCTTCTTCTTTTGCTCTTCCAAGAAAGCCTTGCAATTACGTTTCCAATGACCAATTTCTTAACAATGGAAACAAATTGCATCCTTTTGTGTATCGGGTTTTGCCTCAGAAGCCTTGGCAACCTTTGCCTTGCTTATCTTGGGTTTGACAACTTTTGCCTTACCCTTGCCTTTGGCACCAGGCTTCTTCCCATCATGAACCAAGAGCACGGGAGAACCTTTCTCCACAATTTTCATCTCTGCAGTTTTGAGCATCCCATGCAACTCAGAGAGATTCTTATCCATTCCATGCATGTTATAATTCATTACAAAATGATTATAACTTTTAGGCAATGAATTAAGAATGAGATCCGTGGCTAGCTCCAATGGGATTGGATAGCCAAGTTTCTCAAGGTGCTCTACATAACCTTTCATTTTAAGAAAGTGAGGACTCACTTGTTGCCCTTCATTCATTTTGCTAGTAGTGAATGCAACAATGGTCTTGTACCTCTCTTGCCTAGCGTGCTCTTGAAACATGGTTCTCAACTCCACGCCTATCTCATAGGCTTCCAAATGTTCCAAACTTTGTTGGAGTTTTGAACACATAGCAGCAAGCATGAGACAACTTACATCTCTAGAATCATTACGATGTTTCTTGTAATTGTCTCTTTCTACCCTAGGGGCAGTAGGCGGTGGTTCAGCGGGGAGAGGCCCATCGAGAATGTACAACTTGTCTTCTTGCCTAAGAACGATTCTTATGCTACGGATCCAATCCATAAAGTTTGTACCCTTCTCTTCGAGCTTATCCTTCTCAAGGATCGATCGCAACGACATTGATTGAGTGTTATTAGTCATTATCTACAAATATGCAAAAATTTCCAAAATTTAATAAGTACCGGTTTTCATTAAAGAGATAAATAATGTATTTTTCAAACAAAATACTCCCACTAAATTATACAACCTTCTTTATACATCCAATGTATAGTATAATTTAAATGGGTTGAGATCCCGCTTTAATCTAATTTTGAGTACGCTTTGGCGCACCGCTCAAAATTAAATCAATTAGGTAGACAACTCTTGTCAATCATATCTCATATGACTCTCAGTTATTTTCATGAGATTCTTTAAGAAATCCAATTTCAAAAAGCATGTTAAATCTCATCTTTGCCTTAAGCCCAAAACTGTTTTGACGCTTAATTAAGTCCAACCATTTTAAACGCATAGGAAACTCTTATTCACTCATCTTGCTCAAACATGAATAAAATCAATGCACCTCGCTTTGGCGAGCCCACATAAATTACTCATGTATAAACAAGTGTTTTAATCATGGTATGGCAAAAGGACTTAAAACTTTCTTTGAAGGTTCATCACATATAGCATATAACACATTTATGAGCACATAATATAAACATGTTACACATCAAGTTTAGCCACTAAATTAATCTCCATTAATTTAAGCATGATATTTATGTGTCATTAGTTTCTCTATAATTATGAGGATGGGACTATTTCAACTTTGGTCATTATCTCCAAATTAAGACAACAAGAAGTGCGGTCGAACTAAGCCATTAGGCAACCATAATCCCGCACTAATTCAAGAAACCAAGAAAGTAGTCCATGTGGCCGAAACTAAGCAATAGATGGTCTCGATGAACGTAGGCCAATTGCATTCACAATTCCACATGGATCTCCAAACTTTGAATCAAGAACTTTGTTTTTCAATTTTAGCAATTATGAACTCTTCATAATTCTAACTTCGTTTCATCTTTGAAACTTTGATTGCGATCAAGTTTAGGAAACACAATCTCGATGAACGCAGATTAGCCATCCAAACCTTGAACCAATCTTAGAATCACAAGACTAAAACAAATAGGAAAATCAAACCCCAAGATCCACACACAAACCAACTACCCAAAACCTATTCCAGATCAGGAGGTCTGGATTGGTTCTGTTACTGGTTTCGTTGAACCTCTCGAAAATTCCAAATTCTGATTTTTGAGCAAAATCAGACATTCTGATCTTGGCGTGCGGCCGCCCAAAAAGACTTGTGCGGTCGCCCAAAAACCGTGCGGTCGCCCAGTCTCTTCCGTGCGGTCGCCCGGTACAATCAGAATGTGCAGAATTTTAAGTTCGAAAATTTTGTCTCAAAATTGTTTTTCCCCGATTATTAAAACTTTGATCCAATCAAAAATTAATAATCAACAATTCTGAATCCACCATAATTTATTTATTGCGATTGAATCGTGCGATTAAAGTTGCAAAACAATAAACCACATAAAATCACATAACACATAAACATCACATATTCCAATATTCATATCATGCAAGGCACATAAACAATTTATATACACATAACATGATATAGGTATTGAAATAATCAACATGAACGGGGCTCTGATACCACTGTTGGGTTTCATAGTAACATGCGCAGCGGAATTTAGCATTTAAAATTTAGAAACCCAAAGCCATGGATCCGTTCATATGATTAAATCAAATACAACATAATGAATATAGGAATGACTAACCTTTGATGGCTATTAATTTTCTCTTTGGTCTTGGTGGAGATCTTGAAGCTTTATCACGAACAAATCACGAACTTTGTAAGATGATAAAATTCACCCTCTAGCGGTATCCACACTTCGAACGAATATCAAAGGAGCTTCTTTGATCTTGGTTGCTAGACCAAATTGTGAAACACTTTTTCACAATCAAAAGAACTATATGGAATTTATTTTGTGTTTTATTTTGTTCTTCAACCAAGAATGTTTGGAACAAAATAAACCCTCTCTCAAACTCTTTGAGACTCACAAAATCAATCGTATTGAGTGCTGGCCGAATTTTGTCTTTTATACACAAGTATGACCTATTCCAAATAGGAAACTTGTGTCAAAATCCGTCCAAAATTCGTTTCCTAATCAAATTAGGAATCTGCCACCCGACAGTGCTGTGCGGCCGCCCAAAAACCTCTGTGCGGTCGCACAACATTCTGAAACAAAACTGGTACATTTCTGAGCTAAGTGTGCGGCCGCCCAGTCCATTATGTGCGGTCGCCCACTTCTCAGAAAGTCCAGAATTTCCAAAATTCCAATGTAGTCCTTTTTAAAGATTCGTTCTATTGTGTGTGACCCTCTAGGATTATACTAAGTTGGCAATGGGCTCAAACATGATCCCATAAGATATGATTAGGTTCTAGCAAACCGTCATACCTACCCAAATAGCATAACTAGATACAAGTTCGCATTCCTCTTAGAATATGTCACAATCCCTTTGTCCACGATGTCATTGAACACAAGTCATGGTCAAACAGTCAACTTGTTTTGTTCAATACTTTCTCGATTCCGAATATGTTGATAATCTAAATGACATTGATCCAATCAATTCATTTGAGTCCGGCCGAACATTTCATCAACATCATTCCTACGAGAGGCCCAAGCTTGACATCTCTCCGAGGAGGGACAAATCCATTTAGCTTATTATTCTTCCCTACGTGAATCCGATAATGCCAATCATACCCTTTATAACTACTCGGTTAAAAGTAGCGTTTGAATATGTCAAACATAATGTTCATCAAGTGGAAGACTATAATAACTTCATGTCTAAGGATTCAAATGACATAACTAATATGAGATATATGTATGACATAGACCATGACATAAATCTCATAGAGCGGGTCATGTCCAGTACTTTGTTCCAAACAAGTACCCATAAATCTAACATGATCATCGCATGATCATTTAGCCTTTATACCAGTGCTTAACAAGTACTAGGGACGGAGATTATTATAAGTAAACATGAACAACAATAATAATCAAAACATCTCTTTATTGATATGAAATAAATGATAACAATTACAACGTTTATAAAACGTGCCTAGGGCACCACTACCAACAGTATGGTCAGCACCTAGAAGAGGGTTGAACAATTCCAAGCGATCACTTTCAACTACCTGCCAAGGGATAAAAATCGCTTCGCCGATGCACTGGCCACCATAGCTTCATTAGTCGAAATGTCCCAAAGGGAAAATGGTGAAGCCTTCAAAATTTCCCGAAGGAACAGTCCGGCCTACTGCATAAGTGTCGAGATCAACGAGGTTCAAACAAACTCTCCGTGGTATTTGGATATCATTAATTTCCTCAAAGATGACACTTATCCCGAGAATAGCAATAAGAAGTCTCAAGCGGCTCTGCAAAGGCTAGCCTCTCGGTACGTACTGATTGGGGACCGAGTCTACAAAAGGCACCACGACGGGATCAATCTCTTATGCGCCAATGAGGCCGAAGCTCAAGAGATAATGTGTGAAGTGCACAAAGGAGAGTGTGGATCCCACATGAATGGGTTTATGCTAGTCAAGAAGATACTCCGCATTGGTTACTGTTGGAGCACTATGGAACGAGACTGTATCGAGAAAGTCAAAAGGTGTGCCAAGTGCCAATTCCATGCTAATCTGCAACATGCTCCACCCTCGCAACTTTACAATATGGTCACACCTTTGCCTTTCTCTTGTTGGGGGATAGACATCATCGGTAAAGTCCATCCTGCCGGAAGCAATGGGCAGTCATTCGTCCTAGTGGCCGTCGACTACTTCACAAAGTGGGTCGAAGCACAAGCCTATCGGACCCTCAACGCCCAGAAAGTGGCCGAATTTGTAAAGATTAATATCATGTACCGATACGGCGTGCCTCATGAAATCATTTCCGACAACGGCTCTCACTTTGAAAAGGAAATGGATGCACTTTTGGTACAATACAAGATCACCAAGCACAAGTCATCTCCTTACCGACCCCAAGCAATGGCGCGGTTGAAGCAGCAAATAAAACCATCGAGACCATCGTCAAGAAAATGGCCTCAACAGGAAGGGATTGGCCCGAGAAGCTACCATTAGCATTGTGGGGCTACCGCACATCAATACGTTCAGTAACAGGAGGAAAACTCCTGATGCATTAGTCTATGGTTCTGAAGCCGTACTCCCAATCGAACTTGAAGTCCCATCTCTACGGGTCCTCCTCGAGAATCAAGTCAACGAGGTCGACTGGATGCAAAGTCGATATGAACAGCTAGCCTTACTCGACGAGAAAAGGCTAAGAGCACTCGAACGCACAAGGGCGTATCAGCAAAGGATGGCAAGAGCTTTCAACAAAAAGGTGAAGCCTCAAACATCAATGTGGGAGATTTGGTCTTAAGACAACTTCCTCCTAATGCCATGAATCCCCTGGGGAAATGGGGACCCCGATGGATCGGTCCGTACGTGGTCAAAAAGATACTAAGCGGCGGTGCATTCCGACTCGTGGATTTAGATGGTGACCAGCTGCCAAGGAGGTCAACCTCGACAAGCTCAAGAGGTTCTATGCTTAATAAACAAAGACCATAAAAAAAAAAAAAAAAATAAAAAAATCGCTCGCTAGGTTGAAAACCCGCAAGGGCGGCCTAGGCAAAAATTAGAGCACGTGCAAAAAAGAAGCCCGATAGATTGAAAACCCGAAAGGGCGGTCTAGGCAAAAAACAGGGTGCACACACAAAAAAAATGGTCTTTGTTTGTTTGAACTACGGAGACCTGAGCCTCCCAACTGGAGGAACGTAGGCAACCTTCGGGTGCGGTCTAAAACATATCAAAAATACCCAATTCACTTCAAATAACAAGATGCAATTTTTATTCATCCAATGAGTTGTTCAAGCCATTACAACTGATTTATTGAGCAACAAAAGATATCAAAACATTAAATCCTAAAACAAAGTGGTCTAATTTAATTGCAATCTCTTAGGGTACTAAGAAAAGTCCAACTTTCTCTTAGCCTTCAAAGGACACCCGATCGTCTCTCAATCCTTTTCTTCTTGGATAACGGAGGAGCACTAATACGCACCGAAACCTTGGCTATATCCTTTGTTATGTGTTTATTTCCGCTGCTATCTGATATATGATAATTGCTATGTGTTATGTGATTTATTATTGACTATTGCATCATAGCATGTCATGTAGTTGCATTAGTAACTTATTGAGATTTATCTCACCCCCTTCCTTTTATCTTTTTTTTCCTTAACCCCCCCCAGGTGCTAAGGATTAGTCTCGCTGATCACGAGAAAGAGGACGTTGAGTGTGGATACATTCTTTTGGGGAAAGTTGTTAGGTTGGTTTACATTATATAAATGTGTAACCTTTTGGGATAGTTGTACCAAACAATGACGTCATTAAGAACTGTACATTTATATCTGTTGGGCATAAACTTGTGGAAGTTTATGATAGTTGTATTTGGTTATTATCAAACTTGGATTTGTAAACTTTGATCATCACCTTTTGGTATCAAAATGAATTTTTAACTTTGGTATTTCACAGTGTTGGTTTTAGAGTCGACGTCCAGCTCGTGATCTCGGGCCAGC
>JAOWBW010002413.1:0-83203 GCA_026119855.1 Campanula takesimana
AAAAACTTAACTGGAGTTAGTTTTTGGATGTTCGCCTGGGCTGTCATTTCACACACCCCTTATACAATTGACCCTAAATTTTCTTTCAATTTTATTATTATATTTTCGAATAATTTTATTAATTCAAAAATAATAATAAATAAAATAATAAGCAAATAAAAATTAAAGTTTTTTTTTTTTTTGAAGACCGCAAATAATAAAGTATAAACAAAGAAAATTAATAATAAAAATAAAAAATAATTTTATGAATAAAATAAAATAATTGGAATACCAATATTAATAATGAAACAATACTAACCACCACCACAGAATTTTTTTTTTCCAAATCCCACTTTCTTCTTTCTAAAAAAATAAAGTGGGTTTTTTTTTTTTTTTTGGAATATAATTTTTTTACACTTTTTCCTTTTTTAAAATTATACTTTTTATTTATAGTGGTTCTAATGAAATAAATATTTTTCTGTATTTCTTGAAAAATATTTTCGGTAAATGACGTCTTAATTATTGGTTAATTTAATATAAAAAGTAGTAAATTTAATATTTCATTTTTTTTATTAATTTTCTCCATCTGAAATGACAATATGCTCATGCAAATAATCAAAACAAACTCCAGTTAAGTCCATGTCAAAACACGTGTGACTTAACTGGATTCCGTTAACAGAATCGTTAAAAACCCTAACCTGCACAACTTTTGCAACTTTGGACCCTAAATTGACAAAATTGATACATCAGACCCCTATTGGCACACACCCCCCAAACTTTGGACCCTAAATTGTCATTTCCCCTAATTTTATTGAAGATAGATAGGTAAAGCTAAAGAATTTGAAATTACCAAAGCTTTCTTCTTTTTATTTAAGGGAATATTGCAATTTCGTTACCTGAGTTTGTCGTCATATTTCAATTGGTTATCCCATTTGTGTTTGTTATAATTTGGTTGCTGAATATGTATTTTTGTTGCAATCGGGTGTATTTTGGTTAGCCCGTAAAACGAAAATGGATGAAAAACGCAACAAGCTTCTTTGAAAATTACAATGATCATCCCGACAATTTATTATCCCATCTGACCCCACAAAAAATAATATCAAACACACAAAGGGGGAAAACAATAATATCCAAATATTAAGAGCTAAAGTTAAGGGCAACTACCATTTAGTCCCTCATCCTAATCAAAATTACCACCTAGGACAAGGAATTTGCAATATTACCACCTAGTCCCAGGGATAATAAAAGGACACTCATGCCCTTAATAAATAATGAAAAATTACATTAATGACACTCCCTCGATCATTTTCTCTGACTCTCTCCAACACCATGACCACCCATCCCAACTTCCAACCACCTCCGGCGACCATTTTCAGGCGACCACTACCGGCGACCATTTTACGGCGACCGCGGCCATTTTCTGGTTTCAATTTTATTTTATTTTTGAAAAAAATAATCATTCTTTATTTAAAAAAACTTCCCATTTTCTACAAGAACAAATTAACAGCTCTTAACAACAAATTCACATTTTTCCAAAAAAAAAAAAAAAAAATCAAGAAAAGTTCACAGTTGTTTCAAGAACAAGTTCATAGTTGTTCCAGAACAAGTTTACAGTTATTCCAAGAACAAATTCACATTTTTCATTTTTTTTTCAAGAACAAATTCCCACTGTTCCAAAACAAGTTTACAGTTATTCCAAGAACAAATTCACATTTTTCAAAAAAAAATACAATTTTTTCATGAACAAGTTCACAGTTGTTCTTCCACAACAAGTTTACAGTTATTCCAAGAACAAATGCACATTTTTCAAAAAAAAAAAAAAAAATACTATTTTTTTCAAGACCAAGTTCACAATTGTAAGTTCGCAATTATTCCAATAACAAGTTCGCACTTGTTCCAAAAACAAGTTCGCAATTGTAAGTTCGCACTTGTTCCAAGAACAGGTTTACAGATGTTCTAAAAACAAGTTCACAGTTGTTCATAGTTGTCAACTAAACTAAGGACACGATCAACTCTGGCGACCAAAACAACTGTGAACTAATCAGTAAGTTCACAGTTGTTCAAGTACAGTTATTTGTAATATAACTTCACAGTTATTGCAAAAAAAAAAATAATTTTCTCATTTTATTTATTTATTGACCTAAGATAACCAAATGCAACATTTGTTATCACCACCACATTGTTAAGTATCCTTCATTTATGTGTATTTCTCTTCTGATAGATGTACTCAGAAAAGTTTACAGTTATTCCACAAACAAGTTCACACTATTACCAAAACAAGTTCCAAAAACAAAGTTTACAGTTGTTCCAAGAAAGAAATGTGAACTTAGCAGTTATTCCGTGAATCACTTACTAAGTTGTTACAGACATCCACTACCAGTTATTTCAAACAAAAACAGTGAACAAAAGAAAGTAACTTAGAACTTCAAAACCTGTAAACAAAGTCATTATCCCTCATCACCAACCCTTCCAACAATATTACCTATGACTAAAAAGGAAAAAAATAAAATGGAACAACTTAATCTATATGTCATATAATATTCTACAATCAAATAATAGAATAAACATACTCGTCTTTACAATCCCACTAAACACACAAAGTATACCAAGAACCCCACAACATAAATTGGACGGCAACACGCATCGCATTCTGACTTAAGATATGCAAGCATAATTATGACCATCATAACTCTTGGCGTTACTAAAAGTTCAACTTAGAGAAGCAATTATCGAGCCATTAATAACATCAAGAAATGGGGAGAGGGGAGGGAGATGTTTGCTTTAACAAACTCCAATAGACCGTAAAGAGCATCTACAGAGTACATTTCACAGACCAGTACAGTTAAATCAGAACAAAACTAAAACAATTCAAGCCGATCTAAGCAGAAGACCAACAACCGGCATATCTAAGCGGACCTTGATTGATCGGTGTGAGTTTTGGTCGATCTGCGCAAAGAGGAATAGATCGGGCTACGACTTGTAACTGTTAGAGGTAGGGTCGCCGGATTTGGACAGATCTTACCGGATTGAGGTGCTCGGAGATGAAGAAGACAACCGGAGATTGGGACGGTAATGGTGAGGGGAGGGGCGGCTGATGGAGAAGGAGGTCGCCGGAGGAGGGGAAGCGTCGGTGGAGGACGCTGATGGAGATGGAGGTCGCCAGAGGAGGAGGGGAAGCGTCGGCGGAGAGGGGGAGCGGAGGGTTGTCTGTAGAGAGAGAAAGTAGTAAGAGGAGGCTTGCCAAAGAGAGAGAAAGTAGAGAAAGGAGTAGGTGTATTTGTGAGAGGTGGAGGGGGGGTAGGCTCTATTTATAGTTGGGGTAGTTTCGGGATTTAATAATTCTGAGGGACTAGGTGGTAAAATAAAATAAGCGCCTGGACTAGATGGTCAAAGAAAATATCAAGTTGGATTAGGTGTTAGTTTAGCTTAGAATGAGGGACTAGGTGGTATTTTTCTCTAAAGTTAAATTATGTTTATAAATCAATATTTTTTTCTACTTTTCTCAGATAATTTAGTCCCTCATCTTCTTCTTTGATGTCTTCTTTTCAACCCACCACGCAGCCTTTCTAAACCCCACACCATCTCACAACCACCATCAACCTCCATGTATACACACAAAAAAAAAAAAAAAACCAATCAGACACCATTCAACCATCACCCGCCACCGCCCCAAAACTACCACCCGCCATCGCCTAAAAACAAACGCCCACAACAAACCATCAACACAGCCATCAACATCCATTTTAAAACCCTTATCTGAAACCAGATTCAAAACTTCAAACTCATCAAAAATCATAGCAACCCTCAACCATGGCTGTCGCGCCTCAGACCCGTGGTCCTACTTGGCCCCACGCTCGGGACACGATTGAAAGACGTTATAAAACACTTTAGAAATTTTTTCGAAATATCCTTTCATAAAGTTTAACAAAATCAACACTTGAAGTTCAAAGACTTCATTTAACTTTAAACAAACTTTACAAACCACTTCAAAAGAAAGGTTTAACCATAAGGTTTACAAACATCATTTACAAATTTACAAACACCAATACTATCCAAAATAGGTGTTACAACAGGAAGTACGGGTACTCTACCCAAAAGGTTATACATCATTGCAATGTAGCCTTTACCAAACAAAACCAATTCTTACCACCACTCCAACGTCCTCCCGTGCCAAAGTGTTCTATCCCCTGGACTCGCCTTTATCTAAAACAGTAAACAAATAAGGTTAATATTCGTTATAGGGTTCTCATATTACCCAATTATATTTACACCCAAAATACCCTTTTAGGTTTACTAAAATACCACTAGGGTTTACCCAAATACTCCCTAGAGTTTACCCAAAATACTCCTAGGGTTTCTAGGATCAATTCCTAATTCTCACTTTTAATAATATAGTTTCATACACCAAAAATCACTATTCATAACACACACTCAAACACACACAACAAACACTGTCTTCACCACACACGCACACACTGCACTTATACTTTTCCTCTTAAAACCCTAATTACCAAACCCTAGTTGATCATAATATTTAGGGTTTCATTGATCATTGTTTGCTATCGATCGAAATCATGGAGAAAAGAAAAGCTTATGGAAATTTGGGTTTACCTTCTTGATCGGTCCGACCTTCACCCTCTCTTCTCCTTTCTCTGCCCCGGTCTCTCTTTCTCTGCGTTTTCTTTCTTTCTTTTCTCTCTCTGCGTTTCTTTCTTTCTTTCTTTCTTTCCCTTTCTTTCTTTCTTTCTCTCTTTCTCTCTTTCTTTTCTCTCAGCCCGTCTCTCACTCTTTCTCTGCGTTACCTTTTTCCCGTTCACAAATAAAAGAGGTCTAGGGTATCTAAAGAGTTTATATATTATAGGGTTTTCAAATCCCTAACTAAAAAGGATTCCTTTTCCTCTCAAATAATGACTTGGGCTTTTCTATTTAAACTAAATCACTTAAGCCCAATACTTTCTTTAATTCACTTGGACCAATTAATAAAAAAAGATCCAAAAATAAAAATTAATAAGGGAAAATTTCGGGTATTACAGATTCCCCATTTCTTCCCAAGTCAAAACTCAAACTGTAAGTCAAATTATTTTTTGGGCAAAATCAAAATCACATTTCGGTGGCACCGGCGATGGTGTTGATGGGAGGTAAACGAGATAACGAGTCTGAAGAAGAACTGATGATACTGGTGTTGATGAATCTCTTGATGAGGATGTAATTTTTGGCAGTGTGTAGATGGCGGATTCCATTTGATAAGAGATTGATGATATTGTGGATTGAAGGGATAAATTAAAGAGAAGGGAAAAAGGGAGGTTGTGACTATTGAGGGAGGAGGGAGGGGGGGAGGTTGGGTGGTATGGTCTGACGGGAAAGGGGAAATGGATTGGGAAGAAGAACTGAAGAAGGGTGTTTGGGGAGGTAAGTAGTTTTTAGGTTTTCATTTTGTTTTTCTTGTTTTACCATTTTCATTTTTTAGGTTAATTATTAGATTTACTTTTTATTTTCTCAATTCTTGTTTCTACCTTTTCATTTCAATTTATTTTTTTATGGCAAAGGTGAGAGAATAGGTGGTGAACTTTTTTAATATTATTATTTGCTCATTTTTTTATTTATTAGTTTTTTTAATTAATTAAAATTATTGGAGTGTATAATAAAAATAGTTAATGACAATTTAGGGTCCATTGTATAAGGTGTGTGTGAAATGACTTAAAACCCAGGTGAAAAATCAAAACAAACTTCAGTTAAGTTCAAGTGTGACTTAACTAGATTTTCTTTGCAATTTCGTCCAAAAACTCCTAACTAACTAACGTTGTCAACTTTGGACCCTAAATTGACAAAATTGAAACATCAGACCTCGACTGGCACACACCCCTTATACTTTGGACCATAAATTGTCATTTCCCCTATTAAAAAATGCAATTTAACTTGTTTAAGATGTTTCATATTCAAATTTCAAATTGACATCACATACAGTTGATGATATCTTATGTTATCTTCAAAAGTCCTTTCAAAACAAAAAATAAATAAAAACGTTATCTTCAAAAGTAAAAAAAAAAAAAAAAAAAAAAAATACTATTATCTCTAGATGGTAAAAGATAATGTTAACTGGGAAAGAACAATTAATCTAAATATATATCACATTATATATGATTTTCTTAATTTCTTCAGAAAACAATATGTTATTATAACATACTATTTTTTATTATTAAATTAACTAAAATCCTTATATCTACTCGTACCTACAACTACGTTGATTTTTCTAGATAGTTATTTTCAAAAGTTTAAGGTCTTCGTATAATAATATTAAAATTCAATATATTTGGACTAAATATGCTGTTTTTGCTTTGAAATTAAAACACTATTATGTTTGTCCCCAACTATTAGATGGTAGAATTTTATTAGTTAGAGATTAAGCATTGATATAATTATTAAATTTATGTATTTATGAAATAAAATATTAATCAACTTTAAATTTATGTTTTAAACATGACATTTAAAATATCTTTTCGGAAATCGTGTTCATATTAAGGAAATGAAAGTATTTGTGATAAGGAAAATATTTTTTGTAATCAAAATTAATTTTCTTTTTTCTTTTAATTAGCTTTTTGAATTTAAAATGAACTATATGCAGACTTTTGCTATCCTATCACACGTCGCCACGTGGAATTCCATGTAATAAAGCCATGTGGCTCGTTGTATGAATGGCATTTGATTATGCTTTTGTTGGAGATAATATGAGCCGGGACATTGCAATATATACAATAAGAAAATTATATGATTTTGGTAATATTGACTCCAACACGATCTAAAAGAAATATTTAGAAGCAATCCGATATCAAACTTGAAATATAAAATGCAGATTTGAAAATGAAATTGCTAGTCTATTGTACGGAAGGGTAACAATATTATCAAATTGATATCGAAAAAAAAACAATATGTATCAAAGAGAACTGCAACTCATTTAAAACAAATCTGAAAGTGAGGTGGTAAAAAGAACCTTCAGGTAAAAAGAATCTTCGTTCAATACTGCGACATGGTATATAATAATTGGTTACATGCAGTACACGTTAATAAAAATATTTGTAAAAAAATAAAATCAATATAACTTGTTTATGATGTTTCAAATTCAAATTTTAAATTGACGTCACATACAATTGATGATATCTAATGCTATCTTCAAAAGTCCTTTTAAAAAAAAATGTTATATTCAAAAGTAAAAACGAAAAGAAAAAAAGAATACTATTATCTCTAGATGGTAAAAGAAAACGTTAATTGGGAAAGAACAATTAATCTAAATGAAATCACATTAGAAATGAATTCCTTATTTTTTTTAAAAAAAATAGTATGTTTCAATTACATACCATTTTAAATTATTAAAATAACCAAAATCCTCTTATCTACTCCTAACTACAACTAAGTTGATTTTTTGGGAGTTATTTTCAAAAGTTTAAGGTCTTCATAATAAAATTATTAAAATTCAAAATATTTGGACTAAATATGCTGTTTTTGCTTTGAAATTAAAACACTATTATGATTGTCCCCCGCTATTAGATGGTAGAGTTTTATTAGTTCAAGATTAAGGATTGATATAATTATTAAATTTAAATATTTATGAAATAAATTACAAATCAACTTCAAAAATTATGTTTTAAACATAGCATTTAAAATATTTTTTTCGGAAATCTCGTTCATATTGAGGAAACGAAAGTATTTGTAATAAGGAAAATATTTTTTGTAACCTAGATTTTTTTTAATTAGCTTTTTAAAATTTAGAATGAATTACATGCAGGCTTTTGCTATCCTATCACACGGCACCACGTGAAATTCCATGCCATAAAGCCACGTGACGCGCTCTATGAATAACATTTGATTCCGCTTTAATATTATATATTGATGATTGATGATAATATTGCATCTTAATGTTTTGTCAAATTCATTGAATTTTGATCAGTGTCTAAAGACAATTTAATTATTTTCATGCTATAGTATTTGATGCCCACTCAAGCTATTATTAATACTCCCTCTGCCCTATTTGAAATTGTAAAATATTGACTAAAATGATAACATAATTATATTTTGACCAAGAATATGTTAAAACTAATAGTTCTAATAAAAAACTAATAATTATTATTGATACTATTTTTAATGATGAATTAATAACATTTTTTATAATTTCATTACGACTATCAGGTTTTCCATAATTACTTCTTCAAGTGAAATTAAGTTGACAATATTTATCAACATTTCGCAATTTCAATTGAGACGTATAGAGTATTATTTTTTCACATATCATGAGAAAACAAATTTGAGTTTTTTTTTAATAAAAATTTTATTAAATTAATTAGAAAAGTGAAGATTCAGTATTTTTTTACGAAAGGAAATGATTCATAGATTAATTAAACACAAAGAGCACATTCAACACAAGGGAACTGAAAAATATGGGCGGAAAAATAGAGGCAAATACTGTAGCTAATTTAGCTACATATAAAGACAAACTATAAAATTTTGTGACGAAATAGCTACAAAACACACGTGTCACTAATTATGCGACAAAATAGTGACAAAATAGAATATGTCTCTAATGTAGTGACAAAACAGAGACATACTATGGATATGTAGCAAACTATAGTGACCAAAAGTAGATGCATAGCTAAATTTAGATACGTATTTTGATTATGTAGCCAAAATAGAGACATACTTTATGTTGTAGCTAAAGTAGAGATTTTTTTTTTTTTTTTTTTTAATGTTGTATCTAAATTAGAGACTAATATTAAAGATGTAGCAAAATTCAGAGACATATTTTGATTCTGTAGCTGAACTTAGAGACAAATATTGTACTGTAGCTAAATTTAGAGACATATTCTTTACCTGTAGCTAAATTCAAAGACATATTTAATCTCTAGGTAAATTTAGAGGCGTATTGTGAATTTGTATCGAAATTTAGATACATATGTTGAATTTGTAGCTCATTTTGGAGATAGATATTAGATCTGTGGTTAAATTCAGAGACATATATTAGAATTGTTGCCAACTTTAGAGACAAATATTGAATTTGCAGCTAAATTTAGTGTTGAGGCCATTCATAAAGTTTTGGGTTTAGAGTATTGTTTATGGTTTAGGGTATAAGTATATAGTAGTCGGTTTCTTATTTCTAAGTATTTTTTTTTAGTATTTTTCTTATTTTTAAAATGCATGCTTCAATTATGCTTATTGTCAATAATCTTAGTAAAGTTTCTTTTACGGGTTACGAGGGTTGGATATATTAATAAGCTTTGTTAATATTTATTTTAAAGGTTAAATTATTATTTTTGTTTACAAATCATTTCATCTCTCCTCTCCACTAAACCCCACCACCAGCAGCCTCCTCTATCAATGGCGTTGTCGAAGACGGTGGCGCCACCGTCTTAAACCGTAATATTGACACCCCATGGTCTTCCACCATGTCTCCCACCGTCTTATAATTCCGACCTCTAGTTGCGGCCATGATGTGACACCACTGTATCACCAACACGACGTTCGCATGCCTAGTCTTCGAGTTACATTGATAAAACGTGGATGTTGTGTAGGATCCAATCGGGATACTAGTGGATCGCTCCCTCCACAGAAAAGAGGAGATGTAAGTCATAATAGTTTAAGCCTGTTACGGGATTGACATTACGAATCTAAGGTCAAAGTGGATGAGGGTATTCTCATTGGTCGTGCTGTGGTACCGGTGTTTGTGCTAGTGTTGGTATTGTTCGAGGGCTATCTTCCTTTGGTTTCCCTCACTCTTTGAGGGCCGCAACGTGAAATTCATTCACAAAAAATGTTTTATCCAAACAAGAAATGAATTTAAGGGAGCATGATTGAAACCATATAAACCAAATACTTATCTTCATATTTATACCGTAAAATAGAGAGTGAAGGCCTTAAGTAATTTTATTTTTCAAGAAAACATATGTATTCCCACCAACTCAAAATGAATATCACACTTTCGTTTTTAGTGCATCCCAAAATAAATATCGCACTTTCAAATAAAATAATTGATTTGATGCAATTTTTTCTTTGTACAAATGATATAAAAAAATGAGCACATTTCTTATAAACGTTGATAAGTCAAATGCAAAATTAGAAATATAAATATTTTAAAAGTTATGGATAAAAAATAGTAAAATCTTTTAAAAGTCACATAACCAACTGATGCTGACACGTGTTCCATTAACTGGGAAAGATGAGATTGCGATCCCGGTGAACCGATCGGGTCGACTCGACGATCTCCTCAGTTTTTTTTTTTTCTTTTTTTCTTTTCAACGTTTTTGTCTATAGAGAAAACCCTCATTCCCCAAATCAAAAACCCATTTTCTTCTCTGTCTCTCTCTCTCCAATGGGACCAAAGTCGGAGTTCGTTTCTCTCTACAGTGACAAGGTTTTCTCCGATTCCTTGCAGCATCTATCTCTTTTCTCTCACACACATACTGATTTCAAATCCGTTAGTTTGTTTTCTATTTTCAATTTCCTTTTTCATTAAGTTTCCTTTGATTATGCTTCCAAATACCTGATGTGGACTATATATGATATCAACAGGCTTTTCCATAAACGGCGGAGTGCTTCCCTACCTACAAGATCTTGCTTCAATTCTCCGTAACATCTCTCTCTCTCTCTCTCTCTCTCTTCTCTTTTACATGTAGAACGTTCAAAACCCTAAGTTTTCTTCAATTTTCTATGATTTTACTTCGATTGGGCTTTTATTTGGCTCCGATTTAGCTTCCAGCTGCATACAAAGTGATACTTCCTTCCCTGCTGTTTTGACTATTGTATCGTGTCTGATACTACAATTTGTAATCGTATTTGCAGTTACTAGTGTATAATAGAGCTGTTTCCTGTTCTAAATTCTAGCACAATCAACATTATTCAGTGAACTTGTATTGAATAAGAGTCAGTGCTTTATATATAATATTAGTTTTGGTACTAATATATATAATGTTAGTGTGAATATTGAGTATCTGCTTTAAATATGAAGCACTAGACTTTGTATTATTTATTAAGAGCATATTTGAAGCCAGTAGTACAAGGCTTAAAGTATAGCCATGTTAGTTTTATACTACATCCGTCCCAATATGATATTCATACTTTTTTCGCTGTTATAGCGAAAGAACTTTGAGCAATAATACTAAGTTGATTAAATTGTTCTAATGAAAATCTATAACTTGTTATTGATACACCATCAACGATACTATCAATAACAAATTTTAGATTTTCATTAGGACAATTAAATCAATCTAAAACTAATGCTCAAAAAGTTCATTCGCAACAACAGTGGAAAAAGTATGAAGATCATTTTGGGACGGAGGGAGTATTGGCTCTTAACTTTGACTGCTTCTCTCTAAAATATCACTAGAAAAGATTTTGTTATGCTACTTGTCGCATTAAACCGTTGGCTGTCATTTTAATGTGTAAGAATATACTAAATTTTGTTTGTTTCCAATTCTAGGCTTCTGAATTGATCATTATCCGGAACTTGTGCTTGGATTACTTGAATTACTAAAATGTCAATAAAAATAGGAGTTGGATGTATCGGCGTTTAGGTGGAAGTGGAAATGTTGCTGAGGAATTTTGACATGGCTTGGAGGAATTTGTAAAGTATGCAAAGTCTAGGAAAGAGCATCTTATAGAAGGTCATATAAGGTGTCCCTGTGCTACTAGTTCTAATAGAGGTGTGAAGAGACCTCGTCTTGGGTGCAACAATGTTAAGTTTGTGCATGAACATGAATTATACACCCACCTGTATAAGCATGGTTATAAACCTGATTAAGTGTGGGTATCCTAGGGTGAATGGGTAGATGAGTCTGATAGGATTTCTTAACCTGGTGCTCATCCCACAGTTGGAGATCAACCAGGGCAGTCTATGAATGTGTTCCTAATATGATTGATATGGCTATGGATGCTGCAGGGCCAGATTTTGTTTGGGATCCTGCAGTGGATACGGCTGAGAAACCGACTAAAGTAGTGCAAGAGTGGTTAGATATTTTAAATGCTGCACGTGAGCGTGTTTCTGAGTGCAGCAAGCCATCAATTCTAGAGGCTGCTGCAGAGTGTTTGAACATAAAGACGGAGGGTAATGTGAGTGAGAGAACTTACAACCAATTTATGGACTTTAGGCTCCGTTTGTTTCGCGTAAAATAACTTCCGGAAAATGTTTTCCCCATTTTCCGGTGTTTGTTACGCACCGGAAAATGAGGAAAATATTTTCCGGAAAATGGTTTTCCCTCTTTTCTAAGTAAAATGACTTACAGATTTTTACTAAGTCATTTTCCGCAAAATGTTAACTCTCTCACTCACACCCAACTCTCCATAAAACCCCACCCTACCCACTACACCTCTAACACCACCCTCATCATCCATCCTATCCACCACCCCCAGCACCCACCCCCCCCCACCCTACCCAACCACCCCACCCAAACAAAAAAAAAAAAAAAAAACTTCTTTTCACTCATATTAAAAAAAAATTGAACATCTCCACCACCCCCAACTACCCAGCACCCACCCCACCCAAAAAAACAAAAAAACAAAAAAAAACTTCACTCATATTAAAATAAAAATGAACATCTCCACCACCCCCAACTACCCCAGCACCCACCCCACCCACCAAAAAAAAAAAACTTCTTTTCACTCATATTAAAAAAAATTGAACACCTCCACCACCCCCAACTACCCCAGCACTCACCCCACCCCAACACCCCAAAAAAAAAAAATCAAAAAAATCACTCATATTAAAATTATTTTTGAACACCTCCCCCGCTCCCCATTACCCCACCCCTACCCCCACCACCCATCCCCACCCTACGGCCCTACCCCACCCCACCCCTCACCCTACCCACCCCCCACCAAATTTTTTTTACTCTTATTACACACTTATTTTCTAACAACTCCCACATTCGCGCTCCCTACCCCCACTACCCCCACCACCCCCACAACCTACCCCCACTCCACCCCACCCAAAAAAAAAAAAAAAAACTCATTAAAATTATTTTTGATCACCTCCCCCACCCCCACCACCCAACCACCCCCACCACCCAACCACCCCCCACCTACCCCACCCTACCCCACCCCCACCCCCACAACCACCCATCCCACCCCAACCCAAAATCTCCACCCACATTCAATTTTTTTCTCATAATAATTCTTCTCCTCATTAATTTTTTTTTTTTTATATGAAAATATTTTCCGTAAAACATTTTCCTTAGATTTACCAAACAACCAAAAATATGTTTGTCATTTTCCGGAAAACATTTTACGGGAAATCATTTTCCGGAAATTGTTTTACGCGAAACAAACGGAGCCTTATTCAGAAGTTACTGCCAGAAAATAATAAGATGGCTAAAAGTTGGGATGACACTTTGCCAATTATATCGCAATAGCACCGAAAATGATACAAATGCAGTATTTGCGATCATGATAGGTATAAACCTAGAGTCAATGTTAAGCGAATCACTAAACCAATTCCATACAACGTGAGGTTGGGGGTGGGTTATGCATATAATCTGCATAAGAAGCATTAAGCATTTGGAATGATGGTTTGGACTGACGTATGTGTTTAATTTGCAGATAGAGTAGATGAATACCGAAATTCCATCTTCTGCAGATAAGGAGGCACTCACAAAGCGTTTACTCAAAATCATTGAAGGGTAGTACTTTATTACCTTTAAACACCTTGAGGACTGCATCTATATTTTTCTTGTGTGCTTGACTTGTTTTAATTTTTTTTTTTTTTGACAGGATGTTGGACAAACTTACTGGGGACAATGTTGACATGCTGATTGACTTCGTACTTTGTGACCAAAATATTCTGCAGGTACATTTTTTTTCTCATTGTTTATAATTCCGATGATAATATTCCATACCATTACTAACTCAAGTTGCGATTTTTTTCTCAAATAATTCGTTTTTAAAATAATATTTCTCAAAATGACAACCCTTCAAAACTATTTGCCAAAATGACCCATTTTTCGAAACTCGTCACTGCTAGGAGCGAATTCATAAATTTCTCGCGTAAACTCGCTATTGTGAATAGCGAGTTCTCTATTCCTTTTTTTTAATTATTATTTTTGAAAAGATAATTTCTTTTATTAAATCTAAACTCGCTAATGGTAATAGCGAGCATAGTTATTAAAGGCGCGCGCTTTAGCTCCGGGCACAACAATTGACCATCAATTAAATTGTAATTAAAATCTAATGCGTGACTATTACTCTTCCTCTCCCATGACTCTCTCATGTACATGCGCCATAACTTTGTATAAGAGTAACAATCACCAGGAACTCCTTCAAACTAACAACTGCTTATCATTTTATAGGATTTAGACTTAGAGTCCTTCTGTTTGAACTTCTCTTTATACTTGTTTGAACATCTATTTATGTTTGTTTCTTTTATGACTTATAATGTATGTTTGATTTACTACTTGCATTTGATTTATTGCTTATCTTGATGTTGTATAATGTATACTATACTTTTAGTATTTTAAGGCATTTTTGCGGGCATCGTCACCCGGCGCGCGCTCGCCTTGCGCCTAGGCTCCGGGCACACCTTTTGCGCCTTGGTGCGCCTAGGGCCTTTAATAACTATGATAGCGAGTTTAGATTAATAAAAAACTTCTTGGCAGTAATCTCCTATGTTATTTTAATTGATTAGGAGATATTATTTGTATGTGTATAGGCTAAGTAGTACTATGCTAATATTTAGGTTGATCTCTATCCTTACATAGAGTAGTTATCTTTGTATTAACATAGATGTATATATTGAGCAAAAGACCGGTCAGAAAACTCACGGTTGTGAGTACAAACATTGTTGCCGTGCCTCTTTTCTTCTTCTTCTTCTTCTTCTTCTTACTGTCTTCTTTATACAGTCTTCTTATACTGCTTTGAACCACCCACTAAGCATATTGTCTCCAGGATATGATCTAATGAACTTCAAGTTGCCTTGTAATGCAGGGAGTGGTTACATCAATCTTCAACAAAGGGTTGCGGAACCCACAAGGGAGTGCTTTGTACGCAAAGTTGCTTTTTGGCCTTAAAGAAAACATAAGTCGATCTGATGTTGAGGGAGCAGCTCTAATTTTGGAGGAAGCCATTGCATCAGAATGTATGAAATCGATTGACAATGGAGTTAAAAAGAGGGAGGCGATTGACATAGAAAAAATGGTAAAGATCGCTGTCCTTTCTCGCGGTGACATTCGACTAATCCATGAGCTTCATAAGCTCAAGGCCATACCAGCGCATATCACTTCTGTTTTAGAGCGTGAGGTTTGTTATAATATGATTCTGGTTTGTTTATTTGTTAGTTTCTTTTTTTACTCCCTCTGCCCCGGAATAAATGTCGAGTATGGTTCAACTTTTGACCAAACAATTATGAAAATTTAATTATCTTCGTACAATTTTGAAAATGGTTATTGACACATCAATAAAAACATTATTCTCAAGTATTTTTAAAATTTCATGAAGATAAATAACTTAGCAATAAATGTTGGTTAAATTTGAGCTCGATTGACCACATGGGACATTTGTTCCGGGACAGAGAGAGTACTTAATTTGTGAGAGCTAATGTGTGCTTGTTTGTCAAATTTTTAATTTTTGAAACAGGTTGTTGGGGCTGCTACCGAATGGAAGCAAGAGAGAACTGAATCCAGTAGGAGAGGAGAGGTAAATTTATGCCATGCTTAAAGTAAAAAAATTGAGTTTTATTTTTTGTCACTAAATTCTTTTACTTTTTACTTATGATAGGATGAAGATTGGAGGAGGTTCAACACTCCTGGTCTAGTTTTTATGCCTAGTCAAGAGCAGCTCATTGTTGATTATCTTAGACCATGGAAGACTGGCAGTTTTCGTTTGCCCCAGGGCACAGTTGTTGAATAATGATTCAGTTTGTAACAGCTAATTAAGTCACATTTAGGAGTTACCAGGAGTTTTAAGGCTAATAAGTTAGTGCTAATAAGTTAGTGGTGTTAGTGGACAATTATTGCATTTAGTTCATAGGATTAATGTCCTAGTTAGTGGTCTCATGAGTTACATATTTAGTACTATTTATATGCATGATGTGGTAACATTTTCTAGTGAAGACATCAATAATATTTTAGTATTTGCCTTGTCTTAACATAATACTTGCAGAAGTCTTCCCTCATACCAACAAGTTTGGTATCCAGAGCTTGAGTGATCCAAATACAATTGAGGTAAACACAAATTGAGAGAGTACAAATGGCAAACAATGGAGCCACTTCATCCCAGCAACTGCTTCCTTTTTTCAAAGGGGAGAAATACCACCTTTGGAGATTCAAAATGCAAACCATGTTTCGGTCTCAAGAGCTATGGGACTTGGTGGAGACCGGGTACGTAGAGCCAACACCGGCGCCGGCGGAACCTGACCAACGGCTGCGAGAAAATCGTAAGAAGGATGCAAAAGCTTTGTTCTTTATCCAGTCGGCATTGGATGAAGAAATTTTCCCCAGTATTTCGAATGCTACAAAGGCAAAGGAGGCGTGGGATATTCTTAAGCAGGAGTATTTGGGTGATAAGAAGGTAATCACCGTAAAGTTACAATCCCTCCGTCGTGATTTTGAAACAATGGCTATGAAAGACAAGGAGTCCGTGCAAGATTTTTTGTCTAAGGTGTCTGCAATTGTGAATCAAATGAAATCGTATGGTGAGACGGTCGATAATGAAACTGTTGTGAGCAAGGTCCTAAGGAGTTTAACTTCAAAATTTGATCATGTTGTTGCTGCAATTGAGGAGTCAAAGGACTTATCAACTTATACCTTTGATGATTTGATGAGTTCATTGTTATCTCATGAAGCTAGAATTGGCAGATCTCATGAAAAGGTAGAGGAGAAGGCTTTTCAAGCTAAGGGGGAGTTTTCGTACAATCAGATTTATGAAAATTCAGGAGGCCGAGGCAGAGGTAGAGGTCAAGGTCAAGGCCAAGGCAGAGGTCAAGGTCAAGGCCAAGGCAGAGGTTATGGTAGAGGCAGAGGTGAATCTTATGGTCGAGGTCGTGGTGGTGGCAGGAACGGAAGAGGCCCATTTGGTGACATGCGTCAACACAAAGCATCAATACAATGCCGATATTGCAGCAAATTCGGACATAAAGAAATAGATTGTTGGAGCAAGCAGAAGGATGAGAAAAATGTTGTCAATTTCACAGAAGAGGTGGAAGAGGACAGTAAGTTGTTTATGACTCATTCTCCTATTTCAAGTTCTATGAATGATGTTTGGTTTATCGATAGTGGGTGCTCGAATCATATGTCCGGTTCACGTTCTTTGTTTAAAGATCTTGATGAAACGCAGAAAAGTGAAGTTCGACTTGGCAATGATAAGCAAGTTCAAGTGGAAGGGAAAGGTACAATTGCTATCAAAACTGCAAATGGTGGTGTTAAATTTCTTTATGATGTGCAATTTGTGCCTAGTTTAGCTCATAACTTATTGAGTGTTGGACAATTGTTGGCTAATGGGTATTCTGTTGTGTTTGATGGTGAAACTTGTGCTATTAAGGATAAAAAATCTGGTCATACTATAGCACTTGTTTATATGACACAAAATAAGATGTTTCCACTTGATGTTTCAAAAGTTGTGAGTCATGCCTTAGTAGTTAAGGGGGATAGTGCTGCTAAATTATGGCATTTACGTTATGGGCATTTGAATGTTAATGGTTTGAGAGTTTTGGGTAAAAAAGAAATGGTTATTGGCTTGCCAAAAATTGATGAACTTGATTTTTTGTGAAGGGTGTGTTTATGGGAAACAATTTAGGAGTTCATTTCCTGTTGGAAAATCATGGAGGGCTCAAACTTGTCTTGAACTTGTGCACGCTGATCTATGTGGCCCGATGAGAACCGAGTCTTTTGGTGGGAGTCGTTATTTCTTGCTTTTTACTGATGATTATAGTCGTATGAGTTGGGTGTATTTCTTGAAATTCAAGTCTGAAACATTTGATAATTTCAAGAAATTCAAGGCATTGGTGGAGAAACAAAGCGGAAGAAGTATAAAATCTCTTCGTACGGACCGAGGCGGTGAATTCTTATCTAATGAATTTACTAAATTTTGTGATGAGAATGGCATTCACAGGGAGCTTACAGCGCCATACACTCCAGAGCAGAATGGTGTTGCGGAGCGTAAAAATAGAACAATTGTGGAAATGGCTAGATGCATGTTGAAAGCAAAGAGGCTTCCGGATCAATTTTGGGGAGAAGCGGTGGCAACTGCAGTGTATCTTCTTAACATCTCTCCAACAAAGGCGGTCTTGAATCAAACACCATATTCAGCTTGGACGGGCAGAATTCCACGAGTAAGCCACTTAAGAATTTTTGGGTGTGTAGCTTATGCTTTGGTTACTTCTCACTTTCATCATAAACTTGACAAAAAATCAGAAAAATGTATTTTTGTCGGTTATAGTACACAGTCCAAAGCATATAGACTATATAACCCCGTGAGTGGTAAAGTGATAATAAGCAGGGATGTGAAGTTCAATGAAGAGGAGAGTTGGATTTGGGATGAGAACAACGCAGCACCTAAAACATCTCTAGTGATTGATGAAGAAAAAGAATCTGCACAAACAGAAAAAGTAGTTGAAGAGACAGAACTACCAGCAAGCCCAACAAGTCAGTCTTCAAATGGAAATAGAAGCAGCAGTAGCAGCCCTCAAAATAGCAGCAATGCATCAACCGGCCCTCAAAACTCTTCAAGATATCGTTCAGAAGCTCCTGAGAAGTTGCGATCCATTCGTGATATATATGCATCAAGTAATTTTGCTTTATATGTTTCTGATCCTATTTGTTATGAGGAAGCAGCAGGTAGTGAAATATGGAAAGAAGCAATGGCAGAAGAGATGTTTGCGATTGAGAAAAACAGAACGTGGGAGCTTGTTGACTTACCGGAAGGGAAAAATGTTATTGGCTTGAAATGGGTGTACCGTACAAAGTATCATGCTGATGGTACAGTTCAAAAGCACAAAGCTCGTTTGGTAGCCAAGGGGTACTCGCAACAACAAGGTGTGGATTTTGACGAGACATTTTCACCCGTTGCTCGTTTGGAGACTGTGAGAACTTTTCTAGCTTTATACGGCCTCAAACAAGCTCCTCGAGCTTGGTACAGCAAGATTGATTCGTATTTTCTAGAGAACGGGTTTGAAAGGAGTAAGAATGAGCCTACTCTCTATGTGAAGAATCGAGGTAAAAACGATTTATTGGTGGTTTGTCTTTACGTTGATGACATGATTTATATGGGGTCGTGTGATTCTATTATTGCTGATTTCAAGTCTGGAATGATGAAAAAATTTGAAATGTCAGATATGGGTTTGTTGCATTATTTTCTTGGGCTTGAAGTGAAACAGGGAGTTGATGGGATTTTTATTTCTCAAAGAAAATATGCCACTGATTTACTCAAACGGTTTAACATGCTGAATTGTAAACCGGCTTCGACACCCATGAATGTGAATGAAAAGCTTGTTATTGATGATGGTACAGGTCTTACAAGTGGAAAACTATTTAGAAGTGTAGTGGGTGGTTTGAATTATTTGTCTCATACACGGCCTGATATTGCATTCTCAGTTAGTGTGATTTCAAGGTTCATGCATAGCCCAAGCAAGCATCATTTTGGCGCAGCAAAACGAATTTTGAGATATGTTGCTGGAACAGCAGATTTTGGGATTTGGTACTCAAAAAATGCAAGTTCCAAGCTGGTTGGTTTTACAGATAGTGATTGGGCAGGTTGTTTGGATGACAGAAAAAGTACTTCCGGATATCTTTTTTCATACGGTTCGGGTGCAATTTCGTGGAGCTCAAAGAAGCAGGAGATAGTTGCTTTATCGTCATCCGAAGCGGAGTATGTTGCTGCAACAGCTTCAGCATGTCAAGCTGTTTGGTTGAGAAGGTTACTAGCTGATTTTCAGATAGAGCAAAGAGATGCTACAGAAATCTTTTGTGATAACAAGGCCACAATTGCAATGACAAAGAACCCAGCATACCACAGTAGAACCAAGCATATAGATATTCGCCATCATTTCATACGTACTTTGGTAGCTGAAGGTGCAATCACAATGAAGTTTTGTGGAACAAAAGAGCAAGTTGCGGATATTCTTACGAAGTCACTACCACAAGCCAAGCATGATTATTTTCGTTTGAAGATGGGAGTTACAAAGTTTGAATCAAGGGGGAGTGTTGAATAATGATTCAGTTTGTAACAGCTAATTAAGTCACATTTAGGAGTTACCAGGAGTTTTAAGGCTAATAAGTTAGTGCTAATAAGTTAGTGGTGTTAGTGGACAATTATTGCATTTAGTTCATAGGATTAATGTCCTAGTTAGTGGTCTCATGAGTTACATATTTAGTACTATTTATATGCATGATGTGGTAACATTTTCTAGTGAAGACATCAATAATATTTTAGTATTTGCCTTGTCTTAACATAATACTTGCAGAAGTCTTCCCTCATACCAACACAGTCAAGATGGAAAGCGTTTATGATGCATCTCCTAATCATCTATGGAGTAAGTTTTTGAACAATTAACATATCAAATTGTGTACTATTTGATTAGTGTTTTCCTGATTAAATTATTTTGAGCATGAGATTGTATAATTGACTAATGGGGTTTGAAAAGGGTGGTGGTGGTTGGATTTGAGAGGGATGGTGGTGTAGTGGTGGGGTGGTTTTTGGGGTTTATGATGATTATGTTTAGTTTTTAACACTGAGGGTAAAATTTTGTACGTTCCATTATTTGATACTGGTTTCAGAAGATAAGTTATGTATCTTTGTTGTCACTAACTAGTACATTTCATTATTTGAATAAAATATGCAAAACTTTTTTTGCAGGCACAGGTATTCTTCAAGAGGGCCAGAAGATGTATTTCATCACTCCATTAACTCGAGTTTCGAGTAAAGGAGTTGGGACAAACATTAAAAGAGAAGTGAAGGACGTGGGAAGTTGGAAGATGACTCATAGGACGCCATTCAAACTGGATGATGGCAGTAAATGTTGGAAGCGGGACTTGTTCTTTACATGGAAGAACAACTCTCTCCCCACCCGATTTCTAATCAATGAATACGTTGATAAAGAAGAGGAGAATATAGCAATTTGCTGTTTCTATTTGAAGAAAAAGGAGGCTCTGGACATCGCTCCGTTAACGAAAGTTTCACCGGATAATTGAGGTAATGGGACGTTTGTTATGGGATGGAGGGAGTATTTATTTGTTTGTTTATTCATCTTGTTCATGCGTTACGTGTGCCGCTGTCACTGTTACTAAAGAAATGTGATGCCATTGCAGCTGTCAGTGAGGAATTGTTTCATCAGGGGATAGTTAGTAAACATCAAGCTGCTTCATGATGCCACCAGAAGAGAAGTTCGAGGTGGCTAGAAAATCATATTCATAGCCTTTTGTAACTAGTACTATTTTACAAGCATTTTCATTTTGATACTACCTGTGTGACTCTTGCCTTTATTTCTCGACTGAATTTTCTACTTATCGATATGAAGATTACCTCTTTGGGAAACAATCTACATCTACATCACTTTGTTGAGTATGGCATGGCTATTTTGTGGTGTGATTTTTTGCTCATCAGATTCAAACACTTCTGCGAGTCCTAAATATAAACTTGTTACCCCAAATGGCCATGGCTCCATATATTATGCTGCCCGAAACTCTGCCTATGGGTTATAGTTAAAATCAATTTCGATTTGTTTTCCCTCCGTCCCACCCACCCAAAATGAATGTCCATTTTTGAGTTTTAGTAGTAGGAAAAAACATATGAATTGTGTGTAGTGGAGTCTGTATTTATTGAGATAGCGAGAGGAAGTAGTTTTGTTGATCCTGAATGGTCCAATTTCTTTTGAAGCTCCATATGCTACTACTGATGAACAACCTAAACAAGAATCAATTTCAATTTCCTTCAAGTTAAGGTTTATAATTTATATTTTTATATTTATATTTTTAATACATAGTCTTGTTGTTTTTGTAAATCTTAAGTTAAGCTTATGCTTTATTCTAGAGAATTTATACATTTATTAGCAAGTCATGTCTTCGCTGTTTGTGATGGCTACCTTGTTGTAGAGAGCTCGTAAGTAAAAACTTTTGTGGGACGTGGAACTTAATTATTGGGGAATGTGGGGGAGGGGGATTGAAAGGAGATCCCAAGCGGTACACCGCTTGGCCAAAGCCGCTTGTGTAGAAGCCTTACAAGTCGAGTGGCTCCATTTCATGCACGGCTCATTCCAGTGTTAAGCAGTGTCATCTTGTTAATATGCACCGGCACTGAGATTTTTCGTATTTGTTTGTAAAAATGAAGATGATGGAGGGAGAGACAGTTAAGCTAAGAGTGCATGTGTTTTCTTATGCCCCCATCCCATTACATCACACCTTCACTTGCCAATCCTAATTTATACTAGTACTTCTGACTAAAGTGCAATTTAGGAATAATGTCAGCATTCACCACATCATGTGTCTCAAATAATTTGATAATTATGTATCATTGGATAATAAAATCATGGTATCAATCAGTCAAAGGAGTTGAAATCTTAGAAAACCCCTCAATGAACCTTCTGTAGTACCCAGCTAACCCCAAGAAGCTTCGAATTTCTGTAACTGATTCTGGCCTCTTCCAATGTACAATAGCCTCGATCTTAGATGGATCAACTGATATACCTCTATTGGAAATCACGTGCCCAAGAAAAGATACTTCTTCGAGCCAAAAAGCACATTTACTGAATTTAGCAAACAACTGCTTCTCACGAAGAATAGATAAAACCATTCGCAAGTTCTGTCCGTGCTCCTCCCGGGACTTTGAATAAACAAGAATATCATCAATAAATACAACCACGAAGGTATCAAGATAAGGTTTAAAGAACCTATACATCATATCCATAAAAACAGCCGGAGCATTAGTCAACCCAAAAGGCATAACAAAAAACTCATAATGGCCATATCTACTACGGAAAGCAGTTTTAAAAATGTCTTCAGAACGGATTTTCAACTGGTGATACCCACTCCTCAAGTCAAGCTTTGAAAAGACAACTGACCCTTGAAGTTGATCAAATAAATCATCAATATGAGGAAGAGGATATTTATTCTTTATAGTTACCTGATTCAGCTTTCTGTAATCAATACACAATCTCAAAGACCCATCTCTCTTTTTGACAAATAACACTGGAGCTCCCCACGGGGATACACTAGGACGAATGAATCCTCGATCAAGTAACTCTTGTAACTGAATCTTCAACTCTTTCAACTCAGCTGGGGCCATTCTGTAAGGTGCCTCAGATATAGAAGTTGTACCTGGAAGTAAGTCAATACAGAACTCGATTTCCCGATCAGGAGGCATAGAGTACTCAGTAGAAAACACATCAGGAAATTCTTTGACAATAGGCACATCCTCTATTTCAGGCAACCTTTTAGTAGTGTCTAAAACACTGGCCAAATACCCCGTACAACCATGGTTCGACAACTTTCTAGCCTTCACATAAGAAATAATACGAATCTCTCTACCCCAGGGAACAGTTTCAAAAGTAAATTTAGGAATATTAGGGATAGAAAATGTGACCACCTTTTTAGCACAATCAACAGACGCATGATATTTACCCAACCAATCCATACCCAAGATAATATCAAAATCTTGTAATGCTAAGATAACTAAATCAGAAGTTAAAATATGCTCACGTATATGCACATCACAAGAATGCAACACCTCATTGGTCACCAAACACTCCTATATAGGAGTTGACACATCTAACACATAAGGTAGAGATTCAGAAGACAAATGCAATCGAGAAGCAAAATGCACAGACACATAAGAATGCGATGAGCCAGGGTCTATAAGTGTACGTGCCCTCAAACTAGACACAGAAATAATACCTCCTATCACATTAGAGGAATCTGAAGCCTGTTGTTGAGTAATGGCAAAGACACGACCCTGCACCTTAGGCTTTCCTGAAGAATCCCTCTTCTGGCCCTGAGAAGACCCAACTGCACTTCCCAATGTCTGTACCTTAAATCTAGGGCAATCCCTCTGAAAATGACCCAACTGACCACAATTCAAACATTTGCCCTGCTTCTTCCAACATCTTTCTTCTGAATGCCCTTCTTTCTGACAGTAATTACAGACTCCTCTGTTCTGACTCCCTGAAGTATTACTTTGATTTCTATTACCTGACTGTCTTTAAGAAGACCCTTTGAATTGTGAAGATCCACCTTGATTTCCTCTATTATCACCACGTTGTTGTTGTTGCCTACCTTGCCTCCCTGCACCTAACAACTCCATTTTCTTCTTGTGTTCCTCAATATCATGCTCCACCTGGTAGGCTCGATCAACTGCATCTTGAAAATCTTGCAACTTGTGGGATACTAGTTAAGTTCTAATCACAATTTTCAAACCTTTCACAAACCTCGTAGCCTTTCTCTCCTCAGTTGCCACTAAGTGAGTACAATACCTGGACAACTCTGAAAATTTAGCTGAATACTGAGCCACTGACATAGAACCTTGATCCAAGTTAAGAAACTCCATTTCCTTCCTGTCTTGATCTACCCGGGGAATGAAGTGTTCTTTAAACTTTCCCAGAAAATTCTCCCAAGTATAGGGTACATGAGTCTCATCCCATTTAGTTTTCAAAGCTTTCCACCAATGCTCGGCAACTCCATTCAGCTTATAAGTAGCAAACCCGACTTGATCTTCCTCAGAACATCTCAATGCATCAAAGATCTTTTCCATTTATTCAATCCACCTTTCTGTCTTAGATACATCAGGCTCTCCATCATAGCCCATGGGTTCCATCTTCAAGAATTGTGCCAACCCATCTCTTGGTGGTGCCTGTTCCCTCTCTTGCCTCTGATCATTAATTGTTTTCATTGCAGCCTCAAACATGCCTTGGAACATTATTTGAGCCTCTTCTCTTGCCTTATCTTGCCCTGAAGAACCAGCCTGATCTCCTTCATTCTCAACCATTTTCAATAAGTACCTGCATAAGACGCTCAACGTTACTCACTCTATACACTACTACCCTCCTAGGTCATTTAATCATTCTAGACCATCTACAACCTAGCTCTAATACCAACTGTCCTGCCCCAGACCCGTGGTCCTACTTGGCCCCATGCTCGGGGCACGATTGGAAGACGTTATAAAACACTTTAGAATTTTTTTCGAAATATCCTTTCATAAAGTTTAACAAAATCAACACTTGAAGTTCAAAGACTTCATTTAACTTTAAACAAACTTTACAAACCACTTCAAAAGAAAGGTTTAACCATAAGGTTTACAAACATCATTTACAAATTTACAAACACCAATACTATCCAAAATAGGTGTTACAACAGGAAGTATGGGTACTCTACCCAAAAGGTTATATATCATTGCAATGTAGCCTTTACCAAACAAAACCCAATTCTTACCACTCCAACGTCCTCCCGTGCCAAAGTGTCCTATCCCCTGGACTCGCCTTTATCTAAAACAGTAAACAAATAAGGGGTGAGAATAAATCTCAGTAAGCTACTAAAATGCAACTACGTTTCATGCTAAAATGATAAGTATAAAGAACAAGATCATAAGAATCACATAGCACATAGTATGAGAGATAAAACCAACTCATATACCACAATTACCACAAATGCCACACTTAGGTGGATACCAAGCCAAGGTTTACCCAATAAACATAACTGTCTCAGAATACCATCTGAGAAAACCATCTGAGCAGCATAAATAGCTGAAGCCAGGATCCTGAAAACCAAACCATAACCATAAGAACCAAGTAACAACAGGGGGAATATGACACAAAGTTATAACCCAAGGCTCACACGAGGGAGCAATTCATCCCATCCAAGGCCAATCTGAACTAGGGAAACAGAAAAGGCAACAGTGGAAAATCTTATAGCGAACTTGGCTTGTGTGCCACTATAATTCCCCCACTGCCTGACACAAGGTACCAATGGAAAACCTTATAGTGAACTTAACTTGTACCACTATAATTCTCCCATTGCCTGACTCCACAACAAGTACCAGCTGGACTTTAAACACAAGCATAGTAATGAATATTTGCTTAAACAACAACCGGGGGCAATGATTCCAAAGTAGGGAACCAAGCCAAATACATCACAAAGATGAACCCATCTAAACCACATCAAAAGATGTTCAACAATATCCAATTAACATTTAGTCCAATTCCACAACACCTATGTTCACAAAGGAACCAATTTCAAACACTAGAGTGTTCCATAACAACCCTTTAGGTACTCTAGGATATCACCTAAGACCTAGACCAATATTGAACTCTAAATCACTTGAATTGGAACGCTCAACTTTTCCAGCAACCCTGGGCGGTCGCCCACACCAGACTGTGCGGCCGCCCAAAATGCCCTGTTCCAAGACAAAAACTTTTCAGATAAGTGTGCGGCCGCACGCCCTATTTGGGCGGCCGCCCAACATACCCGCCAGGCCCAAAACTTGATAATTTTACTCCCTTCGTTCCACCGACCCAAAAGTACTAACACATTAACACTTATAACATTCCCATATTGCTTCTGAGCACAAATTTCACCCAAAACATACTCTTACTACTCTTTGAACACAACCCAAACAACTTGGAAAATTACTCCATTTGTCCCAAAATTACAAGTATCACAAATATTATCCAAATCACAAAAATAACAATCACAAGTATCAAGTATAACATATATGACCATTTTAACATTTAAAGGGGAATTAGTAACTTACCTATTTCCGGAAAAAGTATCGAGGAAATATGTTTTGTTCGTGTAGAAATGACCTACTCAACGCCCTGATCATTTTTATATAATTAGATTTTAAAACGGAGAAGTAATTAAAAAGATATAAAATCAAAATGAAATGAACTTACCTTTTCTTTTAACCCTAGGAAGAAACAAGAGTAAGAAAGATCTTTACCCAATTTTCCAACTTTGGTCACTCAAGTTTCATTTTTAACACTTAAGCCCCTAAAGTTATAATTTCACTAAGAACCCTAAAGTTTCAACTTAATCATTTAACTCTTTTAACCATTATTATTACTAACCAAATAAATAACACAAATAATCAAGTAAGATGTGCAAGTCATAAAATATGATGCAACACATAAAATGCACACATAAGTTCCAATTAAAATTCTCAAAAATATAAAATAAATAGGGACGGGTTTTGGGGTCGTTAGAATGGCCACCCTCCTCCGTGTCCAAACAACCTTATCCAGCCCATCAAAATCGCAGCAAAAAATCAAACTCATGCACACACGCATACACAAATCCATAAAGAGTGCTACTATTTGCACCCACAAAATTGCTGAATATACCCGTAATGACAATTCTTACGAAAATACCGTCAATCTAAATGTCCATTCTAACCCTTCTATGTTATGCATCCTTTATTAGTTTTCCACTACATTTCTTCACCTATTTACTAAATACACCCGTAACAATAACTCCCTCATTCATCTACCCATTAAAGTAGTAGAGAAATATTTTTCCATTTCAACTCAATTTTCGTTTTTTATTTATAAAAACATTGAGAAAATAAAGTGTTTTGGTTACCCTTTCATATTCTTCTGTTTCAATTTTCAAAATCACTGTCTGTACCTTCAACCCATGCTTTCACAATTCCTAGGGCTCCAAACACCCATCCATGAAATCGAACACATATAGACTGACATAGTCACACGCACCATGAAAAGAGAAAGAGAACGTTTTCGCGGTAGAGATTACAAATATGGCGGCCAGAATTGGAGACCTAGGGCTTCTCTCACTGAGATAGTAGAGACAGGGGGAAAGATAACAAGTTTCAATGACAACAAGGGCTGAGCGGGCGGCAATGAGATGAACTGGTGTGACATAGGTGGTGTTTGGATTTAGTTGCCGTGTTCGGTGGCTAGTAGCGGTGTTGGTGTTGATTTTTAAGGGGGAAGGCGTGTAGGTGATGGGAGGGATTTTATACCATTATTTCCTGGTTTTTATGAGCTTAAAATTGTGATTTTCATGTATTTAGTATAGCTTTTATGGATTTTGGGGCAAGAATATATTTTGAGACTTTATTGTAATCCAAGGGAAAATAAGTCTTTTTATATTTTTGTCTTTGGGTGTAATTTATTTTATGAGAACTGAAGTCAAGACCGAAGATCCAAGAAAAAACTAAATTAAAATAAATTCAATCGGGACGGAAAAACAATAAACAAAGGAGATGGAGGATTGGTTAATTATTACAAAGGGTAATGCTAGGGGCACAAAAGAAGTTCACAAAATGATGGATACAAAATGAGGTGACGATATTTTATTGGTTACATCGATAATGGACCCGGCACACTCTAATTAAAAACACCAATAAAATTTTGACACCTCATTTTGTACACCAAAATTTGTGACACTTTTTTGTGACTTTATATTTACCCTATTACAAATAAGCCGAAGAAGGCCAATCAACAATGATCCAGCAAAGAAGATCCATCAAGCCACACCAAGAAGTGAAGAGAAGCATGAATTGGGCCAGCAAGCTTGCCGCGGCCCAACCCGGTAACACTGGCCCAGTTTGAAGAAGGGGCAGTACTCCAGAGCAAACAAGGCTGGCCATTGCCCAGTTGGCCCATCAACGACATCAGCCCAATTATGGGTGGCAAATTGGGTACTTTGGGTTTATCCATTAAAGTTAAAACACCCGGGTAACCCAATGGATTTTTAACTTTAATGAGTAAGCCCAAAGTACCTAATTTGACACCCCTAAGCCCAATTCACTTCCCAGCCCAGCACGAGTGGAGAAGGCAGCCCGCGGCGCATGGGATACACGACGACGCGTGCGTAGGATAACGAGTCGTGACGGAGGGTGTGACGGACGGACCTTAAGCGCGTGACGGCATTGTGACAGCTTTTTCATTTCATTTTCTTTATTCTTTTATTATTTTCATTCCGTATTAGTTTAGGATTGTTTTTAAATATTTTAAAATTAGGTTTCTTTTATGGTTTTGAAATTAAAAGACAAGACTTCATAACGTAATTGAAGATCTAGGTTTTCTTTCTTTATTCATAGAGATTTCAAAACTTTAGATGAGGAACTAAAATTCAAGCTTTGGGTTTGATTTCTTAACCCCTTTTTATTTAAAAAAAATCTTGAATAAAATAAATTAATTTTTACATCCTCAAACATGACAAATGTAGTAAAATCAAAGGGAATAGGAACAAAAAATTAAGAGCCAGGAATTATTAAAGAGAACAACAATTAAATTATATATATATATATATATATATATATATATATATATAATAAACTTCAAAATTCGATAGTAGATTTCGTACAAGACACGCATATGAGCATTGCTTCCTTTCTTTATGAAGGAGGCCTTTTTATTGTTATTTGTTCACATGTTTTTTTTTTCATTCACCTTGATCTTACGACCTTTTTCTTGTTTGAAGAGGTAAATTGTTATTTTTATAATTACCTTTTAACAGTGTATATAAACCAGAAGTAGCTATTATTTAAAAAAATTATGATTATGCTTATAAATATTTTTTTGATTGAACTCTTATAGCTAATTATCAATTGATGCATAAAAATATTTTCATAGTATCTCTTAATTAATATAAAATAGACGTTCAATGGTACACGTAAAAAAAATTCTTAATTATTTAACGAAATTCTTGTTTAGGCCTCAAAATGATACAAAAATAAAAGTTTGGGCTCTAAAACGAGAAGAATGAAACCACAGGCTCCCAAATGATACATCGTGTAAACCTTGGGGTAATAAAGTGAGATTAACCCAAGATATTTTGATGATTATACCAAATTAGTTAGTTGGGTGGATTAATTGAGTACATTGGAGTAAATGTAAAGATATACCCTCTGTCCTCAAATCTATATATATATATATATATATATATATATATATATAGTTGGTGAGGAGGGCAAGGTGTGGACATGTGGATAAGTCATGGAAAAACTTGAATTTGATGATGCCACATCAACACTATTTTCATAAATAAGTGACTTTTCATTTTTTTTCTATTAGCTAATAATATTAGTTACTATATAGGGTAACTATTATAGTTTACTATTATAGTAACTATTAGGGCAAGGTGTGGACATGTGGATAAGTCATGGAAAAACTTGAATTTGATGATGCCACATCAACACTATTTTCATAAATAAGTGACTTTTCATTTTTTTTCTATTAGCTAATAGTATAAGCTAATAATATTAGTTACTATATAGGGTAACTATTATAGTTTACTATTATAGTAACTATTACTAATAATAGTAATAGTTAACTATAGTAGTTAACTATTATTGTTAACTATTACTATTATTAGTAATAGGTAACTATAATAGTTAACTATCATAGTAACTATTACTATTATTAGTAATAATTACT
This sequence comes from Campanula takesimana, assembly GCA_026119855.1. Lineage (NCBI taxonomy): Eukaryota > Viridiplantae > Streptophyta > Magnoliopsida > Asterales > Campanulaceae > Campanula > Campanula takesimana. Next base: position 30,326 of record JAOWBW010002413.1, read on the forward strand.
ATAATAGTTGCCTTATATAGTAATTAATATTATTAGCTAATAATGTTAAAAAAATAATAGTTGACTATTTATAGTTAACTATTATTATAATTAACATTTATAATTAACTTTTATAATTAACTATTGAATAAATTAAAAATTACTATTAATAGTATTAGTAATCGTAATAGTTGCTATATATATATATATTAACTATTACTATTAATAGTATAATTAGTTAATCATAATAATTACTATATGGATTAACTATCATTATTAATAGTATTAGTTAATCATTATACAATATATATTACTAATATTTACTATTAATAGTACTCACTTCGTCCGAGATTAAGAGTCCTACTATCTATTTTTATACGTCCCAGAGTAAGAGTCTCTTTCCTAAAATGACAAATAATGAAAAAGAATGAATAGTATTTTGGACAATTATAACCTCAACCCACTTGCAATGTTTACCAATTTTCTATTGTTTTTTAATAAGTGTGCGCAAACAATGTATGACTCTTACGATAGGACAAATGGAGTATTAATTAATCATAATAGTTACTATATAGATTAATTATTACTATTAATATTATTAGTGAATAATATTAGTTATTATATATGATAGTAAATATAATTAATAATATTAGGTAATTATAATAGTTATTTAAATTATTATTTAATAATAGTATTAGTTAAGATGATGGATACGCTATTAGTTACTATAACTAGAAAAATTATTTATTTAAGACATAATAAAATTATTATACTAACACATTAGATGCACATTATAAACTTTTATATTTACTAATCATAATGTGTATATATAAAATTATTCTTGAAAAAATAGCTAATATTATCAAGTCAATTATCTATAAAATTAAAGTTAATTCATAATGATAATAATTTATCTTTATATTCAAATTTCAATTATTATAATTATTACAACAAAATTAGAAAATTAACACAATTTTCTTAAATTTGTAAGCAAACATTTTAATTCATATACAATATAATTATATTACAAAAAGTTAGTATGTTACTTTATTAAGTAAAAACATAAAAAAAAAATGCGAAAAAAAATAGTAAATTAGTTTCCCGTGCAAAGCACGGGTTACCCACTAGTATAAGTTAAATATAAATAAAACTCATCAATCACAATGCAAAAATCATTGAACGCAACTTCATTGATGCTATTTTATCAAAATATCCAAAATTACTTAGTCATCTTCAATAATAAGTGAATATTAATTGTTTTTTTTATATCAAAGTATATAAGTAACATAGTATATTTTTGTTACAAAATTAAGGTAACAAAAAATGTTTATGAAAGTGATTATTTTTTCATCTATACCTGTTGGCCTTAGTTATTAAACTTCACGGCTATTGGGATATGATATGGTAGTGTTTTTTCTTTTAAATGAATTAGCTTCATTTTTCATAGAAATGTTACCAAAACAAACGCATGATGAATCAATTGCGGGCACATACAATCCAAGAATTAATATCTTTTATCTAAAAATATATTTTAATACTCCCTCCGTCCCAAAATGATTTTCTTATTTGTCATTTCTTATATTATCCCAAAAAGTTCTTCATATTTCTACATTTTAGGCTTAAACAAAGCATGGCTAGTGAAGCAAGTGTTCATATCCTTAAAAAGTTTGAATAGTCAAACGCGAAGATCATTTTGGGACAGATGGAGTATTTCTTAAATATTAGCTTACATTTCAAACCAAATTCAAATTTGAATTTGTTATCATTATCTTATCTTCTCACTCCTATGTATATGTTATTCCATGTGGCACATTGTGAGAATAGATAAAAACTCTCTTATATTATATATTCCCTCTGTCCCAACACAAGTATGACTAGAGGAGTGGGCACAATAATTAAAAGAAAATTCGTGTATGTATGGTAAAAAATGAAAAGAGAGAATGGGTGGGGTTAAATGGTGAGGTTGGTTAAATATAAATATATTAAAATATTTTCATTTCGAGCCGTCTCAATTGTTTTGGGACAGCCTAAAAGGGAAAGAAGTCATACTTGTGCTGGGACGGAGGGAGTATATAGATATCTAATGCCTTCCTAAGGCCTCTTGGCCAAGTGGTATTCGTGTGTGTGTGTAAGGCCTCCACATAGTGAAGGTCTCAGGTTCGATGCCCCTGCTGGCTTCTACACACGTGATCATTCAGATACCGTGTGACGTCTATGGGAAAAGGACTACCAGATGGCACATGATATTTTCGCTGTAATTTAATGTGCTGAAACTCTAGTTGGAATTGTAATAGACTAGGCAATATATCTGTAATTGACTTAATATGAGTTTGTAGGACGATGACAATTGCATTGAATGAATGATATGTAACTAGCTTGTAAGAAAAAAAGAAGAAGATATCTAATGTCTTAGTAATGAAATAATATTTGATTCCCTAGTCACCGAACTCAGAAAATTACGTTCTTCACTTTCTAATATCACGACACTTTGGATTTGATTCAAGGTGGTCTTCGATTTGTAGAATATGGTGACAGGAAGGATTAGCGTAGGTTGTTTTGAGGATGGCCTTGTTGAAATCAACACCGACTCATTTATCGGGAACACTCGGGAGACTTCTCAATCGTCCCAATCCATATGCACAACTTTTGAAGAATCTGGAAATTCACCTCCGTTCTCGAAGGTTCCATGGCCACCGCCATTGAAGATGATGGAAGAAGTTTCTAGGTTTGAACTTACTAACGGGACTGTGAAGGTTACGAATTTGAAGAAGAGCAATTCAATTGATGAAGATTCTAGACTAAGAGAAGCAGCCTACTTGGACAGAAGTTTCCAGAGAGAAGGGTACTCGTTTAGGATTTTGAATGACCACTAAGTTGAACAACCTTGTCATGGCCTCATGGGGCGTAATCATGACACTCCTGTTGGGAGTTATTTATGCATTACTGGGGATGCGTGTCAGTTATCTTGATAAATATATAAGAATAATATTTAGAACCCTTGTTCGGAGCTCTTAAAAAATCGGTCTTAGACGGCTTATGTGATCATAAAGCATTAAGTGTGAACCTCTTGAATTTCAAATATGAAACTGCTTTCTTTTTGTAAAAGATTTTTGAGCTTCCTTGTGAGTCACCCATTCTTAGAAATCGAATGGGCGACGTATGAACTTACTGAGCATTCTTCATTCGCTCACCATCTCTTTTTCTCTTTCCCTTCCAGGTAATAATTAGGAGAAGTCGGAGACGATTCGAAGAACAAAAATGAGTGTCTCATGGGATTTTTTTTGTTTAATGTTGCTAAAGTACATTTGAAGTTTAGTTATTGTTATTCATTTTGAAGGAATTATAGGCCTTAGTTATTACTTTTATGATGTATGGTTAGTGAGATTGTTAAACCAGTTTTGAATGTTGATTTGAGATTTCGAAATTCATTATTATTATTATATTGTAATTAAGATACCGATCATGTCACGCCCCGAAAATTTCCATTAATCCATAAATATAAAATTCACATAATATACACCTCCAAAATGATAAATACCAAATCGGGCGCGTGAATTCAACTATAAAATCAATACCAACAAACAACACTTCAACGAGAGTTATGACTCGGGGACAATCTTACAAATGCGGGAGAAAGAACAACTAAAAAGGAATATGCTCAAAAGACTACAGCTTACGTACACTGAACACACACTAGCCCACGATCAGAATACACAAAGGCTCCGAAGAGCAACTACCCCAAAGGCGATCAATCTGCACAGAAGATTCCTGCTACAACGAACCTCAAAACGCTACCACTTGCTTTCCTGGGGGGGTTAAGGAAACACAATTGGAAACAAATAAACGGGGTGAGAAAAATCTCAGTAAGCTACTAATGCAACTATATTTCATGCCAACATGATAATCACAAAAGAACAATATCAATAAGCATTCACAATTTCATATAACATGAAAGATATGGTCCACTCATCATATAACACATAATGCGGAAATAAACACTCATAAGTGGATACTGAGCCAAGGTTCTAGGGACGGAACACAATCCCTCGAGAAGAGTCCGTTGAGCAGCATGAAAGAGCTGAAGCCGGTTCCGGAACCAAGTAACAACAACAACCAGAAGTGGGGGAAATAACACATAGTCATACCCCAAGCGTGTAGCTAGAATACTCACCATAGGAGCTAGCTCATCCCAACCACGATCACGGGAAGGGGCATCCCACTCAAGGCCACTGAACATGGGGAAACTGGGTTACCAGTGAAGTACATTATACTGGACTTGGCCCGTGCCATTATAATATACATCACTGCCCAAAACAAACACAACAATGCCAGCTGGACTCTATAAAAGCACACAGTAATAAATACTCGCTTGAAACAACAACGGGGCAATGATTCCAAACTAGGGAACCAAGCCAAAATCATCACAAAGGATGCAAACCATTTCTCATGAAGAGATCAACAACAACATCAACACATGAAGCTACTCAAAAAGAGTCAAACGGTTATCCACATTCATACATTGCAAACATGGTCACAAACGGACCAAGCCCAACACTCTCAAAGAATACTTAGTCAAATACCATAACACGTTTGCTCACAAAGGAATCATACCCAATAATTACCATAAGGATGCAACTATTACTCAAGAAGAGTCAACAACAACGACAACGGGAAGTCTTTCATAAAAGAGTTCAACCACGATAAACAGAATTGCTCATAAGGAGCCCAACAACATTGATCATTAAAACAAATAATTCCAAGACAAGGTTCCATACCAAACACATCCTAAAGATGATACCCATAAGTTGCTCATTAAGAGCACAACCCAAACGGTCACTCACAAATAGTACCACGACCATTACCAAGATGACCCTAAAAGCCTACTCATAGAGATATACTAGGACTATGAACTCAACCATCTCATCACACCTGGAATTCCAAAGTAGGAAATCAGAATGAATACACCTTAAGGTTAATCAAACCGTAAGTACCCAATTGCCAATTCACGCTTTACCTCCGTTCATAACGAACCAATTCTAAACACCCCAAACGAATCCAAAAGGTTACACTTATTAGAACATGATCACGACCGGACTAAACCCTACACTTTGGTGTTCAATAACAACCCTCTAGGTACTATAGACATCGCCGAAAACCTAGACCAAGTCTTACTCGAAAATCAATTCGATTGGAACAATCACGAACACATCATAAGATACCCAAACATTCCCAAACAATACTTGATCAAATTACATAACACCATTGTTCACAAAGGAACCAATTTTAATTACTAAAGTGTTCCACGGTGCCCAACTAAGTCAACTAGAATAGTACTACGGAACCTAGACCGAGACTACACCTTGATCTTAAACCTCAACGAAAAGACAACCATTCTAATCTGGAACCGTGCGGCCAATAGGACCATTTCATAGCACTCGAAAAGAACTTTACAACGATAGTTTATACGTCCAAAACGGAGTCCGGACGAAGAAGTTATGGCCCTCGAAAGATTGGACAAGGAATGAATAAATTTCACAACAGGGGAAGGGGGGTGCGCGCGCCTCGAACAAGGGGATGCGCGCGCCTCCTGAAATCAGTCACAAATAGAAGATTTGAAATGGAAAGGGTGCGCGCGCCTCCATCCGACAGTGGGAAATTCAAGATTGGAGGAGAGGAGGGTGCGCGCGCCTCGCACCCAAGGAGTGCGCGCGCCTCCAACGAAAATGAGCAAACCCAGATCTTCTTCCTGGGTTCTTCAATCCGAAATTAACACAAAAACACCATTTTCATACCCAAACTCAAATGCCCCAAGAATAACACTTCTAGATAGCAATACCAAGGTACCCTAGCAACTTATAAACCTAAAATGGCTCATAAAACCACATCTAGAACACCCAATCCAAAAGGTGATTCAAACACCCAAATTACACAAAAAAATGGATAATTTGCAAATAAGTTCCAAATCAAACAAAGAGGACATATATATCAACTAGAGCACCAAGGGAGTTAAAGATGAACATTTTTAACATAAATGGGGGGAAAGTAACTTACCCGGATTTTCTCAAAGTTGACGGAACTCAAAAATTCTTAGCTCTCTACGATCCTATCGATGATCTAAACATGTTTCATTTTATGAGAAATGAGAAACAATGAGAGGGAGATAGCTAGAATGTAGAGAGAATGGAGAGAAGAAAACTTACCCACTAACCAAGGAGAGAGAGAGAACACATGGAAAATGGTGAGGGGAAAATGAGGGAGGGAGAGGGAGGTGAGGGAGTAGTTGAAGAAATAATTCAAAAGTTACACTTAGACCCCCTCTTCCACTACCTACACAACTAACACAATAATTATACTTCCCACTAATAACTAAGATCCAATACTCTACACTAGCACAATTAACCGATTAAATGCTAGGCACGAAATTATTATGAGACACAAAATGCACACATAATTATTTAAATAAATAAATAAATAGGCAATAAATAAATAATTTATTATTTATTACTACAAAAATAGAGGCGGGTTTTCGGGTCGTGACAGATCACGTGATCAATTTGTGGGCCATATGTGTGGGTTGAGATTTTGGTCGTACTACCATATAAGAGAGAGAGAGAGCAAAAACGTGTATTTGTATTATTGGAAAAGATTTAATTTATAAGAGATTACAAGAAAAGATGATCGATCCTAAAATATATGTGCAAATAATCTTTAAGAATATATATATATATATATATATATATATATATATATATATATATATATAGATAGATGTAGATATAGATAGATAGATGCTCACAATGAGAACCTAAATATCGTGTGAACCGTAAGAACCAATCATAACCATTAGATTAGAAAAAAATTCAAGGGTCTATATGTTAGATACAATTGATACACTTAGATACATTACAAAAAATTCGATATTACACTTGGATACAATAGGTTAATAAGTATTGTATCTAAGTGTTGCACTTGGATACACCATGTTAAAAACTAATGTATCCAATTGTTTTTCGAAAATTAACTAATGTATCCAAGTGTATCCAATGTATCTAACATCTGGACCCTTGATTTTTTTTCTAATCTAATGGTTATGATTGGTTCTCACGGTTCTCATATAAAATGGTTCTCACAGGAGCACGACCCTATATATATATATATATATATATATATAAAAGTCAAGGTAGAGGCTTTAGGTATTGCCATGTGGACAAGTTTTGGGTAATTCTTGCTTTTGGTGATCTCACATCATCCATAGCATTTTAGTTGTATGACTTTTGTTTTTTATTTTATTAGCTAATAGTATTTGTTAGTTGTACTACTTACTATATTGGTTAACTATTTACTATTAATATTATTAGTTTATTATATTAGTTAACTATATAGAGTAACTATTACTATTAATAATATGAGTTAAGTGTAATAGTTATTATATAGGGTAACCATTACTATTAATATTTATAGTTAATTATAATAGTTAACTATATAAAAATAAAACAACTATTACTATTAATAGTATAGTTAAATGTAAGAGTTACTATATAGGGTAACTATTACTATTAGTAGTAATAGTTAATTATAATAATTAACTATATAAGATAAATATTACTATTAATATTATTAGTTAAATGTAATAGGTGTTATATAGGACAACTATTACTATTAATAGTATTAGTTAATTATAATAGTTAACTATATAAAATAATTATTACTATAATTAATATTAGTTAAATATAATAGTAACTATATAAAGTAACTATTATTAATTATAATATTAATTAATTATACTCCCTCCGTCTCAAAATAGATGTCGTTTTGGGAGTTAAATTTTGTCTCAAAATACTTGTCGTTTTACCATTTTCAAAGCTCTTTTATTGCTCTATACCAATTATACCCTTAATAAATGATAGCGAACTATTTCTTACCTAACCATTTAATTACCTAGGTAGTTGAATTACTTTAGGGGTATTTCGGACTTTTTCACATGCATTAATGACATTTCTTAATATGTGTGAAACACTCCAAAACGACATCTATTTTGAGACGGAGGGAGTAATTTTTACAATATAGTGTAACTGTTACTATTATTAGTACTTTATGAAAAGAAATTACTATTATCAGTATTAGTTACTAGGGATGGCCAAACCGGACCGGAGAAGCCCGGAACCGGAGCAAACCGGCGAATAAACCGGAACCGGAACCGCCAATCATCCGGGCCGGTTAAGGTTCACATAAATGGCGAACCGGACCGGAACCGGAATCGGACCGAAAATCACTTGTTTTTCAATAATTTTTAACTTGTTTATTCATTATTGACCGGAACCAGATCGGATTGTGGTAACCGGAACCGGATCCGGGGTAAGCAAGGGACGGTTAAGGTTCACCTATATCCCGAACCGGAACCGGAACCGGAGTTGGCCATCCCTATTAGTTACCATATATGGTAACTATTACTTTTAACTTATTATCACGATAAAAGTTTCTACTTAATTAACCATTATCTAATAATTTACTATATAAAATCATAATTACTATAATATTAACTATAATTAAAATGTTTTTTTCTCAATAGATCAAGAGTAAAAATTGATATTATTATGGGAAAAACGGAGTACTGTTTTTGAAAATGTATAAAATTATTCTTAACCAATACTATTAACCAATTTATATTTATTTAAAATATCTAATCTATATTACAATAGAAAGCAAGAATAACCGCTTTACAAAGAGCGGTCAAGATTTAATCTTACAAATTTGATCCAACGGCTTAAAACTAATCCATAATTAAGTTTAACCCTAACTGCCTAGGAAAAAAACTGCATATGAAAAACTTCCTATCCCCATCCCCAACTCTTCCCATACCACTCTCAGCAATTGCAAATAAGCCCTTTAACTGCATATGAAAAACATTTTTTCTCCTTCCTCCTGTATATGTATATATATCCCGTTTTCATATTGTAACTGTTTTTAGAATATCATTGTTGTTATATGTAATTGTTTTTAGACTGTCATGATTATCATACTGTCACCGTGCCATTGGCACGGGCACGAATACTAGTAACTATACAAAGTAATTATGAATATCCAAGCATAAAAGAAAATACACGAGTTAACCCCTAGTTTTGATAAATAAGGAGAAAGCTAGGGAGCAAGTAATTATTTTGATATGCCTTGATCTTGAGGATCCTTATGAAATTTAATTACTCCTTTTGTCCCGGAATAAATTTTCTACTTTTAGTTTTTGCGTGTCCCAAAATAAATGTCATCTTACTAAAATTAGGGTATAAAGTTTGGTGATCTTCCGATACTATCAATTCTAATAGGCACAAGCATTGCAATGCCACAAAAGGTGTCACTCTACCCATATGAATAGATTGGAGCAATCAAAGAAACATAACTAAAAGCTTAAAAACATGGGCAAATTGCAATTTGGTAATCTGAGTTTTACACACAATTGCAATACCCTAGCTATGTTTTGTTTTGTGCCAATCCGGTTACTAAGTTTGTCATTGTTGCAATTAGGTGTAAAAACTAATAAATCGTTAAATTTCTGACGATTTATAAGGCATGTGCACATCACATAATTTTTTAAAGACAATTTTGTCATTTTCCATGGTGTTTACAAGGCACATATTCGTCTTGTTGGGTTACAAAACCTCAGTCGGCGTCCATCTTCTTCCGGCGACGGCAACCACCTTCACCCACCAACTCTTTCCCTCCTCCCCTTCACTCCTTCACTAAAACCAACCATTTCAAATTCCACCCCCTTCACCCTCTCTCTCTACCCCACACTCCGGTAATTCAATTGGATGGAATTGCTATTTGATTTTTGGGGAGTTTTATTATGTCCGCCGTAGATGGAATTAGAAACCCTAGAAAAGAGGGATAGGCGAGGGTGCTTGTACATAAAAATTAAAGAGGGCAAATTGCAAATTGGTAACCTGAGTTTGTGTCACTTTTGCAATCCCTAACCTAAGAGTTTAATTGTGCCAATCAGCCACCTATCTTTGTCAGTTTGTTGCAATGTGGTGAATAAATTAACTTTTCGTTATTTTTTTGATGGACGTAAACGAGTTAAATACTCATATAATCCTCAACCTGTTCAACATTTTTTCTTTTGGTCACTGAAGCATGTTCTTTTTTGTTTTGCCCCTTAACAGTAGATAGGTGCATCTTCCTTTTAATTCCACTCGTCCACCACACCTGCACCACCATTTCACCACAACCGCACCACCATTTCACCACCCTCTCCCATACCACCACTGCACCGCCAGAAGAAATTACATATTCACATATTCAACCATTATGAACAAACTACCAGAAAATTGATTGCATACCAAACATCATGACTTTGGTGCAAACTTAAAAACAAATAAAAATAAATGTTAGGTTTAATGCCGTTGAATTTGGGGACGCCTAAAATTTATATGGGTTAAATTAACAAGTTCATAATTCCGAGACAGAATGAGTAAAAAATTGTTTTTGGCTAAGGCCATATGCTAGGGCCATAAAAACAGAATGGCCCTCGAATTCACGCCAAAGAGAGCGTACGGACTCGGGCATGCCAAGGACTGAAGTGGACCAGTTGGTTTGTTTGTTTGGTTTTGACTTGGCCTAGTCAATTAGGATTAGGAATCCTAGTTAAACATAATTAGGACCTCTTGGTTTGACCGAATTTAGAAGGGAATTGGTGTATACGTTTTATATACTCCCTCCGTCCCAAATTAATTTAGTTCAGAAGTTTGCTCAGTTTACACAGATAGATCAATAATTCTAGATCTAGGGTTTGCACAGTCAGGAATTTTGTGATCAAAATTCGTGCAAAGTAGATTAGTGTGATCTTGTGTAATTATTTCTCCAGAGATAAAAATATTCTCTCCCCTCCCCGTGGACGTAGCCAAGTTGGTGAACCACGTAAATCTGTGTTCTTGTGATTGCTCTATTTTCTCATCAAGTCTTGTTCAATTGCTCTAACAATAAAAATAAAAATAAAATCATACGGATCTGATTCCAAAATGAAATATATAAGTGGTCCCTTTAAGTGAAGCTTTGTACAGATTTGACTTCAAATCATATTTAGAAAAGTGAAGATTTTACAAAAGTCAACTAATCCCCAAAAAAAAAAAAAAAAAAAAAAAAACTCAGAAGCTTGTTACTTGACGGATCTAAAGGGGGATTTCTTCTTCCTTGAAGTTTGGTTTAAAGGAGGCAGACAGAAGAAATCACTAGCGTGGTAGAGTAGGAAGAGCACACGTTAAAATGAATTGAATCAAGATCTAGATCTAGCGAGAGAGCATCGACGACCGGAAAGGAGAAAAGAGAGGCGCAGAGGAGCAACAAAGGCGGGAAGCCGAAAAGATGGGCGAAAAGGAGTGAAAGTCGAGGATGATGATGGTTGGGTTTGGCCGGTGTGAAGGGAGAAGAAGGGGTGAGTGAGACAGCTAGGCAACGGGGAGGAGCGACGTCGGGAGATTAAACACAGTGCTTGCTGGCTTGTTTCAAGCTTGGTTTTGAAATTGAGGGTGAGACATGGGAGGGTGAGGGAAAGGCTATAAAATTAAAGGGGTGTGTGACTAGGAGGGGATGGGCGGCTGACATTGTAGGGTTTTTTTTTTTTTTTTCAATCTTTTCTTAAAAAAGATTTTCATTTTAACCTCTGTATGTTTAGGTCCGTCAAGAAAATAACAAAAAGTTAGTTTATTCACCACATTGCAACAAATTGACAAACTTAGGTGGCTGATTGACACAAATAAACTCTTAGGTTGGGGATTGCAAAAGTGACACAAACTCAGGTAACCAATTTGCGATTTTCCCGAGTAAAGGAGTGTGGAGATTTGTCAAGGGTTTCTTGGGTTATAGATTTGCAATCTCCAACGGTTCCCATAAATCTTTGTTGATAGACAAAGATTTATGGGAACCGTTGGAGATTGCAATCAGGGATCGCAAGGATCCCAAGGGTAAGGTAGTCACCACAGAGGGTACAGCAGAACAGTCAGAGAAAGACAAGCAAGCAGCAGCGAAGGAGGCGGCGGCATTGAAGAAGTTAGATCAGAAGGCTCACGCCAAGATCATCAGACAGTTGGATGATGAGATCCTAACCAATGTTGCAGGAACAGACTCCGGAAGCGATCTTTGGTTAAAGTTGGAAGATATGTACATGACACGTTCATTGACCAACAAGTTATACCTGAAGAAGAAGCTGTATGATTGTCGTATGACAGAAGGTACGCCCATTAATGATAATCTTGATAGATTTACTTCTGCATTACTTGAACTGCGTAATATAGGAGTTGTTGTGGATGATGAGGATGCAGCCTTGCAGCTTTTAGTATCCTTACCTATGTCTTATGAACATTATGTCGATTCGTGCATAAATCGTAAGGATGGTATCTCTCTAGAGGAAGTGAAAACTTCTCTCAAGACGAGGAAATTGCGCCGAAAGGCGAGTGGGAATGAGACAGGTGCCCAATCATCAGGTTTGGTTGCTAGCAGTAGTGGTGATAACAAGGGTTCTAGTGGGAAGAAGAACAATAAAGGTAATTCTTCACACAAGAAGGGTCCGAAGCTTGGGGATATTTGTAATTTCTGCAAAGAGAAGGGGCATTGGAAGTTCGATTGTCCCAGAAAGAAGCGAGGCAAGGCACCAGTCAGAGCAGAGGCCATGGTGGCCAAGGGTAGCAGTTCAGATGAGGATTATGCTCTAGTCACATCAAAATGAACACGTGCATATGATGCGTGGATTCTTGATTCAGGAGCTTCTTACCATATCAGTCCGAGGAGAGAATGGTTTACTGATTATAGGCAGTGGATGGCGGTGATATAAGCATGGCCAACAGTGCAGTCTGCAAGGTTGTCGGTATTGGTTCGATCAAGCTCAGGACTCATGATGGTAGGTTTGTCACTTTAAACGAGGTTCGACACGTTCCACTTATGACAAAGAATCTGATTTCTCTTAGTCAGTTAGACAGCAAAGGGTTCAGCTTCAAAGGTAAAGGTGGAGCAGTAAGTGTATGTAACGGTTCAGAAGTGGTTCTGAGAGGCCTTAAGCGGGGCTCCTTGTATTTCCTCCAAGGAAGGACGCTTGTAGGGTCAACTATGGTTGCATCATCAGAAGTGAACGAGGGAGATATGTCTAAGCTGTGGCACATCAGGCTCGGGCACATGAGCATTCGAGGGATGCAAGAGCTGGCTAAAAGGGATCTTCTATGTGGCCATAAAATCCATGATCTTAAATTTTGTGAGCATTGTGTGCTAGGGAAGATGAAGCGTAATAGTTTTCCCAAGGGCATACATAACACAAAAGGCGTTCTGGATTACATTCACTCAGATTGTTGGGGACCTTCACGTCAGGAATCACTAAGGGGGCACAAATATTTCTTGTCTATGGTTGATGATTATTCGAAGAAGACTTGGGTGATTATCATGAAGCACAAGAATGAGGCTCTAAGAAATTTCAAGGACTGGAAGACGGTAGTGGAGAACCAGACAGAGAAGAAGATCAAGAAGCTTCAAACAGATAATGGTTTGGAGTTTTGCAGCACTGAGTTCGATTCGTTTTGTAGGGAGGTGGGGATTTCTAGACATATCACCATCAGAGGCACACCACAGCAGAATGGTGTAGCAGTGCGGATGAATCAGACATTTCTTGAGAGGGCGAGGTGCATGCTCTCCAATGCAGGGTTGTCTAAGCGGTTCTGGGCAGAAGCGGTTAGTATAGCATGTTACTTGATTAATCGTGGACCTCACGCCGGTATTGGCCTCAGAGTTCCCCAAGAGGTATGGACCGGTAAACCTGTTAATTATTCTATTTTAAAAGCTTTTGGGTGTACTGCTTATTATCATGTAAATGATGAGAAGTTAGAACCTAGAGCTAGAAAGGGAGTATTCATGGGGTATGGGGACGGTGTCAAGGGATACCGTATATGGTCTCCATCAGAAAATAGGGTAATTATCAGTAGGAACGTCGTTTTTTATGAGAATTCTGTTATTAACCCTATTATGAGATCTACGATTGTTTTTAGTGTTGGCGGTGTTGATAAACAGGTGGAGCAACAAGATACTGAAGAGTTAGTTGTCCCACAGTCAGATGTTGATCAGGATCCACTGACAGAAACAGAGACTGAGGCATCAGAAAGTTCAAGTTCAGTTCCCGAAGAACATGGGTTAGCACAAGGAAGGTCTAAAAGAGCTAATTTCGGGAAGCCTCTGGAGAGGTATGGATTTGAAGACATGGTGTCTTATGCACTGCAGGTTGCTGAGGAAGTGGAGCCCGATCTTTCGGAACCTTCTACTTTCAAGGAAGCAGTTACATGTTCAGAGTCATCTCAGTGGTATGCGGCTATGGGTGATGCAGAAAGATTGTGACTTGCAAGTGGATCTTCAAGAAAAAGGAAGGTATGTCACCGGCAGAAGGGGTTAAGTATAAAGCTCGCGTTGTTGCAAGGGGTTTCACACAGAGAGAAGGGGTGGACTATAATGAGATCTTCTCACCAGTGGTCAGACACACTTCGATCAGAGTGTTGCTAGCAATAGTAGCACAAAGGGATTTGGAGCTTGAGCAACTAGACGTCAAGACAGCTTTCTTGCATGGAGAGTTGGAGGAAGAGATATACATGACAGAGTCGGAAGGATTCCAAGTTCCTGCTAAGGATGATCAAGTTTGTAGATTGAAGCAATCGCCTAGGCAGTGGTACAAAGGATTTGACAGCTATGTGATAGCAGCAGTCAAGAAGTCAGGGATTCAGAAGCTGAAAGGTTTGGTCGTAGAGATGAAAGGTTTGGGTAATGCGAAAAGAATTCTGGGTATGAAGATCTATAAAGACAGAGCCAAACGGAAACTGTTCTTATCCCAGAAAAGATACATCAAGAAAGTTTCAGAGAGGTTTGGTAGGTCAACAGCTAAGGCTATAGATACTCCGGGTGCAGTGAATGCACAGACAGTCGCGTTTGGGCCCAAATCGGTTGAGGAAAAAGAGTATATGGCTCGAGTATCCTATGCTAGTGCAGATGGTAGTTTGATGTATGCTACAGTGAGCACTAGTGACGTCGTTCTCGTCTATGGAAGTGGAACAGAATGTGCAGTAGAGGGTTTCTCAGATTCAGGTGATGATACAAGAAGATAGATGACCGGATATGTGTTCACGCTTGGTGGGTCAGTTTTCAGTTGGAAGGCTACATTACAGGCGACAGTGACGTTGTCTACAACAGAAACAGAATACGTGGCATTGACAGAGTCCGCTAAGGAAGGAATATGGTTGAAGGGATTGATCAGCAATCTTGGATACATCAGGATCAAGCTATTATTTATTGTGATAGTTTGAGCGCGATTTGTTTGGCCAAGGATCAAGAGAGGACCAAGCACATTGGTGTCAGATACCATTTTCTAAGGGATGAGAAACGGGTAAAGGTGAAGGTAGGGACGGCGGACAACCCTGCAGACATGTTCACAAAACCCGTGACGGGGAGCAAGTTCCAACATTGTTTGGACTTGCTTAATGTTCGCAGCTATTAGATAGCAGAAGAGGCGAGGGGGGAGGAAATATTTGTTATTTGGGAGATTCAAAGTCAAGGTGGAGATTTGTTAGGTTTAATGCCTTTGAATTTGGGGACGCCTAAAATTTATATGGGTTAAATGAACAAGTTCATAATTCCGAGACAGAATGAGTAAAAAATTGTTTTTGGCTAAGGCCATATGCTAGGGCCATAAAAACAGAATGAGTAAATAACCAAATTGACCTGCGTACTATGTGAATTCAATCAAATTAACCACCGTACTATCTAAACTACCAAACTAACCTGCGTACTATCCATAAATCGACTAAATCGACATAAATCACTAACAAACGTTATAATAATCGTTAATAACTTAACACATACTACAATCAAAACTTCTAAACAAATAATCATAATTTCAAGGGCCAAATTGCGAACAAAGAAATACAAATTACCCCCTGACCCCCCAAGAAATCTGGATACACCCCACAAATCACCTAACCCACTTACACAGTATTCCCCACACGCCGCCCCCCCCCCCCCTTTTTTCCCAATTTCAAACCACTCCTCTACCCTCTCCGCTCTTCCCCGATGGCCCCAGCCCTAGTCACGCCACTGTGACCGCCACTCAATCACGCTGCTCCAGCCTCTTCTCCAACATTCTTGTCGTTTACCACTCCTATGCTGCTGGGCCTCCTCCCCACTCTCCCCAATCTGTTTGTTTACCTTTAATGACCGGCCAACTCATCCCTGGTAATTTCTTTTTTTTTCGTCGGTCAGTTCCTCTTGTTTGCCTTCTACAAGTCTTTGAAAATCTCTCCCTTCCGTTCATTTCCGATTGCCCTAATTGTAGATTTGGATCTTATTTTGAAATCCGATCCATTCTTAGCTTGAATGTGCGGATTTGTGTCACCCCTCCCACGACTCTCTAACTCTTTCGTTCTCTCTCCTCGTGGTCATGTTGCAGAACATTCTATAGAGATCCACATATCATTGAAATTATATCTGCAATCTGGTCTAAAAGAGTTTTTTTTTTTTTTTTTTTTTTTTTTTATCAGATCTTAAATCTAATAAAACCAATGCTTGGGTATTGACATTCGATTTGTTTTTAATATTTATGTAATATGTTGGTAAATCAGATTCTAAAATCTGATAAATACCTTGTTTTGGTGTGCTAAGTGAGGTCATGGGAGTCGTTATGCTGGTGGCCATGGGTGGTGGCGGTTGAGAGGCAGTTGATGGTGGTGGAATTGTGGTGGTGGTGATGTTACTTTCAGTGACGATGGAATTATGTGATATTTTGGTAATATTAACAAAAGAAATGATGATAAACTTAATTATTAAATATATAAATTTAATTACTAAGAAGGTGGTGGTTTTCTTTTTAATTTTTCAAATGTTTCAGATCTAGGAGGGTGGTGGAGTAAGTTATTGGGGTTTAGCTTTAATTTGTGAGGGGTAATTTGAAATTTTTGATTGTAATATCCGTTAACTTATTAACGATTGTTGACGTTCACTAACGTTAGTTAGTGATTTAGGTTGATTTGGTCGATTTATGGATAGTACGCAGGTTATTTTGATAGTTTAGATAGTACGGTGGTCAATTTGATTGAATTCACATAGTACGCGGGTCAATTTGGTATTTTACTCAAAATAGAATGGCCCTCGAATTCACGCCAAAGAGAGCATACGGACTCGGGCATGCCAAGGACTGAAGTGGACCAGTTGGTTTGTTTGTTTGGTTTTGACTTGGCCTAGTCAATTAGGATTAGGAATCCTAGTTAAACATAATTAGGACCTCTTGGTTTGACCGAATTTAGAAGGGAATTGGTGTATACGTTTTATATACTCCCTCCGTCCCAAATTAATTTAGTTCAGAAGTTTGCTCAGTTTACACAGAGAGATCAATAATTCTAGATCTAGGGTTTGCACAGTCAGGAATTTTGTGATCAAAATTCGTGCAAAGTAAATTAGTGTGATCTTGTGTAATTATTTCTCCAGAGATAAAAATATTCTCTCCCCTCCCCGTGGACGTAGCCAAGTTGGTGAACCACGTAAATCTGTGTTCTTGTGATTGCTCTATTTTCTCATCAAGTCTTGTTCAATTGCTCTAACAATAAAAATAAAAATAAAATCATACGAATCTGATTCCAAAATGAAATATATAAGTGGTCCCTTTAAGTGAAGCTTTGTACAGATTTGACTTCAAAACATATTTAGAAAAGTGAAGATTTTACAAAAGTCAACTAATCCCAAAAAATAAAAAAAAATAAAAATAAAACTCAGAAGCTTGTTACTTGACGGATCTAAAGGGGGATTTCTTCTTCCTTGAAGTTTGGTTTAAAGGAGGCAGACAGAAGAAATCACTGGCGTGGTAGAGTAGGAAGAGCACACGCTAAAATGAATTGAATCAAGATCTAGATCTAGCGAGAGAGCATCGACGACCGGAAAGGAGAAAAGAGAGGCACAGAGGAGCAACAAAGGCGGGAAGCCGAAAAGATGGGCGAAAAGAAGTGAAAGTCGAGGATGATGATGGTTGGGTTTGGCCGGTGTGAAGGGAGAAGAAGGGGTGAGTGAGACAGCTAGGCAACGGGGAGGAGCGACGCGGGAGATTAAACACAGTGCTTGCTGGCTTGTTTCAAGCTTGGTTTTGAAATTGAGGGTGAGACATGGGAGGGTGAGGGAAAGGCTATAAAATTAAAGGGGTGTGTGACTAGGAGGGGATGGGTGGCTGACATTGTAGTTTTTTTTTTTTTTTTTTTTTTTTCAATCTTTTCTTAAAAAAGATTTTCATTTTAACCTCTGTATGTTTAGGTCCGTCAAGAAAATAACAAAAAGTTAGTTTATTCACCACATTGCAACAAATTGACAAACTTAGGTGGCTGATTGACACAAATAAACTCTTAGGTTGGAGATTGCAAAAGTGACACAAACTCAGGTAACCAATTTGCGATTTGCCCGAGTAAAGGAGTGTGGAGATTTGTCAAGGGTTTCTTGAGTTATAGATTTGGATTGGGTGTTTGATAGAGAAGGGAATGAGGAATTGAAATTGAAGGATGTAGATGATGGGGGAGTGGTGAATGCGGCGGTGGTGGTGTGGGTTGTTAATAGAGAAGTGGGGTGGGGGAAGAAGATGGTCGGGGAAGGGGATAAAAAGTCTCATGTCCTCGCAAAATAACTGAAGTACACATTTAGAAGTCATGTGCATGGCACATGGATTGATTTCGTAAAAAAAATTTAACAATGTTGTTAGTTTTTACACCTAATTGCAACAAAATGACAAACTTAGTAATCGGTTGCAACAAAATAACAAACTTAGGAATCAGATTGCCACAAATTAAAACATAGCTAGGGGATTGCAACTGTGTGTAAAACTCGTGTTACCAAATTGCAATTTGACCTAAAACATTGACTTGTCAGCTATGACATTTATTCCGACGTAGAAGGAGTAACCGATATCTAAAAGATAAAATGCATAGTCTTAATCAAAGGGAATAATATACCAATTCAGTAACTCAGAAAATATTAATTCTGTTACTCAAGAAAACATCAAAAGTAGTTTTTATGAAAAAATTTGTTAGACACTTTTAGTGGTAGTGTTAAAGATTCCCGGTTATTGTGTCAAAATTTGTCTATCTCAGTGTTAAAAAGTGTTTGCTATAATATTGAAAAATGCATGTGTGCCAAAAATAGGAAAAACAAAAATAAATCGGAAACAGTTTTATCCTCCTTCCACTGAATCTCCGCGGTAGGTTTTCTCCTACACAGAGAAATGACGTCTACCAGTGCCCTCACCGGACAACTATCATTGAATCTGAATTGCCCAAGTGACCAGAATTGCTGTACAACGGTTCCTCCCGCTTTCTGTAAGTCTTCCCTACCTCTCTTTTTCTTTTAGGTGATAAATTATTGAAATCTTCGTATGCAATTGTGCCCTAGTGCATAATTGTGTATTCTTGTAAATTGCTGTTATTGCAAACATTTTACTTCTATACTTATGTTTGGGAATAATGTTAGGTTTTCCAGATTTTCTAAACCGATTGACACCTTATATTTTGCCTATGTATTGGACTTTGATGTTTGTGTGTGATGAACAATGGGGTAGAGTTTCTTTCAACAATTAAAGGTTCCTTTTTTGTCGCTTCAGCTTAATCAGCACTCTAAAGCTTGGCAACCCCTCATATAAATATCAGTTGCACCAAGTAGATACGTTTTACGTTTTCAGTATGATTGGCTGTGTGGGAACCAATTGATTTTCTGATGCGCCTTTGGGATGGATTTTGTGTAGGCGTGAAGTGTAAATGGAGGATTTTCCATATTTTGCACAGGAAGAAAACATGTATCAATAAAATGCATAATGGCGAAGATTATTGTGGTCTGGACATGTAACAAAGGACCTTATGAACAATAAGAGCTAGTTCAATATCTCAAATTTTCTTTATTTGTACTTAAAGTGATTGTTTTGAGTTTAACTTCAATTGACCATTTGAAATTCATGGATCCCTCCTTAATTGCTTGACCAATAGTGGCATGACAATGTATCCCCTTGGATAACATAGAATGATGACTTATGCCTTCAATATTGTACCATCTAGCACACATCCATGTCAAGGAGCTCTAGAACAAGACCACCCGAGCTCAATCATCATTTACATATGTCGGACTGCTACATCATAAGGGTAGAAATCAAATTGCCACCATAGAATTGAAAGATGCACAAGAGAAACTTGCTATTGAATCCGCAGTCTATGATATATAGAACGACATCTTCACATTTAGATAGACATATTTACATACTTTTGTATAACTTTGAGAGGGGAAGGTTTATTACAGCTAAGTGTATGAAGTATTAGATCTGCTTACACTTCTAAGAACCTTAAAGTACTTTGTTATAGGTATTGGGTATTCAAATGAATAGATGATTTCCGAATATTATCATCTTCTCACTCTTAAAATATATTATGCTGTGATTCAAATTGTGTCGTCATTAGCTGTTTCTTAGCTATTGGCTGATGGAATCTGTTTCTACATGTTTAAAGTATGTAAAAGTCAATGGTATGGGAGTGTCACATAGATGCTAAATCAGTATAGTTCTTAATGTTCTGACAAATTAACACTCACACCCGTATATGTCTTTCTTACCTAAGGCTGAATTAGCATAAACTCTTCCAAATCAGATTAAAATAAAAAGGATGACATCATTGGGATGTAGGCAGGGCAGGGTCTCTTCGCTTCTTTGACCAAACACAGTGTTTTTCAAAACATTGTGTGATTCCTTGCTAAATTTGTCACTTCTGTAACTTGTAATCAACTTAAAAAAATATGTGATCCCTTGCTAAATTTGCAGAATAAGTAAGTGTTGAAGGAAATTCAGTTGGTCTGGGGGCCTTATCACAATCTGGATGCAGGAAGCTTGTTGATAGTCGAAGATCTCTTCGTTTTTGTGCTCTCTTTGGAGGAAAGAAGGAAAATAACGATAAGGAAGATGGGTCTTCAAAGGTTACTACAATACTCTTCTTTGGTGTTTAAGATTGCATGTTCAACAATTTACAGCTTCAGTAACGTGTGAAGTCGTTAACAGTGCCTTTAGTTGTTACTGGATTGTGTGCAACAAAGTTCATGCATATGTTACTTCAACACAGCTTCTGTTTTGTCACATATGATAGTAATTACTCCCTCCGTCCCGAAATGATCTTCTCATTTGGCCATTTTCATTGTCCCTGCAAGGAACGATCCGAGCTGGAGAAATGGGCCCTCGGATCGAACCAACCCAGCCCAACCTGGATAGGCTGGCCCAACCCGTAACTCCGCTCAACTCGTTGTATTGCACCGAACAGGAAAGAGGGAGCCACGAGGAACCGGGCTAGAGTTAACAGGATTCCCCGTACCATCCCTTCAACAAAGAGGTTCAGCTCGGCCTTACCGAGCTGAGTAAATGAAACAGCGATTGCCCTCTTCGTTACTCAAGGACGCTCCCCTACTCGCAGGTCGAACCTTGCCTTACACTCGCTCGGTCCACCGAGCAAGCACATGGGACAATTCCCATCATGATCAGGTTATTTGTATGCCTGGCCCAACCCATCGCCAAGGCCCACTGGCAACTTCTAGAAGCGTTGCCCTAGTACGGACGGGGTGAGTCATACATGCGGATAAGATCAAATCCCTACTTGCAAGGGACGAATCTAGGTGACGAGGCAGCTATTTTTTGGTATAAATAAGGACCTCAACCTCATTTTAGAAGGTTAAGCTCTCTAGCCCTACTCTCTTCTCTTCTCATGAGTATTTATTCATTCTCTCAAACAGACTAACTGATTCTCACGCCGGAGGGCCTTCGCCGGTGAAGCCCATGCTGAGTTGACGTTTGTTCATCCATTTCAGGCTAACCAAGGCATTCAGATATCCATCCGTGGATCCGGCTACATTGATCACATTTTTTGTCCGATCAGTCCCAAAAAGCTCTTCTCATTTCTACAATTTGGGCTTAAATGTGCATAAACACAATATGGCTAGTGAAGCAAGTGCTCACATCCTTAAAAAGTTTGAATAGTCAAACGTGAAGATCATTTTGGGACGGAAGGAGTATATTAGATGTATTTTGATACGTAATACTCCCTCTCTTCCACTCAAAAGAGTTCAGCTCTATGTTTAAAAGCCAATAACAATATTCAACATACGTGTTTTGCTTTAGAATATAAATTTCCAACCATCAAAAACATTAAATATATAATGAATTGCATCTTTTGTTAATAGATGATTCTTCAGTGATATTTTGGTCAACTGGAGCAAAAACAAATGGAGACAGAGTACAATACCGTGTCATCAGAAATTTCCATTGAGTAGATCATACTCCCTCTGTCCTAGTCCTAGAAAGATAGTCTCATTTTGACTTTTTATGGTCAACATAAATGAATTTTGACCAACCGTTGGTGACAATCTAATCATTTTAGTGAAATTCTAAAATTTGTAATTGATAAATCATCAAGTGATTTATAAATAACAATATTTAGAATTTCATTGTGATAATTAAATTGACACCAATGTTTGGTCAAAGTTTATTTTTGTTGACCATAAAAAGTAAAAGTAAAAATGAGACTATCTTTCTGGGACAGAGAGAGTAGTATATTCTTTCCCTGTTGGGGGATCCATGTGAAAGACATTTGTAGGGGACTGATATGTTTGAAGTCCAAAGGTGTACGGTGTACCCACCTTCAATTTTAGATATTACAAATTTACTTCTAAGTTCTCATTTCGCAATAAATTATGTGTGCGGTACCACATTTTTTATGTACCCTTTAACAATTTTGTTTACAATCTATTTATACCTTTGTCTAAATTTTTTACTTCTCCCTAACTATTAATACTAGAATTTTTCCACTGTAATATTTAGGCAGGTATTATGGGAAACATGCAAAATAAAATGAGACTGAAGAAAGCGCAAATGGTTGTCCAGGTTGGGGTAGTGCGCGTGCAAAATGAACTTGCTGTGTACGTAATGCTAATTAGAATCCAATGATCAAATAAATCTTTGCTTCTTCATTTTGTTTTTGTTTTTTGGATAGCGCCTATTGCTGACGTCATCTTTTCTTCGGATTTACAGAGCTGAGTTTGACGGTTAATGTGAAGGGGAGCTAATTAAGGTATGGTCTTCCTCCACTTTCATTGAGTATCAACATTCTAGTGCGTCAAGGCTTAGCTAATCAAATCAGATTTAAGTTATTTTGGATGAGACTCTACCATATGGAACATGAAATCCTGTTTGTCCATGAAATATACATGAATATTTTACAAGTGCTTTCCTTGTCAAATAATTTTATTTGGAGAGGCTCATATCTCTTTTCATATAGACGATAGTCCTATTGGTGCTTGCCTTGATTAAATAGTTGCTCAAATACATTTCTTATTGTTGGTCATGGTATATTTGTTTGTCCTCATGGACGTCCTGCTCTCAGTCCTTATGAAAAATGAATTCCTAACTTGGAGTTAGAAGAGTGAATGAAATAACTTGACAAAACTAAAAGATTCACCAACTTCCATACTAAAGCAAGCTTTTCTTTCAATATTTTTTTCCTTTCAAGATTTTATGCTTTAAAAAGTATGACTCCTACAAAGTGAAGCGATTGATGATAAAGAATGTATTCACATTTCAGGTGATACCAAGTTGATGATGTGTAAGATACCATGAGATTCCTATGACTCTGTTAATTGAAGCAGCTCCTTATACACGTGGAAAAACCTTTGCGAAAAAGTATAATAGCAACTTGGGTTACACTCTATTGGTCAAATGGGGTAAGATAAGGGGCCCTTGTCCCAGTGATTCGTCAGAAAATCGTAGTATAAAGAGTGTTTTTCGTTGGCCAACTTATTGTTGAAATCTTGGCAATTGAAATCTGATGGATTAAAATCTTTGTTTTATGTTTAAGAGATTATCACATAAGCATAATAATTCACAGCATCCCTCTCGTGTATTCTGGATCCATTTCTTCATACATACTATGGTGGTACGTCTGCGTACTGCAGAATGCTTTTGGTGTATAAAATAGATAAAAATCATAAGCATCGTAATGCTTGCGCCTATTATAATGGGTAGTATAGGAAGATCATCAAACTTTATACCCTATTTTTAGTAAGACGACATTTAGTTTGGGTCAAGCGAAAATGAAAAATAGGACATTTATTCCGGGACAGAGGGAGTATTATTTATATACTGTTGTACAGAAAAATAGCATCAAGGGAAATGAAAGGCGCTCTTTAGTGTTATAGGGAGTTGGATATAATAATACATGTAAGAGAAAATTACCTCCTAGTCCCTGGGTAATATTGAATTTACCTTTTAGGACAAGAATATTTTCAGTTTACGTCCTAATCCTACAAAATAATTTGTCTATCCATATAGTCCCTCGTCACTTTAAATTCTAATATGCACACCTCCTTTCCAGATTACACCCACTCCCCTCCTTCCCCCCCCCCCCTCTCTCTCTACCCTACCACCTCCGGCCACCTCTCCCTGCCCTACTCCGGCGACCGTCTCCCCCTACTCTCCCCCTACTCCGGTGACCGCCTCCCACTACTCCGACGACCGCCTCCCCCTTCTCCGGCGACCGCCTCACTCTACTTCGGCGACTGTCTCCCCTATCGCTCTCTCTATCTCTAATTTCTCTATTAAATGATCAACCTCCGTTCGAACAACTTCTCTCATCGCCGGCGAGACCATAGAACACACAGTAAAAAACGACATTTACAGACTCTCTGGCTACCCCAAAACCGACAACCCTCTCCACACCTCCGGCGAACCTAGAAAAATAGTAGCACACACTATCTCTTTTGCCTTTTAAAGTCCCTTCCCGATCGAAATTTTCTGTCCAAAGTTGCCGGTGTTGTAACTAAAATCGGTGCATGTCTAAAGAGTAATATTCCGTCTGTCAAAATCCCAATCTGAATCGGTCAAACCGGTCAATACCGGCCCATAAGTATACTCAAGCCGGAACCCCACTCACCTACCTGCTTTACCCAACTGAATCTAGAGAGAGAAAGAGAGTGGGAGATGATGTTGATTTTGCAACACACCCAACTCATTTGTCCCTCCACCCTTTCTTCTGCATAAATAAACTGAGAATTGATAATTTCTTTGGCTTTGAAAATTGAGACGGTCTCGTAAATTGAAAAAGAAACTTTTAGAATGGAATATGAAGAGTATGGGCATACTCGTCTTTTTCTTTAAGTATCTTCGTGATTCTGATTTGTTTATATTGTTAGTTAGTGTAAATATTTAGGTAAGTTTAAGTTTGATTTATTTGACTAACATACTAATACTTATCTTTGGTAAGTGGATATATTTTTAGGTGTTTTATTTTAGGAAGACTCTCAAATGGAAAGAAGGATCTCTTGGAGTGCAAGGGTGCGGCCGAGCATGTATAAATACAAGCCGACTCATTCATTGATTACTACTGATTCTACGTAATACATTGAGTGTATTAAGTTCTTGAGAGAGTCTTGTTTTCTTAGAGCTTCTTGTGAAGAAGAACTCTAAGGTGTTGGATGTTTTCATTCGATCTAGAGTTTTAGATCAATTTGTTCTTTTGATACTTTTGTTTTCTTTCATTCGATTTGTACTCTGCAAATCGCTTTTAATATATGAAAGTTTCCAGCAAGTATTCTTGCTGAAGTTTTAATTGTTATTAAGTTCTTTATTTTCCGCTGTAAATCTGATAACTGTTAAGACAACTGTCTGGACAACTGTTAGCACGTTTGAATACACAGTTGTTCACACAGTTGACCGATTCCCAGAACAGTCCTAGCCGCCTGATTTCTTTCAATTGGCACCAGAGCCTGGTCTCGATACACTGAGATCGATCTGTTATGGCAAGCATGGACTGTTCTCATACTCGTAATAAGCCGCCTACTCTGGATGGTTCTAACTATACCATTTGGAAGGCTAAGATGATCATGTACATCAAGAACATTGATCATCGGGCATGGGTCAGCATTCTAGTGGGATATGCATCCCCTACTATGGAATGGGTTGATCCAAAAGGTAAAGCATCTGCATCTGATGAAGAGAAAAAGATAAAATTTTTGTTCCAAAACCCGAGCAAGACTGGAATGCAGAAGAGATTGCTCTTGCTAACTTCAATGCTAAGGCAATGGCTGCAATCTCTGATCATGTTGATCATAATCTGTATAGGTTATTCTCTAACCATACTGTGGCTAAGAATGCTTGGGACATTTTACAACTTCACTGTGAAGGGTCAGATAGTGTTAAACAAACTAAACTGAGAAGACTTATGACTGAGTTTGAGAATCTAAGGATGGGAGAAGATGAGACTATTCAAAATTACTCTGCAAAATTAATGGATATCTCTAATGAATCCTTTGCATTAGGAGAATCTATTTCCAATGCTAGGCTTGTGAGTAAAGTCTTGAGGACTCTCCCAGAAAAGTTTAATATCAAGGTTTCTGTTATTGAAGAAACCTGTGACACGAGGACAGTGAGTCTTGAAAAGGTTCTGAGTATTCTTACTACGTTTGAACTGAACCTTGAAGTACAAAAGACTAGCAAAGCAAATTCAATTGCTCTTGCTAGTGCTCTAACTGTGTCCAAAGATCTTGTGGAACTGTCTAAAGACATGGATGAGTCAACCTTGGAGGAAGATGAGTGTGCTATGATCACTCAAAAGTTTAAAAATGTGTTGAATAAAAACGACAACAGAGATTTCCTAACAAAGGATTCACTCCTTCCACCAAGGCTGAACCATTCAAAAAGGACTCCGGTGTGATAAAACCGGGATTTGAAGGTAAAAAACCGATTGAGTCGGTTCAGTGTAGGGCGTGTCAGGGATACGGCCACTATGCTAATGAGTGTGCTAACACACTTAAAAAGAGAGGGATGAGCTTAACTGCTACCTTGAGTGATTCAGATGATGATGAAGAGATTGCTAATCTCTCATGTCTTCATTCATCTTTGTCATCTCTCTCTGACAGTAAAAGTGATAGTGAGGTTGTGCAGTCAGATGACAGATCAACTGACTATGAACAGAGAAGGTTTTTGGTGTTAATCATTGTTTTTGAAAACATAAAAATGAAGGAGAGTGAAACTGTGATTGATTTTACTGAAACTATAGAAAAAATTGCTCATGAGTTGGAAGTATTAGGAGAATATTTTTCTGATACTAGGCTTGTAAACAAGGTGTTAACATCCATCCCAAGAGGTTTTGATGGGATAATTTCTGTGATGAAAGAATTCTATGATCTAGAACATATGAGTTTCATGGAACTTAGAAGGAGATTAATTATTCATGAAACTTCTTTTTTAAAATCATCACCTCCTTCATCTTCGAATTCTGAAAGAAAATCGTGTGTGTATGCTAGTCATAGTGATAGTGAATATGACAGTGAATCTGACAGTGACGATGAAAAGTCAAGTGTCAGCACAGAAGAAGTTACTGAATATACTTGCTTGAACTCCACATGTGCAGGTAAAGATGATGAGTCAAAGCAGGAAGAGGATGATTTCCTTTCGTATGAGGAACTACATGAGAACTATGTTGAGTTGTTCGCAGATTGGTCCAAGCGAATGGAACAACTCAATGAGTTCAAGAAGGTAAATAAAAAGCTCACCTCTGAAATTTTGATACTCAAAACTGAGAATGAAAGGTTGTCAAGTGAAAGTGAGATTCAGAAGGACTCCATAGCTAGGTTAGAGGTCATGCTTACCAAGAAAGACAATGAGAGTGAAAAATATAAGATGGAACTTGAAAAAGAAACTAATACTCTCATGAAACTTAACAATGGCAAGGCTAAATTGGAAGAGGTCCTGAACGTGGGAAACCAAGGAAGAATAGGAATAGGCTATGGAGATCCATTGTTTGTCAAAGAGGGTGAGGGTACTTCGAAAAACAAAGAAAGGTTGAGTGTTAATCAAGTATCTTCTCACAAAAATAGGAGAAACAGCAAGAGGAGATTCGTGTGTCATCACTGTTTCGTCCCTGGACACATTCGTCCATTTTGTTTTAAATTGAAACAGGAACTCGGGCTGGACAAGAATAGCGGCCACTTGAGCAGACAACTGTGGGCACAATATAACAGTCAGTTTCCCAGTCAGTTGCCCAGTCAGCAGCAGTAGGTAGGAAAGGTATGGGTAAAGAAAGATACTCAGCAGTGCAAAGTGGCTCTCACCTCCTTCAAGAGTAGTGTGGAAGAAGGATGGTACTTCGACAGTGGCTGTTCTCGTCATATGACAGGTGCTCGTGAGAATCTCAAAGACTATGAGGCATTCAAAGGTGGAAAAGTCAACTTTGGTGGAGGTGCAAAAGGACAGGTAATCGGCAAAGGTAAGTTAAATGTTAATGGTTTGCCCAACTTGCAAAATGTTTTGCTTGTTGATGGTCTCAAGTCAAACCTGATCAGCATTAGTCAACTTTGTGACGATGACTTGTTTGTTCGGTTTGACAAGTCTAAATGTGAAGTGTTTGATTCCAAAAGTATGTGTGTTATGTCAGGCATTCGATCTTCCGATAATTGCTATAAAATTGGTGAACCTGAATCTTGTTTTTCTGCAAAATCAAATGAACTTGAAATTTGGCATCAAAAACTTGGACATGCCAGTGAGAGAAAAATAAGTGAGTTGATTAAATTCAAGGCAGCCAAAGATTTGCCAAAATTGGATTTGAAAAAATTAAGTGTGTGTGGACCTTGTCAAAAGGGAAAACAAATAAAGTCAAGTCACAAAAAGGTTCAAACTTTTGGAACTTCTAGGTGTTTGGAATTGATTCACACTGATTTAATGGGTCCAATGGAAGTCGAAAGCACGTCTAGAAAGAAATATTGTTTTGTGTGTGTGGATGATTTTTCTCGTTATACTTGGGTCATTTTTTTTAGAGAAAAATCCAACACTATTGAAGAATTTAAAATTTGGTACAAGAAAGTGAAAAATCTCTATGGTTTAAAAGCCATTAGGATTAGATCTGATCATGGTACTGAATTTGAAAATTCTGTTTTTTCCTCTTTTTGCGATTCGAAGGGAATTACTCATGAGTTCTCTGCCCCCAAAACTCCTCAACAAAATGGAGTAGCTGAAAGGAAGAATCATACATTACAAGAAATGGCCAGAGTCATGTTGAGTGCTAAAAACTTGTCTAAAAAATTTTGGGCAGAAGCAGTTAATACGGCTTGTCACATAGGGAATCGTGTCTTTCTAAGAATTGGAAGTACCATGACACCCTATGAAATCTTACTTGGAAAGAAACCCACAGTCAAATATTTCCATGTCTTTGGATGCATTTGCTATATTTTAAATGACCGTGAGTATCTCTCCAAGTTCGACTCTAAAAGTGACAAGGCCATTTTCATCGGATATTCTCAGAATAGTAGAGCCTATAGAGTCTATAATTTGAAAACAAAAACTATTATGGAATCTATAAATGTTATATTTGATGATGCTACTGATCTTAATGTCAAATCTGCTGAGGATGATGTTTCAGGGTGCACTTGGGAGCACGAGCAGATTAACGATGAATCTGGACCACAGACTACCAACGAATCTACAGAAACACAAACTGTGAGAACAACTGACAGACAGGATGAACAGTCAGTTGACCTATCAGATGGTCAAACAGCAGTCGATTCTGGTTCAGATTCTGAAATCGAAAGAGATCAGGTAAGCAAAGGCAAAGATCCATCTTCAAGGATTCAGGAAGACCATCCAACTTCCCAGGTGATTGGGGGGGTGAACACAGAAAGAAAAACAAGAGGTAAGAGAATCAATTACCGGGAATTGGCCGGCTTAATATGCATGAATTCCGCATATCACCAGGTAAACTCTTGTTGCTTTGTGGCTGATTATGAGCCCAAAAACGTGTCTGAAGCCTTGAAAGATGATAATTGGATCAACGCCATGCAAGAGGAATTGATCCAATTTGAAAAGAATGAAGTTTGGTTCTTGGTCCCTAGGCCCTCTAATATCAATGTTATTGGGACCAAGTGGATATTTAAGAATAAATCTGACGAACAAGGCAAAATTATAAGGAACAAAGCACGTCTAGTGGCTCAGGGTTACACTCAATTAGAGGGTGTGGACTTTGATGAGACTTTTGCCCCGGTAGCCCGCATTGAGTCCATTAGACTGCTATTAGCAATCTCATGCTATTTAAAGATCACTCTACATCAAATGGATGTAAAGAGTGCGTTCCTAAATGGTTTTTTAAATGAGGAAGTGTTTGTTGAGCAACCTAAGGGGTTTGAGGATCCCCATAAGCCAAATCATGTTTTTAAGTTAAATAAGGCACTCTATGGTCTGAAACAAGCCCCACGTGCTTGGTATGGAAGACTGACAGAGCACCTTATTCAAATTGGCTTTAAAAGGGGAGAGGTTGATAAAACCTTATTTATTTTGAAAAACAAAAGGGATATTCTCGTGGCCCAAATTTATGTGGATGACATAGTCTTTGGATCTACTTCTAAAACTATGCTTGATATGTTTACTGAGAGTATGACGTCCACATTTGAAATGAGCATGGTTGGGGAATTGAAATTCTTTCTAGGATTACAAATATCTCAAACTAATGAAGAATGTCAATCTCCCAATCAAAGTATGCCAAAAATTTGGTTAAAAAATTCGGCCTCGAGAATGCCTCTCATTTGAAAACCCCCATGGGATCCTCTCAAAAATTGTTTAAAGACGAGGATGGAGAGAGTGTTGATCAAACACTCTATCGGAGTATGATAGGTAGCTTGTTGTACCTTACAGCTAGCCGCCCCGATATCATGTTTAGTGTCTGCCTCTGTGCTAGGTATCAGGCTGACCCCAAGGTGTCCCACTTAACTGCAGTTAAACGTATAATTAGATATGTGAGTGGTACCACAACTCTAGGGTTAAGCTATACGAGGGACACAAACACGAATCTAGTTGGGTTTAGTGATTCAGACTGGGCTGGGAGCACTGATGATAGAAAAAGCACCACGGGTGGGTGTTTTTATCTTGGGAATAATCTTGTGTCTTGGTTTAGTAAGAAACAAAACTGTGTTTCTTTAACAACTGCTGAATCTGAATATATCGCAGTTGGTAGCTGTTGTACCCAATTATTGTGGATGAATCAAATGATAAAAGATTATGGTCTTAAAAGTGAAACCTTGATGGTATATTGTGATAGTCTAAGTGCTCAGAACATTGCCAAGAATCCTGTACAACACTCTCGAACCAAGCACATAGACATTAGACATCATTTTATTAGAGATCTCGTTGAACAAAAAATCATTACTTTGGAACATGTAAGTACAACGGATCAACTTGCTGATATCTTTACTAAAGCGTTGGATTTCGAGAGATTTTCTTCTCTTAAGAAGTCTCTCGGATTGTGTGTTACCAGTTGACTGCACCACTGTGCGGACAACTGTCTGCATTTCTGTATAATGGTATAATACAGTTAACACAAAAAAAAAAAAAAAAAAAATAAAAAATGCATTCATTCTAGCACGATTGTCTCTTGTGATCACTTGTTCTTCTTTAGTTCCTTGACTCCGAGTTTTGACCCGTGAATGTGAGACCCTTCTTGACTTGATAATAAAATTATCTTGTTAATTCCTTCGTGTTGTTTATCATGGAGTGGACATCAAATCTAAGCTTGCGGGAAGAACAAGCTGCCTCCAATCTTTGCAGTTACTACTCATTTAGGCAAAAAACTGAAGTGTTTAAATACATAACTTGAGATCAAGGGTAACACTGTATTGTGAGAGTGAATAGCTCTTCCCGTAACAGATTCATTGGAGATATGCCTTTAAAAAAGGGGGTGTTCTAAAAGCTACATGATTGAAGGTGTAATCTCATTGAATTCTTGTGAGTTAAGACCGAGTCAAGAACTGAGTTGATCATACTTTGTCACGCCCAAATTGAGACAATCTTCACTTGTGTGTTTAGGCATATTTTCCTTAAGTTTTTTTTTCCTCTTTGTATTTATATCAGCAAATTGAACTGTTTTCCTTCTTGTTACAGATTTAGTGATTTCATGTGTTCATCGATAATCCAATAACGTGATGTTCAAGTTTCATGCAGGGAGTGATTTTTTTTTTCATGTGGAATGAAGGATTCTGTGGTATTATGGCAAGTTTTATTTTGAGTAACTGAGATTTTTCACAATGTTTATCAAGATCTCTCTTGAGGAATCACAATCCCAGTCTTATTTGGATTTTTAAAAGGGTGTCCAGCACTAAAAAGGAGCCACAAATCTTTTTCTCCCTCATTCAGTGCACCGGGTTGTGTCTGAGTTCTTTCCCTCCTGGATATCTCTCTTGTCTTGTCAACTGTAAGGGCACACCTCCCTCCTCATAAGTACCGTCAACCACTTCCTTCCCTCCTCATCAGAAATTTCTTCTCATTATTCTTCTTTCTCTCTAAAATTTGCTGTTCAAAGTTCATTACACCGGGTTTGTGTTTACAATTTGTGCAGAAAATCTCCATGGCAGCTTCGTCTTCACCAGCTCCGGCGCTCACCTCTTGTGTCGCCAGTGTCACCGACTTAATCAATGTCCCACAATCCGATTTGGCGGTCGATCCTCGATTTCTAGGGTTGCCGGAGCATGCAATCGACGTCGACAACTCTCTCCAGGTCTCAGCCTTGTCCAAAGCTCGCAAAGTCATGGCTCCCGGGTCTCGCCGTTCCGGCCGTCTTGAAAAATTGGGAACAGGGGCCTCTTCTGGGTCTTTCAAACCCAATGAAATTCGTGCCACCATGGATGCCGAGGCAAGAAAGGCGAAATCATCAGTCAAAAGTGGTTCCCGTCGACGGTTGACTTTAGCAGAATCAGAGGAAGAAGACCCTCCGTCTTCTCCGGCGCCGGCAACCAATGCCGACGATTTTGATGAAGATGTGCCGGTGGTGACTCTATTCCGGGCAACAAGGGCGAGAAAAGGTACTCCATTCAAAAATCCACCTCTGTCTACATCATCTCCGACAATTCCTAGGGTGCAAACCCGAAGTGCTAAAAGGAAGGTTCTGGAAACTTCCATGCAAGAAGAGGGGTCCACATCTCAGCATGACGATTCTAGTGACAAAGATGTTGAGGTTGACTCTGAGGAAACCTCATCCGAGCAAGAGGGCCCACGCCGTGTTAGTCAGTATGCATCTTCTGGGGTCAAGGCATCTGACAGGTCAACTGTGAGGAAAACTGTAGGTTCATCTCAGCCTGCAGTTAGACAGTTAAGGGGTTCGGCTGGAATATCAAAAAGGGTACGTAAATTCTCTTCTCTTATTCCCAGTGTCCCATTTAATCTAGACCTTCCCCATGATCCAAAGTTTTATTATCCTTCTTCTGCTGAGCGGTTTGCAAAATATTTTAAAAGAAAATTTTCTGTTGAAAGGGTAAAGGATGATCGTAGTTTTGGGAAGTTGTTTTTGATTGATTTTCTGAGTGAAAGAAAACTGGTCAAATCTTTATCGTTTGCTAAAGCCTTCTCTCGTCAAGTAGTGACTGAGTTTTATGCCAATCTCTCACGCGATGTGGCTCTGTCAGAATCACCAAATTTCCATCGCACTTTTATTAGGGATAGGGTAATAGAGTTCTCACCTCAGTCAATCAATGCTTTTCTTGAAACCCCAACCACTCCTCTCTCTGATATTCCGAATGACCTGGATGAGGCTGTTAGGACCATTACTGGTCATTCTGTGTTATCTTGGCCATCTGATCTTAGGTCCACTTCTCTTTCCCGCCGTTTCAATTGTCTTCACCACATCATGGTCACAAACTGGAAACCCTCATCCCAACCTTCTATTGTGACTAAAGAGCAGGCTCTCCTTCTGTATCAAATTGGGGTAAATAAGTTTAATCTGGGTTCTGAAATTTTTGAGACTATTGTGAGTTATTCTGAAACTCCTGATTCTCCATACCGCCTTCCTCATCCCTGCTTGATTTCAGCCCTATTGGGTGTTCATGGGATTTCTGCTAATCCAGATGACGATTTCATCTCTCTTCCTCCTAAAATTGTCCAACCCAAAACCATGTTTGCTCCAAATCGTTTCAATGACTGGCCTATGCCAGTTGACACTCCTGTTGACAGGACATCTGCCAGTGCATCTGTTCCTCCAGTTCAGCCATCAGTTCATCCATCAGATTCCTCCCAAGCTATTCTGCAGGCTCAAATTGATTCAGTAAGTGATCAGATTGCTACACACAAGGCAGATATATTAGCCAAACAGATTATTGTTTCTGGATTGGAACACACTCTCATTGAGCTTCGCAAAGCATTGCATGGTTCTAAACAAAAAGGGGGAGAAAGCTTGCATGAAGGGGGAGCAGCAGCTGGTACAAATGCAGGGGGAGAGAATGCAAATGCAGGTGCTATGATTGTTGCTGGTCCAAGTGGGACTCAAAATGATGATTTAGAATTTTCTTTCGAAAGGGACATAGCCACTGCGGTTGAAGATGAAGTTCTTGGAGAAGACCTATATTCTGGGCTTTAAAGTTTATTTTTGTTTACTTTTTGGGTTTGTAAAAACTTTGACAGTTTTTTTTTATTTCTGTTCTAGCTGGTTATAAATGGTTCTTGGGAAATATGTTTTTTATTAATTTTTGCAGGTTTTGTTCAGAACCACAAAGATAGGGGGAAATTGAAGAGTATGGGCATACTCGTCTTTTTCTTTAAGTATCTTCGTGATTCTGATTTGTTTATATTGTTAGTTAGTGTAAATATTTAGGTAAGTTTAAGTTTGATTTATTTGACTAACATACTAATACTTATCTTTGGTAAGCGGATATATTTTTAGGTGTTTTATTTTAGGAAGACTCTCAAATGGAAAGAAGGATCTCTTGGAGTGCAAGGGTGCGGCCGAGCATGTATAAATACAAGCCGACTCATTCATTGATTACTACTGATTCTACGTAATACATTGAGTGTATTAAGTTCTTGAGAGAGTCTTGTTTTCTTAGAGCTTCTTGTGAAGAAGAACTCTAAGGTGTTGGATGTTTTCATTCGATCTAGAGTTTTAGATCAATTTGTTCTTTTGATACTTTTGTTTTCTTTCATTCGATTTGTATTCTGCAAATCGCTTTTAATATATGAAAGTTTCCAGCAAGTATTCTTGCTGAAGTTTTAATTGTTATTAAGTTCTTTATTTTCCGCTGCAAATCTGATAACTGTTAAGACAACTGTCTGGACAACTGTTAGCACGTTTGAATACACAGTTGTTCACACAGTTGACCGATTCCCAGAACAGTCCTAGCGGCCTGATTTCTTTCAGAATAGAAGGGAGTAGGGTAGGGTAGGGCGCGAGTGGAGCAAACAAGAGAATGGGATACAACTCATAACCCCATTTAATTGGGTTATTTTAATAGTACATTTACTCTGTACTCTAATGCCTTTCTAGTGAAAAAAAATATACTTCCTCCGTCCCATTTTAAATTGCAAAAGTTATTAAAAAGGGTGTCCCAACTAAAATTGCAAAATCCAAAAATGGCAAGTTTTAACCCACTTACACACTCACATCCACTAACCCACTAACTATTCTCTACCCTACTTTCTCTCTCCCACTCAACTATCAACACTTACAACACATCACATTTTTCACTTTTTGCCAACTTAGTATTTGCAATTTAAAATGGGACGGAGGGAGTATACTCCTATCATACATTACAGTTAGTAATGCTTGTCTCACTCATTAAAAAATTAAAGGGTTGATGTTTTGAAACACTTTACTCCCTTCGTTTTAAAATTAGTTGAAGTCAAAGTCAAAGTCAAAATGTCAATTAAAAATGTTATTTTATAATAATTTGATTAAAATTTTAATTATTTTAATGAAAAACTAAATATGGTTAATAAGAGTATAATAATAGTGAATTAATTGCAATTTTCCTAATTTTATAAGTTATTAGTTATTTGGTCATCGGAGTTAGTTGTTGAGTTAATCGTGTTTTTAGTAGTTGACAAATGAGAAGTTACTAATAAGTTATCAGTTGTTTGGTCACTGTAGTTGGTCATGTTCTTAATTGTATAGTTTACAACTGAGAACTTACTCAGTTGTTTGGTTGCCGGAGTTGATCATGTTCTTATTAGTTTAGTTGACAACTGTGAATTAACTGATAAGTTTTCAACTATTTGGTCGCCGGAGTTGATCTTGATCTTAGTAGTTTAGTTTACAACTGAGAGCTTACAGACAAGCTCTTAGTTATTTGGTCACCGGAGTTGGTGGTCCTCGGAGTTGATTGTGGTCTTAGTAGTTTAGTTTACAGCTGAGAACTTACTAACAAGTTCTCAGTTGTTTGGTCGCCGGAGTTGATCGTGTTCTTAGTAGTTTAATTGACAACTAAGAACTTACTGAAAAGTTCTCAACTGTTTGGTCGACGGAGTTGATGGTCGCCGGAGTTAAATCGTGTTCTTAGTAGTTTATTTGACAATTGAGAACTTGCTGATAAGTTCTCAATTGTTTGGTCGCCGGAGTTGGTGGTCGCCGGAGTTGTTCGTGGTATTAGTAGTTTAGTTGATAACTGAGAACTTACTGATAAGTTCTCAACTGTTTGGTCGCCGGAGTTGTTCATGTTCTTAGTAGTTTAGTTGACAACTGAGAATTTACTGATAAGTACTCAGTTGTTTAGTCGCCGGAGTTGGTGGTTGCCGGAATTGTTCGTGTTATTAGTAGTTTAGTTGCAACTGAGAACTTACTGATAAGTTCTCAACTGTTTGGTTGCTGGAAGGTCACTGTAGCTAAAATTTATTTATTTATTTATTTATTTTTTTGCGCCGGAGTTGTCGCCGGAAATGGTTGTCACCGGAAATGGTGGTCGCCGGAGTTGTTGACTGGAGAAGGTGGTGAGGGTAGCCTAAGGGGATAGTGGTTGGGGTGAAAGTAAAATGTTGAGAGGGTGTAGTTAGTAAAATGTTAAGGAAAATGTAAGCTAGGGACTATATGGTTAGTTAAAATATTCCTTGTCTTAAGAGGTAAATAAAGTTATGTTGAGGGACTATATGGTAAATGCCCCTACATGTAATATACTATGTTTCTGTTTTCTTAATAGGTAATGGCTGATTAATCGTACTAAGTTGTTGTGAGAAATGTAATACTTCTCTTGTTCCAAGCTGACAGCTTTGACGTGTTGCGCGCTGTCATCACATGGTCATAATTCTCAGTTGTTATAGCTGATATGAAATGATTTTTCTCCAAAACAATTTTAAGGGTATCAAAGACATTTGGTAAAGCAATTGTACCTCTTCAATGTGGAGTTGGGACGGAGGAAAAATTAAATGATTGTAACCTGGCTTGCTTGGATTTTTATTGCTTTCAGTAGCTTGCTGCAGAATCATTTTATAATACACAGTTGCAATCCTAACCGGAAGGTTTAACTTATTACAGGCAATGAAGCAAAGGTTAATTTTGTTCTTCACTACTCCCCCCCCCCCCCCCCCCCCCCGTCCCGAAACACCTCGCACTTTCTCTTTGGGTGTCCCATTGGTAAGTCCCCTTTCCTAAATGTTCAAATTTTATTATTTTTCTATTCTCCCTACCCACTTGTTATACTCACACACTTAATTTTGGACCCCACTTGAAAATCCCACCCAATTTATCCTACTCACAACTTCTTTCCCACTCACAATACTTTTGACTTTATATACCCATTCCTTAATTCCCGTGCAATGGTGCAAGGTGGTTTGGGACGGAGGAAGTATTTAATTTTAAGATTCATGATGGTAATAAATTTAAGCACTGACAAAATTCCATTTGATTGATATCTTTGAATAGTTTAGTATTCCAAATTAACCAGGGAAAAATAAACATAAACATTGTTCTTTTTCTCAAGAACAGATGGGTAGGCATTTTAGTTTTTTTTTAGAAGATCATCTAAATTAAGAAGGAAGAATTGTCTGCAGCAAACCAAGAGAAACTCAGCAAGTCCATTGCAAGTGCGTTTGCTAGCAAATGATAAGGAGAGTGTATGACTCGAATCTGTGTTTCGATCATTGAGATAGTAATTACACATTTCCTGAAGAATTGTGAATTCGTTTCTCTACTTCAATAAAATGGATTGCACTATCTAACTGATGCTATCTTCTTTGAACAATGTTTGGGGGCAACCCAAAGTCCCACATCGGCAATTGAGGAAATAATTGCAAGGTGTATAAGAGCACCCACCCACCCACTTCATTAGTATGAGGCCTTTTGAGGCTGCCTAAAAACAAATCTGTGCGGACAATATCCGTGCGGAAAACCTTCTTCTGTCTCTAGAACATCTATCATGGCTTTAAAAACATCTATGCAAAAACCAGTAACTTTGAATTACATTTGAACTTTCAATCCGCGTAACCTTCACGAACTTCTCAAATGAAGTGTTACCCAGAACTCTGATTTTCGTTGCGGGTTTGCTTGCATGTTATGATGTGTAATTGCTTATTAGATTAAGCCAAAGCAGAGTCGAACCAAGCCATAAAAGTCAGTACCAATCAATATTGCATGTACACTAGACTGACAAACAAAAACAAATTAGTACAAAACTGAAACTGAAACTGAACTTGCTTTATGTATATATTACAGTTTTAAATTGATGTACAAAAAAGCTGAAATTAATTAAAAATCAAAGTTACAACGCTAAAGAGGGATTCTGCAAAGAGGACAAGAAGGAGTCTTGTAAATCCACTGGGAAAGACAGTCAGCATGAAAGGTATGAAAGCAACATGTATCAGCTTTGGAATAATAATTAGAGTTGTCAAGACATATTGGGCAGATAGTATCCAACGGACGGGGATGAAATGGTTCCACTTCAACTAAACCCGTTGCTTCTTCCGGCGACATTTTTTTATAAGGGTAACCAGCACTCTCCCGTCCCTCACTTCTATTCCTCAGGACACCCAACATTTCCTGAGGCGGCAGAGGATAAAGACTAAACATCCTTGCCCTCATAAACCCCAGAATTTCAAACATACCTACACCAATATCATCGTCTTCCGGAATAAACTCATCAATCACATCGCAGTCCGTTACCAGTTTATGCATCCGTTCATTGTATTCAGTCTCAAAACCCAACTCAAAATAAGGATCAAAAGCAGCTTGAGGAATTTTCATAAATGGATTGCGTGGGAAAGATTTGAGTAAAGTCTCATGTAGTGGATCTTGTGGGGTCGTCGTCAAACCAAATAGACGGTCGAATTCGATGGTTCGAGCTCGATAAATTTCAACCTTAACGACAATTCTTGACTTACTGTCGAGACCCGACTGAAACCTGCAGTTGAAATTAGCAGATATTTGTTTCCCTAGATGAACAAGTGCCTGATCATCAAGAAGAAATAAACCAGGATCCAATGCCTTGAGCATCTTGTAACCAAAATCACTATCAGACAGCCATCTGCGATCAAACTTGACCAAATCTTTCCAATCCGAGTGAGAACGAAGAACGCCTCTGATGTTTGTCCAGCCATCATCATCAGTCAAGAATCTGGATCTGAAGTTGATGAATCCGTAGCCGCACAAAACAGCTCTTGCTAGTGCAAGATCAGCTGGATCCGGGATTTTTGAGGGAAAGTTATTGATCAAAAATTGGTTCTTGATCACAAAAACCATCAGATCATCTCCTTTGTCTGTATCGTGAACTATTTCGTTCCATTGATACCCTCTAACTTTGCTACAAAGTATTTTATCACTCGCCGCCATCTCTTTCTCTCTCACGGTCTTACTGCTGTTTCACATTTATTTTATTTTATAGCCGATTGATGACTCCTTTCCGATCAAGGAAAGGAAAGTGATATATCTTCCTTAATTTACTGGTACAAAATTAATTTTACGGTCTTATTCCGTTTTGCTTTATCAAAACGGAGAAACAGAAACTAAAACGCGAGAAACACAATCGATTCGGCAATCAAATAAAGAGACGGAAAAGTCTGAAATTGGGTTTTTAAGATCAATTTTTTCTTTGGTAATTTTTTTCTTCTGATTTCAAAATGAAAAATAAAAATAAAAAATTACTATCATCCTTCATCGCAAATCAAATAGTAGAATCGAGATACTAACAAAGCAGCGATTAACTTACCAGAGAGGAGAGAAATCATTCGACTGTTGAGTGTCTTCGCCGTTGCCGGAGATAAATATAAATTGAAATTGAGATGTGGCTGGGGATGAAAAGATTGGGGAAATTTGATGCGTCCCTGACTCATTTTCTCCTTTTTGGTCAAAATACGTGTAACCCCTCTAAGGCCATGCACAATGGTTTAAACAAAAAAACCATTCAACACCCACTTTATCACTCCACATCAGCTTCTCTCTCTTCCAACTCATCCATTCAACAACCATTCAACAAAACACACTACAATGGTTTGTTTAATCCCCCATTCAACACTTTTCCCGCTCATCATCCTATACCCCACCACTTAAAGTTTATATTTTATTTTTATTTTTATGATTAGTGTTGAAATAGTTATTATTGGGATCCATTTCAAGAAAAAGATGGTTTTTTTTTTGTCGGAATACAATGAAACTTACGTCAATTTAAAGAGAGAAAAAAACTAGGAATTTTGTGTAAGAAAAAACAAAAAAAAAACATTTTCTGTAAGATAATTGAGCTCAAATAAATGAGATAAAAGTAAAAAATAGTGTCAGGCAATCATGCGCCGACACTTGGCGCCTTCCAAGGAAAAAAAAAAAAAAAAACGGGCCAAACACTTGGCTTAAGAGTTCATCCCACGCGCCATGTTTTGACAAATTGGAGCTCGCCACGTGGAGTAATGAGACGACAATTTCTTCATTCACATTGTTGAACAAATTCAACCAAATAATTCACACTCATTTATTAAACAACCCATTGCATGGATTAAACAAATATGTTGTGTGAATGGCATTTCAACAATGGATTAAACAACCCATTGTAAATGGTCTAACTATACCACCAACTCTAGTTTGCACCCCGTTTGAAAAATCAATCAGAATAGGGTAGTATGAGTAATGTTAGGGGACACAAAATAATGTTACAAAATCTTGCTCATAAAATTAGGTGGTGATATTTTATTGGTTGCATAGATAATGGACTCACAACACTCTACTTAAAAACACCAATACCTTCACACTTAAGATTTTGTGAGCAAATTTTTATAATTTATTTGTGCCCCTAGTATTATTCTAGTATTCCTACACAAAATCTTGCTCACAAAATGAGGTGGCGATATTTTATTGATTGCATCGATAATAGACCCACCACACTCT
Source organism: Campanula takesimana (assembly GCA_026119855.1). Classification (NCBI taxonomy): domain Eukaryota; kingdom Viridiplantae; phylum Streptophyta; class Magnoliopsida; order Asterales; family Campanulaceae; genus Campanula; species Campanula takesimana. The sequence goes on from JAOWBW010002413.1 coordinate 71,455, forward strand.
ATTTAAAAATACCAAGAAAATCATGACACTTAGGATTTTGTGAGCAATATTTTGTGACTTAAATGGTTCCACTCTACACCCTCAAACAAATAACTCCCATTACAGTGTTTAATTTTCTTTAATTAATCATTCTCATCCACGATAATTACCTAACCCATTAACTTCATTTTCCTAGTCATTTCCCATAATAAATTCAACAAATATAAATTATTATACTTTCTTATTTATTATTACAAGAATTATATATATCTGGAAAAAAAATTAATTATATGGGTATAAGAGTAAAAAAATATGAGTTTTATCAAATAATATATTATACAATTACAATTTAATTTATTTTTTGGTCTTTCATATTTTTTAATAAAAGATTTAGATATTTTATATTTTTTTTAATCATATTTTTAATTTTTTTTTTATATTTTTTGCTTTTTACTAAAGTTGATGTTTTTTGTGAATATTTTAGAATCTCATTAATTGATTATGAAACCACTTTTGGCATTTAGTTTCATCCAGGATAGCTTTACTAGTAATAAATATTGTAGCATATACCAAAAATGGTGTAGTAGTTTAGTGGTTAAAGTATAGATTTTCAAAGTTGGTCTGAGGTTCGAAGCTCCTTGGCAGCATATTTTGTTTTTCCCGTTTTTCTTATAATTTTTCTTATAAAACGGGTGGGCGTCAGCATGATCTGGACTGGGTTCTCATAAAACGGGTGGCGTTAGCAGGATCTGGACCGGTCGGATGGTGGGGCTGTGTTATTTGGACCCGGGCAGTGGGCTGATTGTTGGGTTTAGGGTCTGTGTGGAATTTTGATTTAGCTGTTGGGTATTGATGGGATTTTGGATCTCAGCTGGGCTTTTATGGAGAAAGGATCTGGGAGAGAGGGCCTCATGGAATTTTTTCTTTCCTTTTTTGCGGTGGCGCTAGCGCCAGATTTTTTTTTTTCACCCCAACTTTTTTTCCTCCCAACAAAAGTAACACCTGTTATAACGAAATGTAACATATTTTTTTTCAAATGTAACACATTTTTTAAAAAAAATGTACCACAATTTTGCTGAATAGATAAAAGATAACATAAAGATTGGCAACTAAACTAATGTAACACTTTTTATAAAAGAATGTAACACTCATTTTTTTTCAAATGTAACACATTTTTTCCTCCCAAAATTAACATAGGATTGACAAACTAAACTAATGTTACATTTTATAAAAAATGAATATAACATTTTTTTCTCAATTTGTAACAGTTTATATTCTTAAATGTAACGTTATATCTGAAATGTAACAATTTTTTATTGAGAAAGTAACAATTGAAATGCAAACCCATTTTTTTATTTTTTATTTTTGTAAAATTGATGTTACATTTGATTGTAAAAAGTGTTACTTTTTGAATAATAAAACTGTTACTTTTATCAAAACAGAGCGTTACATCTCAGCTGACAAAGCAACTCAAACTTTTTGTGTGTAAAAAAATATGTTTTTTTTTTTAAAAAATCAAACCATATCATGACTTATGTAGTTTTATTCGTCTCGTCGAGACAAACACAACGGTATTTTTATTTTTTTTTCTGGGTTTATAAATCTCAAGATATAGCATTTTAAAGTTAAGGGTTTTTTTTTAAGGGGACACGTGGCAGCGCGCGGCTGGGTGAACCAACGAGTGGCTAACAGCGCGCCACGTGTCATGTTGGGGCTGGAGGATAGGCGGGCTGGTGGATCGGGCCGAGTCGGGTCGACGCGGGTTTGCCCCGCCGCACGCCCGTGCATCCGGTGTACAGGAGACTGCCTCCTAACTTATTAGGGCAATGTTAGGGCACAAAAAAAGTTCACAAAATGATGGTGAGGTGACGATATTTTATTAGTTGCATCGATTGTGGACCCGACACACTTTAATTAAAAACCCTAATAAATTTTTGACACATCATTTTGTAAGCCATTTATGGCACTTTTTTGTAACTTTATATTTACTCAACTTATTATTGGTTATCAATGACTTTAAAGTTAATCAAAATTTAACTAAAAAAACCCATCATATTAAAAATAAAATATAAGAATAAAAAAGTAACATAAATATTATCAGCGGAAAAATATTTTTTATGTGCATTACTTCTTTCAAATTAGTGAAAATCTCGAGAAAAACTTGTTTTAAACTCGCTTTACTGTAAAACGTGTTTTTATTCTTAATGTAAAACAGAATCTCTTAGAATAACTTATTTTACACATCTCTCATGTTTTTCAAAAGACCGACTCTTCAAATTAACTAACAAAAATAAGAAAATATTAAAGCTTAAATATAATCAAAATTCATTTAATATGAGAAAAAAGGCAAAGTTTTAATTAGAAAAATGATATTTTATAAATTTTTGTTTTGTAGTTTACTTTTTTATTTTTTAATTTAAGTTTTACAATAATGAATACATTCAAATTAACAAAACGATTAAAAGGTGATTTGATAGAATTAAATGAGAATAGATAACAAAAGAAAAGAAAAGAAGTAAAAGAACATAATAACAAAAGAGAAACAAATATAATAGACATTGAAAGTGGGGGAAACAACAAAATTATAGTGAATGTGGTGGCCATCCCCAAGGGTGCGCCAAAACACCATCTTTAGCGCAAAAGAGGGTCGATTGAAATTCCAAAAAATAGGTTTTTTAAAAAATAATTACCAAAACAACAACCCTAAAAACTTATTTACAAAAATAGCATTTTTTGGTAAAACCGGAAGTGGGAGTGGCCGGTTTTAGGGTTGAATCCGGAAGTCCCACTTCCGGTTTTGACCTTTTTTTATTTTTTTATTTTTTTTTTTGCGAAATCTGATTTTTATTTATTTTTTTTGAATCCGGAACTGAGACTTCCGGTTTTAATTTTTTTTTTTTTTTTTCGAAATAACAAAAAAACATTAAAACCCCACCCACCGAAAGTTGATTGGCGTTTACTTAAAACCGGAACTGCCAATTCCGGTTTTGGCTTCTTTTTTTTTTTTTTTTAATGTGAAATTTCTGGAAGTGGGAATATATATAACCATTCAACCACGACTTCAGTTTTTTCATAAGAGAAAGATAAAGAGAGTTTCTGAGAAGAGAAAGAGAGAAGAAATAAAGAGGATTTTTAAGATTTTGGCAAAATCTTAAAAAAGGTTAGTTTTTTTTTTTTATTTTTCGTTTTTCTATGTTTGAAGTAAGATATTTAACTGTTGATTTAAATTTTGTTCATCCTTTTGTTATTATGCAAGTATACATATGTAAATTTAAAATATGCCCTAACAAATTTGTGTATGAAATTTGCTTGTTTATGCTCGATGTTCAATTTCTTGTGTTTGTGATTTATAAAAGTGTAGTTCATTTGTTAGTTTGTTTTTTTAAAACACATGGTGATTATAATGTTAAATAAGGTTTTGACAATTGATTTTTTCAATTCTTAGGAATAAATATGAATGGACTTCCACTTATTTTCATGTGCTATTGGGGAGGAGATGATGAAAATCCGTTTGAAGGTGAACATTATGAAAAGGGGCCAAACAAACATCTTAAGGCTAAAACTCGTTGGAGGTATAAAAAGTTGATTAAGAGGTTATGTAATGCGATTGGTGTAGATCGACATTTTGTTCAATTACAAGTTATTTGTAGATTTCCTCATGTAATTGGTCATGGAGTTGCAAATTACATTCCTTTTATCATTGAGGATGATGCATGTATGGACCTCATGTTTGATGTTGCTACTCAGTTTGTTGGGATGTCTAGCTTACAGTTGTATGTTAAGATAAGTTTAGTTGATAATGTAAATGTTGATGAAGGAGAGGAAGAGGGGGTGGGAGAGGAAGACTATGGTCATGAGGCAGATAACCTTCAGATGGGTTCTTTAAGCTGCCACCGTGAGTGGGACTTTGGAGCAAGTTCATCAAGACATGTGAAGAGGAAGAGGCGAGGAAGAAGAAGAGGAAGAGAGAGAGGGGCGAGGAAGACATAAATGATTTGTTTAATGAAGAAGAGGAAGATGAAGATTATGAAGAGATGATTGACTCGTACATAATGAAGGTCATGATTATGGATATGAAGATGAGGATAGTGCTACTGATGTTAGTGATAACGGGAGTGATGATGGGGTGAGGGAAGATTTGAGAGTGGAATTGGTTCCTTATGAAGAGCAGCAAAATCAATACTATGGTCGAGCAGAGTATCCTTTTTATCAGATATTGGGCAAGGATCAGAGATTTATGATGATAACCAAGATAAGTTTGATGTTTGGAATGCAGAAGAGGAAGGATCAGAAATTTACAAAGGTCTTCGGTTGCAAAGAAGTTTGAGGTTCAACAGAAAATGAAGATATTTCATATTACGAAGAATCTGCGGTTCAAGGTAAAAAGAAGCACACCCAGCAAGTGGACTATTGAGTGTTGGGCGAAAGATTTCCCATGTAATTTTAATGTGAATGTGAGTTTGAAGAACGGTACGTATTGGGAAATAACAAAATACATTGTCCTCATTGTTGCTTGGCTACAGGAATAAACCAAGATCATCCTAACTAGATGCTAAGTTCATAGGACGAGAGGTTTTGAGTATGGTGAAGGCTGATCCTGAGTTGAAAATTGGAGTTGTGAGGGCGGAAATGCATGCACGATTTGGGAAGGATATTTCATATAGGAAGGCTTGGTGTGGTAAACAAAAAGCCATTGCAGAGGCTTATGGAGACTGAAAGAATCTTATGGAAAGTTGCCGCGTTTGTTAGGAGCTATCCAAAAGTTTAATCCTGGAACCATTGTGGAGTATTCGAAACAACTCGTCCTGGTACTTCATCTACGTTTGACGCTGCGTTCTGGGCATTTGGCCCTTGTCTACATGCATTTTATTATTGTCGTCCTGTCATTTCTGTTGATGGCACATTTATGCATGGAAGATATAAAGGGGTTATACTTATTGCCATGGGTGTTGACGCGAATGATAGTTTGCTTCCTCTCGCATTCGCTATTGTTGAGAAAGAGGACTACCGTAACTGGAATTGGTTTCTAGAGCTTGTTTGCAAACATGTTATCAGGGGTCGTGAATGTTGCTTGATATCGGATCGTCATCTTGGCATCCTTTCCACCACTGCACAGGATTCTTGGCCACGAACAGTTGTACACAGATGGTGCATGTTGCATATGAGAGCAAATTTTCTACACGGTCGCAAGGGTGTTGGCTTGAAAGATCTTTTTTGGCGTGCTGTTAGCACCACCCAGGAAAGGAAGATGCAAATGTATCTGAGGCAGATTCATATAATCGACCCTGAGGCATATAAATGGTGGGAGTTTTTGGATAGAAAAAAATGGACTTTGGCATATGATGGTGGATACAGGTATGGGATTAAGACTACCAATTTGTCAGAAGTTTTTAATGGGGTGATGAAAGGAGCTCGTGGGATGCCTGTTTCAGCAATTGTTGAGACTTCCTTCTATAGGTGTGTGGCATATTTTCAAAGTAGACTGGAGACATCAATAAGGGCTATAGGGGGGGATATCACTAATGCCACACGAAAATTCAGTCACAGGCTTGATATGAAGTACGGCACAACGAGAATAAGGCCGGGTATCATCATGTTACGAGGTTTAACACTACGTCAGTGGGTATTTTTGAAGTGACAACGAGACATCAGGGTGACAGAGGTGGACACGTTCAAGTTGTGAAATTGGGTGAACAAAAATGCACTTGTGGAAAATGGGTCCAATTTCATTACCCATGTTCGCATGCTATTGCGTGTTTCAAAGCGCAAAACATCGATAGTGTGGGCTACATCTCAGAGTTTTACAACCTTGACTTTTACCACAAGACATGGAGGGGTACTTTTCAACCGATCCATGATGAGGCCTATTGGAACGTGGACGGTTTTGTCCCCATTTTTACACCGAACGAGGACCATAGACGCGATAGGCAAGGAGACCCAAGTCAAGGAGATTGAGAAATACTATGGATTGGCAAGTTGCCAAAAAAAAGAATCGTTGTGGGATTTGCAAGGTTGAAGGTCACACGCGAAGGAAGTGTCCAACTCGTAGGGCTTAGAATCAAGTCGTTTTTTTTCATCTTTCGTTTTGAAATTTCTGCAATATTTTAGGATTTTATGTATTGTGGTTTATTTGAACTTGTAATATATTCAACCGTTGTTAACATGTAATTTCATTTAGTATGTGAAATATATGTTTTTTTTTTATAAACAAATGATTGGAGCGGATTTTGTGAACAAGATTTTTGTGAGTAATTAATTACAGCTGCATGCAAAATGGGGGAGAGAGAGAGAGAGAGAGAGAGAGACTTGAGAGAGAGCATTTACATGTGATGTAAATGTTGAGTACTCCCTCCGTCCCTATTTACTTTACAAATTTAGGACAACGAAAAATAGCAAATGAGAAGATCATTTTGTGGGACGGAGGGAGTATTATTGAAAAACCCGTGACTTTTGCTTTTAAACCCGTGACAGCTGCAGGTCTGTACTTTTGCGTTTTTTTTTTTTTTTTTTTTTTTGAAACCGGAACTGCCAATTCCGGTTTTGATATTTTTTTTTTTTTTTTTTTTTTTTTTTCCGAAATCTGGCTTAAAATTTCCTTAAAAACCCCACCCATCCACCTTCATTTCGAAAAGAGAAAGGGAGAGAGCAGTGGGAAAAAAAAAAGAAAGAAAAGAAGAAAAGAAAAGAGAAAGAAGAAGAGGAGGAGAGGAAGAGAAGAAGAAGAAGGAGGAAAGATTTGTTCTTAAAAAAATTGTAAGTTATTTTTTTTTTAATTATTTTTATATTTTGTAATTTTAAACCGGCAGTCCGAATTCCGGATTTTTCAATTTTAATATGATAATTATTTTTTTAAGTAAAATATTTTTTTTTAAGGCTGTTTTTAACATACTTAAACTAGATTTTGAAGGCTGTTTTTTACATACTTAGACTAGGATTTGGCGAAAAGTGATAAAACAAATTTTGTTGTACTCTGTATGATCTTTCTATAGGATGTTTATTTGATTAATTTGGACTTAAATTGAATGAGTTATGGTTGCTCAAAGTTGAGTATTAATCAAAATCTTGATTTTTACATGATTTTGAAGGCTGTTTTTTACATACTTAGACTAGGATTTGGCGAAAAGTGATAAAACAAATTTTGTTGTACTCTGTATGATCTTTCTATAGGCTGTTTATTTGATTAATTTGGACTTAAATTGAATGAGTTATGGTTGCTCAAAGTTGAGTATTTAATCAAAATCTTGATTTTTACATGATTTTGAAGGCTGTTTTTTACATACTTAGACTAGGATTGGCGAAAAGTGATAAAACGAATTTTGTTGTACTCTGTATGATCTTTCTATAGGCTGTTTATTTGATTAATTTGGACTTAAATTGAATGAGTTATGGTTGCTCAAAGTTGAGTATTTAATCAAATCTTGATTTTTACATGATTTTGAAGGCTGTTTTTTACATACTTAGACTAGGATTTGGCGAAAAGTGATAAAACAAATTTTGTTGTACTCTGTATGATCTTTCTATAGGCGGTTTATTTGATTAATTTGGACCTAAATTCTATGTTTTAGATGAATCAATACGCAGCGCAGCCTTTAGCTGATCCAGGGCCGATAGATACATCAGTATTGACTTCACATGCATTACATCGATCACAATTTATATGGGATGGTCAAGAAGTTGAGCGATTAATAATTAGACCTTCAACTAGGCTTCCAAATATATTAGATTGGAGGATAGAGCAGAAGTTAAATGATACAGGATTTTATGGGGTTCACAAATTGGGTCATTTCCAAACTGATTGGCATTTGATAGAGGCGTTGGTTGAGAGATGGCGTCCGGAGACGCACACATTTCATTTACCCGTTGGAGAGATGACAATCACTTTGGAGGACATTGGTATGCTACTGGACTTCCTATAGACGGAGATGCAGTCATTAGTGATGAAACTTATAAGTCTAAGGATGAGTGGATTGCGTTATGCCAAACTTTACTTGGTATTACACCAACTCCCACAGAAATGAAATCCAATTCCTTGTCTGTTGCAAGGATTCTACAAGCCTTCCCTCACTTTGATGCACTTCCCGCACGCCCTGAAGGGTGGTGGTTGAGAGGTACGCCCGAGCATATATTTTTCTATGCTTAGGAGCGAATCTTATGGCGGATTCAAGTGATAACCTCGTGAAGTTAATTTACCTTCCACTACTGATGAATATGGAAGGGATCAGAGATTATAGTTGGGGCAGTGCAGTATTGGCATTTCTATATAGGGGGTTGTGTGTAGCTACAAAACCCAAGTCAAAAACTTGTGCTGGTTTCTTGACGATTGTCCAGGTATGTCAATAATATTTAATGACATGAAAGTAGTGGATTAAACATGTTGTTTATGTGACGTGAATATTTTTCCTTATAGCTCTGGGCATGGGAGAGGTTGTCTTGCACACGACCTATGAGACTGCAATTAGATATACTCCAGCAGGATGGATCGTTGCCATTTGGTTGCAGGTATACTTAAATTGATTTATTTTTCTTATGACTTGTTTAATATATTTTCAGTTTTTAATCATTATTTTTATGTCAATTACTATATATGTAGGTGGCGGAGTCCGTTGTCCCGTACACATATTACCTCCCACAACCTGGATGGATACCGAGACCAGCTGCAGCTTTTGACTGTGGATCAGGTTGTTTGGCAGCCATACTTAGGTTTTACTCAAAATTATCAGTGCTTCCAGGGACAGCATGTGTGGAGGACGAAGGCGCCCCTTATCTGCTTTGATAGGGTGGAATGGCACCTTCCAGATCGTGTTATGAGGCAGTTCGGTATGCTGCAGAGTATCCCAGAGGATTGTGACACTAGTCAGGCACTTCATCGGATTGACCGACGAGGTCGGCCAAAGACTAACTTTATGGATTTACACCGCCAGTTCATAGATATATGGAACATACGTGATGAGTTGGTCGTTAATGGGGTGTATGGTCTGGAGGATGTGGATTACTCTCATGAGTATATGATATGGTACAGATCTATTACTCGGAGGTACAGATCTATTACTCGGAGGTTCATTCCAAAATCCTCTCCATAGAGTTAATGAGGGGTACATGACACATGCTACTGCCTTACTGTAAGATTTGGTAAGATTTAATGTAATGCTTTTTCCATTTTTTTTACAATTATATTTGCTATAATTATATTTCTTATTTCTTTAACAGATTCAAAACTTGCAAACATACTATACATCTCCAACAACTGTGAGTATAAACCGTGCAATTATCCGACAATCGTTGACAACGATTCGGGAAGTGCAACGACTAGATGCCCACCATGCTAACCCCCACCCCCACCACCACCACCACCACCACCACACCACCGCAGATCATGGACAAGGTATGTTACAGAGGCGAAGTCAGTTACAGGATGAGGAGGAAGAAGAATGAGAGGGAAGGAAGGAGGAGGAGGAGGAGAGGAAGAGGAGGAGGAGGGAGAGGAGGGGAGGAGGAGGGAGAGGAGAGGAGGAGAGGAGGGATCTTTTAGCACAACCGACCACCACCACCACCGGGAATATCGTGGACAATGGAATGCAGAGGGGAATTGGAGGATTATCGAACATGTTTGATTATAATCAGTTTTCACATTCACAGATGCAAAATTTTGGTAACTTCATCTACCAAGTGGCAGAGCGGCATCACACAAAAAATGTTCCTCAGACTCCAGAGCCTTCCTTCGGATTTCAGCCATATGCTGGTAGTAGTATTCCTATTCCTCCATTCATTGTACCATCTTATAGTGGGAGTGGTAGTACTCATATAGACCCTACTCCTTCATCGTCATCACAGCAACCACGACAACCATCATCATTACATCTCGCTTCATTAGAAGAACAAATAGGAGGAAACACGTCGTCCTGCAACTTACACCCCATCCGATCATCCTTGAGGATTTTATCTCTGTGTGACCGGGATGTGGTCACTATTTATGTAGTCTCTGACGATTACTGTTTCTTTCTATATTGTTATTTTATCTATTTAAAAATTTGTGTTATTGTTATTTTAGTTTTGTAAAAAATAGTATGGAAATTAGTTATCATTAATTAACTGAACTTTCAAAACCGGAACTGCGAATGCCGGTTTAAATCAGAAATCTCAAAACCGGAACTGTCAATGCCGGTCTTATCGAAATCTCAAAACCGAAACTGCCAATCCCGGTTTTATCACATTTATCTCTCTTTAAAAAGATCGGTTAACTCAAACCTAACGTATCCATCCTCCTCTATTCTTCCATCCAAACCTCCGCCCCTCGACCTCAAAACTAATTCATCTTCAAAATGGATCCATCGCTCCCCCGCTGGTATCTTGAGAACGACATCTTCCTGTCATCCTGGTCAACCCTCTAATCGCCAATCTAATATCTCTCAAATCGAACGAGAGTTAGAATCTCCCCGCCTCATAATATACCTGGTCCCGCCGGTGTCGCACAGTCCGCCATGCGTCGACATCGCTCCGGAAAGCTCATGTCTCTCAGGGACCCCCGATGTCGACACAAGAGTCCATAAGGAGAGCGATTGAAGAGCCGGTGGAGGATGAACATTTCCAGCGCAGACCTTGGCTATCTGCAATGGAGTATCTCACTGCAGATGGTACATATTATCCGTTAAAATGATCAAGGAGAAATGCCATAAATATGACAGGGTGGAACAGGTATAAATATTAATATATTTATAGTTAAGGTTAATATTTAAAATAATTGGTCTTATTTTTTTGGTCTATTAGGTTGTTGTTGTGTCAAGGATGCACACGAAGTGATTATGGCTCTCTTTTTGTGACTTTGAAAGATCCTACGGATACAATTGAGCTACCATTGGTGACAAAGTGCTTAAGGAAAGTGAGTATGGAAGTGACATAGGTGTTGGTGTTGTTCTGATTCTTAAGCAGGTATGAAATATTTTCCTTAACATTACACTCCCTAAGGATATTTTCCTTACATTTTGTTTAAATGTTTTGTTTTGTTGATCTATTAGGTTGTTGTCTTCGCCGTCTCTCACGCTCAAAAAAAAGTCCTTAACATTACACTTTCCAATGTTTTAAGGTATTCCCTAAGGATTGTTGAGTTAATTTGTTGGATATGTAATATTTGGATTTATGTCGGATTTCCTATGTGACCGGGATGTGGTCACTGAATATTTGGACTTATGTAATATTAACTATGTGACCGGGATGTGGTCACTGAATATTTTGACTTATGTAATATTTACTATGTGACTGAGATGTGGTCACTGAATAATTGGATTTATGTATTATATTATTTCCTATGTGACCTGAATGTTGGTCACTGAATAATTGGATTTATATATTATTTATTTTCCTATGTGACCGGGATGTGGTCACTAAGTGTTTTGAATGTATTAATGTTGGATTTGTGGAGAAGTTTATTTCTATCCTATAAAATCAACGTTTTCCAATGCCAGATATTCAGTTCCGGATTCAAGCAAAAAAAAAAAAAAATCCCAGATTTCGCGAAAATAAAAAAAACAAAAGGTCAATAAACCACAATACATAAATTCTAAAATATTACAGAAATTTGTGACAAGTTTATTTATTTATTTATTTCCTATGTGACCGGAATGTGGTCACTAAATAAAACCACAATACATAAAATTTTAAGAAAATAATAATCCTTTCTTTTCTTTCTTTTTTTTTTCCCCCTATGCTTCTCTCCCTTTCCTATGTAACACAGTTTAATGTGTTTTTGTTATTTCGAAAAAAAAAAAAAAAAAAA